>OZ038386.1:16329523-16699715 GCA_964036045.1 Eutreptiella sp. 'Long Island Sound 2002'
ACAACCTGCTTATGCAGTTTTTCACCCTGGACAGCTGAAAAATAGAAGTTTTCGAAACCTGTTTTTTTGATATTGTGATCACCTAAAATGACCATCCAAGGTATGTAAAGCATGTTTTAGGCCGTACGTACATATTTTTCACCCTATTTGGGTGTTAGGTCCGGGGGGGGGGGCTGGGTCTCCCAAGGGACGGGTGCACAACCTGCTAATGCAGTTTTTCAACCCGGACAGCTCAAAAATCGAAGTTTTCGAAACCTGTTTTTTTTGATATTGTGATCACCTAAAATGACCATCCAAGGTATGTAAAGCATGTTTTAGGCCGTATTTACGTGTTTTTCACCCTATTCGGGTATTAGGTCGGGGGGGGGGGGGGGTTCCCAAGGGATTGGTACACAACCTGCTTATGCAGTTTTTCACCCCGGGCAGCTCAAAAATCGAAGTTTTCGAAACCTGTTTTTTTGATATTGTGATCACCTAAAATGACCATCCAAGGTATGTAAAGCATGTTTTAGGCCGTATTTACATGTTTTTCACCCTATTCGGGTATTAGGTCGGGGGGGGGGGGGGGTCTCCCAAGGGATTGGTACACAACCTGCTTATTCAGTTTTTCACCCCGGGCAGCTCAAAAATCGAAGTTTTCGAAACCTGTTTTTTTGATATTGTGACCACACAAAATGACCATCCAAGGTATGTAAAGCATGTTTTAGGCCGTATTTACGTGTTTTTCACCCTATTTGGGTATTAGGTCGGGGGGGGGGGGGGGGCTCCCAAGGGATTGGTACACAACCTGCTTATGCAGTTTTCCACCCTGGGCAGGTCAAAAATCGAAGTTTTCGAAACTTGTTTTTTTGATATTGTCACCACTTAAGATGACCATCCAAGGTATGTAAAGCACGTTTTAGGCCGTATTTACATGTTTTTCACCCTATTTGGGTATTGGCCGCACGGGGGGTGGGGGGGGGGGCTCCCAAGGGATTGGTACACAACCTGCTTATGCAGTTTTTCACCTTGGGCAGCTCAAAAATCGAAGTTTTCGAAACCTGTTTTTTTGATATTGTCACCGTTTAAGATGACCATCCAAGGTATGTAAAGCATGTTTTAGGCCGTATTTACGTGTTTTTCACCCTATTTGGGTATTAGGTCGGGGGGGGGGTCTCCCAAGGGATTGGTACACGACCTGCTTATGCAGTTTTCCACCCTGGGCAGCTCAAAAATCGAAGTTTTCGAAACTTGTTTTTTTGATATTGTGACCACTTAAAATGACCATCCAAGGTATGTAAAGCACGTTTTAGGCCGTATTTACATGTTTTTCACCCTATTTGGGTATTGGCCGCACGGGGGGTGGGGGGGGGGCTCCCAAGGGATTGGTACACAACCTGCTTATGTAGTTTTTCACCTTGGGCAGCTCAAAAATCGAATTTTTCGAAACTTGTTTTTTTGATATTGTCACCGTTTAAGATGACCATCCAAGGTATGTAAAGCATTTTTTAGGCCACATTTATGTAGTTTTTACCCTATTTAGGGTGTGTGTGGCTTGGGGTAGAATCTCTGCGAGGTGGACTTGCCGAAGGCAATAGAATTTTTGAAACTTGTTTTTTTGATACCGTGATCACCTAAAATGATCATCCAAGGTATGTAAAGCATGTTTTAGCCGGTATTTATGTAGTTTCCACCCTATTTTGGGTGTGTGTTGCTCGCGGTAGATTCTCTGCGAGGTGGACTTGCCGAAGGCAATAGAATTTTTTTCAAAAAAAAATCCGGGGCGCTTTGTTTTGTGCTGCAAAGCAGGGTCCGAGATCATGAGCAGACTGATAAAGCAAAGACTTTGACAGTAGCAGGAAAATCAGGGTTCCATGATATGGATGTTGCATGCATACCTCATCCCACAGTGCTGCCAACTTCCTGTCCTCCTTGTCACGGTTGTAAGTGCGACCACAATTGCGCAGCTGGTCCTCACGAAGAACCAGAGTTTTGTTGGTTCCACACTTTCCACCTCTGGGCTTGTGCAGATACATCTTGGTGTGCTTGATCTTGATCACGTGCTTGGGGTTGATATACAATTTTGTTTCACCCTTGTCATTAACCGTGTATGAGACTTTTTTCAGTGTGTCCCCAGAGCCACATTGAGGACAGAACTGTCGCGTAGTGTCTGTGACAAGGGTGTAGCATCCATGGCACCTGAAGACAAAGAGCCAAAAAACATTTTGGGCAGAAACATGGAAAAAGCAGCAGGTACGGGGTCTGAACGATGGGTGGCAACTTTGGGCACTCACCTTGAACCAAAACCATCTTTCAAGGGCCTCTAATAGCCAAAACCATCTTTCAAGGGCTCCTGATGGAAAACCAGCAACCGCATCACAGCAAGAACAGTGCCAATGGCAGTGCATGCATCCTGCGGGGCACTGCCGTCAAACTTTTTTAACCTTGACTACCAGGGAAAAGGCATACAACCATTTGAATACCACATGAGAGTGGAATGCTGAGAGCACATGTAGGAGGAGGTAAAACAACAACAAAAAAGGCTAGCCACACATCAAATCTCAACAATTCAACTACCACCACCGCCACCAGCCACCACCACCACCTGCCACCTCGTACCCCTGCAACGCATGTCCTGAAATGTTGACCCTGCCCAAGCTCGTACCTTAAGATCCACTTCTTTACCCAGCGCACTTTGAGACCATTCATTGCCAACAAGTTTATGCCCAAGTACATGGCAACGTTCTGCATGGGAAAATCAGTGGTGAGCAGTGCCACTGGCCTGGGTGTGTCCTCTTCTTCATCTGCCTCTGTTCCCATATCCTTCAAATTCATCTCCCTCACATTGTCCGGAGTGATCCACTCCCCTTCACCATCTGAACCTCCGAAATCTTCTTCCTCTTCGTCTTCTTCCTAGTGTGGAATGGGAAGCAGGACAAAATGGAGCCTTGGGCAAACCTGTTTGGAAGTACTGAGCGAAAACAACCAAATGCAAAAATTCACAATCAATTCACTATCAAATTTACGGTGTGCTGTGTGCCTCATGTCCATTGTACCCTCTTTGTTCTATTTTTTTGTGTTCCGGCGTTCCAACGCTAGGCATGTACAGCAGCCCCTCAGAGGGCCGCAATCAGAAGCGGGCATGGACCCCGGGGACTACAACTGGTCCTGATGCGACACCCCGCCAGCTATCTGTCAAAACTTGCGAGGGGGGGGGGGGTGCGTGCAACCCACTACTATCACATGCATACCTCAAGGGGGTTTCTGGGGGCATGGGGGTATAGAGGTATGTATGCGATAATAGCGATATCTTGTCTTTGCTAGGAAGAAAGTCTTAAGGGTCTTAAGGACTAAAGGCATAGTACCCCTTTCAACTAAGCATGGGACAAAAATTTTGGCGCCGTTGGCGCCATGGCCCCCACACCGCTATCTTTCGAAACTCGGGGGGGGGGGGGGGGGTGTCGCATACAAGGACCGGGCCCGGCCGCCCCCCCCCGGGGCATGGACAGTTTCACACGGGTGAGGTGTATCCCCAAGGAGGACAGCACAGGGGGCAAGACTTGGGTGTAGATTGTCACACCTATGCAGCCGCAACTACCACGATCCCGGTTGAAGAACACGGATCAACACCACTGTCATGACAATTCGTTGTCTACTTAAAACAGCTGTGTGTCATCGCCGTCTTTACCACGACACCAGGTTGAAAAACCCAGGTCATTACACCAGCACTCAGAGTCACGGTCCTACATGTAACGTGTGCCTACAGTCGCTATTGTCCTCTATACAACTTGACTGTGCGTCAGGGGTGGGAGGGCTCATGTGTAATCCAGTTCAAATGGGATACATTCTAGTATGTATGGGGCGCGTGGTGGAGAGAAGTACGGAGCCTGTTGCATATGCGTTGGTGGCACAACCACCGGGGTATTTGGTAAAACTTAGTAAAATTTGGTAAAACTTAGTAAAATTTGGTAAAACTTAGTAAAATTTGGAAAAACTTAGTAAAAAAAGTTTTTTCAAAATTTTTTTTCAAAATTTTTGTTCACTAAGTTTTACCTTGTTTCTACTAAGTTTACCAAGGGGGGTAGGAACACACTGCACAAGTCAGGACAATTCATGTAACTCAGACTGGGTGTTTTATCCCCCCCCAACACCCTTTTAAACAAAGTAGTCAACACTTCGATGGTAGGTGGTACTTTTGTTTAAGGGCACAAGGCCCCAGAGTCGATTCTCAGCCACTTGTGTTAGTGGCGCCCCACCCAGGCCAAACCATCATGCACACCAATTAGTTGGCACTCAGCCAACATAACCAAATATGATTGGGATCGGGCATTAGAAACAAAATCGAGCTCAAGAAAAGAGTCCTGATAGGGCCATGGCCAACATCTGTGCCAACTACTTACAAGTAGTTACAAAAGACACACTTGAAAATCAAGTTGGCCTTGGTATCATCTGCATGGTGCGGTTTTGCCTCGCACTGTGGGATTATTGGTGCACATCCCAAATAGAGCCGTTTTCAACTCCCCTTGCAGCTCGGTGCAAAATGCTTGGTCATTTCTCGGTCGACCATTAGCATTTTGGGGGGTATTGAGGAGGCACTGCATACCACCTGCGACAGATCCACACACCGGGACGGGTGTTAACAGCAGAAGCAGGGTACAATGAAGAACCAGGGTACAATGAAGAACCTGACATTTATGGCAGGCTATGTGAGGTGTGCCATCACAAGGTGGCTACATAACCCTTGCCGCTTGGGGGGGTCCCCAACGCTTTAGGACGGGGGTCAAAATCAGAAGTGGCCCACAAGTGGGCCGGGTGGCTACATAACCCCTGCCGTCCTGGGGGGTCCCCAACTCTTAAGAGCGGGGGACAAAATCAGCAGTGGCCATCAGAAGTGGAAAAACTTTTTTTGGTAAATTTTGTACTTAAAAAAATTTATTCTTTTACTAAGTAAATTACTTAGAAGAAGAAAACAATTTTTACTGAGCAATTTACTTACCAAAATTTTTTTTTTTGTACTAAGTAGTTTACTTAGTAAAAAAATTATTTTTTTTGTAGATTACTGAGAAAAAAACCCACCTGAGGAAAAACTTAGTAAGTAAATTTTTTTTACTAAATTTGAAACTTAGTGCCGAGGAAACCTAGGAAAAATTATTTCAAAACCAATTTTTTTTATTAAGTTTTACCACGGACCCCAACCACCGTCATGCGGACTATGGTCGCCGTGATGAGCCCCATCAACGTCACGGGCTGCCGGTGAGCTGTATGGCATCCTGGGGGACATCTGCAGATCGCCATGGGGGATTGTGTCATGTCAGCTGGATGTAGCACGGCGATTCCGGCATGGTCGTGCGACATCGTACCCTCTTGGGTGACAGGCTGCGGGGTTGGTTCCCCCTTTTGGACATGCGGATGACTGCCCAACGTGCCACCTCCAAGAGGCACCGTGCTGTTGACCAATGCTCACGCGGGAACTCATCACCAGTTGATCGACTGGATGCGACAGTGAGAGGCGTGCACCCTTGTTTCTTCTATGCTTTGGCCTGTTTACTGAGCAACCGTCGCATAAATTGACAATAGTCCCATAGATTGAGGTAGACATGGCCTACCCCAACCTGGACTCTGCCCCAAAATTGCACTGAATAGGCCTCTGATTAATTGGACCACACCAGTGCCAGAATCGTTGAGATGGAGCAACAACCCACCACCACTAACACATGCTCACCTACCCCCCTATTTTGGACTACCCCCCCCAAAAAGGAATAAGGAATTAGGTTGATGAGTGAGGTGGGGTGGGGTGGGGGGCTGCCATAAAGGCAAGGTCAAAATGCTGGTTGACTTCATAGTGTCCAATAGGCTCCGCATAAAGCGACAATCACACTGTCTCCCCCCATCAAAAATGATCAAAGAAACCATGTGCTACACAAAGCACAATGTTACAAATGCAGTGTGCAGGGGCATGGTGTGGCCTTTGCAAACAGCACCAACACAGCCGTCAGCTAAAGACCACCCTGCCTCCACAGTAAAACATCATACCTCCCATTCCTCTTCCTCTTCATACTCGTCATCTTCATCTTCCTCCTCCTCCTCATCAATGTCCTCTGCAGCTGCTAAAACGTGCTCCGTGGACACTGGTGCCAAAAGATCGTCCTCTACATCATCCACCACAGGCGTCTTGTGCTCTTCAGCTGCTACTACCTGCTCAATGGGCACTGCATCAGGAGCCTGTGGTTCTGACAATTGTTCTTTTGCATTCTGGTTTCCATTGACACCAGCTGCCTCATCCCCAGCAGTTGTTTCCCCTGAACCAGACTGCTTGGTGCTAGCGTCTCCATCGGGAGGCACTGTGCCGACATTGCTTTCACTTTCACCTGGGTTGACTGGCGCGGCAGCAGGCCCTGGTTTGGCATCTCCATCAGCAGACCCAAGCTCACCACTTGCACCAGCAGCAGGTGTGACCGTCTGAGGAGCTGCCTTCCTCCGGAGCATGTCTGCAAAAGAGAGACCCGGCTCCACGTGCTTACCCCATGCTGCAACAGGTGCTGATGCAGGCCCTGTTGCAGGTTGACCGGGCTCCATGGTTGCATAAACCTTACGATCATCCTCCACACCAGGCTTTGAGGCCTCAGCCCCGGACTTTGCATCTTGGTAGTGCTTGAAGCCAGTATCATAGGTGCGGGAGTACTGATATGCAAGTGCCAACACCTGAAGGGCATAGCATATGCAGAGATAAGATGAGAAAACCTTAAATATCTGGTTTGATGCTTGGGCAGAAACTCTTCGGTGGAAAACATGGACTATGATGGTCCCGCATCATTGGCAGCAATCCCTGTCTCAAACGAACCTGCTTTTTGGAAGATCATACCTTAATATCAGCCTTGGACAAAGAACCATAATCTCCAAGCTCCCTTGCTACCTTCATGATCATCAATATGGAATCAGCATCTGGGTTCTCAACCTCAATTGTCACTGGGAGGTCTCGTAGGAATGTGGCAGATTTTTTGTCCTTCACTTCTGTCAACACCTCATCTGTTGTAACTACTTTTGGAGCCTTTTGCCAGAAATTACCCCCAGCAATGATGGCATTGGTATCAATCACCAAATACTGGAGGTCTTTGGCCAAGGAAACATCCATCCAAAAAAAATAATCTGGAGATGAGTGGATAGATATGGCCAGGTTTTGGTGGCCATATGCTGTGGCACGCAGAAGTGGATGTTGCATCATATTTTCACCTCATTTTGGAAGGAACAAAAGAGCAATTCTGAGTCTGGTATCTATTCTGTTGTTTGTTCAGTTGAAACTTCTAAGAACCATGCTTGGTATAGAGATCTGGAGCACAACAAACATGAGGGGAAGTTCTTGCACTGCGTGCGCACTACGTGCATATTGCGCACGGAGAGGCTGGGATACTCACCCAAGAATACCTCTCACCTGTCCAATAGCACGGCGAAGCAACAAAGCCCACATGAGAACAACGAAACTGCCTTCAACTTGGTAATCAACTGTCGTTATGAACAAGCAAATCAGCCTTGTAAAGTACAACCATGCAAGGGCATGCAAGATGCACACATGTTCAAGTGGCAAGTGCCACACTCGGATCTCTCACTAGGACGGTGGCCACATAATTGGCAACAAACACTGTCATCATTTTCCTCCTCCACAATGGTTGCCTCCTCCTATGCCCATACACACTCTGGCACATGAGGCGAAGGTCCATAGGGTTGATACCTAGTCTGTCTGCGAATGCAAAACTGAGTAAGGTGGAGCAAAATACGCACATGGCCATGCAGCTCCGTTGCAGAGCCTGTCCAAACATTGCAGACAATCCTCCATTGCCACAACCGTGCAAACAGTGCAAACAGGTGCTCCACCCTTGCACGATAGAAGCCATGGACATCATTATACTCTTGTTGGTCGTCACTCAAAGTTTTCCGACCAATATAAGGTACAATGGTGTGCAAGCGGCCCTTATAAGCGCCGTAATGCGCACCGAATCGAAAAACTGTCCATGTGTTCGCGGAGGACCATGTTGATCCCAGATCATAACATTGGCGGAGGTTCCGGGCATGAGGTCACATATCCGTACTATATTCCCGAGATTGTCCACAGCCACGGTTACCTTATAAACGCGGCCTGCGCACTTGGGATTAAAAAAGACATCCGACAAATCTCCACCCACCGAGCATATGGGCATGCTATCGGTAAAATGTGTTACGAAGTAGGGGAAGTGGGGATTATGGTTGTACGGTGAAAGTCTCTCCTCCCACCATATCTCATCTAGGAAATAGGGGGAAATGGTTGAAAATGGGCAAAAATGGTTGACAATTCAAATATGCCACATCCTAAATGCTTAGGAAGCCAAAAAAACCGTGGTACGGAACAAAAAACTTGTGAAAAGGGGCCGAAACTAGGGTTCGAGTATTTGCCGACATCCAAAATTTCCCACTGCGTGCGCTCTGCATGCACGGCATTCCCTGAGATACAATCGCCAACTCCTGCTGGACACATTCGCAACCTGATACCTGCCTCTGCCTTGGGTTTCCAACGACAAAATGGAACACTATGGAACACTGACATGCAGATTCTGTGTTGTGTTTCCAGCTGAAATTTAAAATCTAGAGCTGGTCCCGGCCCTCAGGGGACCGGAACAGAAAAATTGGGAATCCCATGTCATCCTACGTATGCCAACCAAGCTAGGTTGAAAGGGGTTGTGTCAGCACCATCCATTCATTTGCTCGGTGCTATTGGTGTCAAATCATCCAAAGCGCATGAGGGGGGTTTGCCTCAAAAGCTCAGTATGTGTGGCAGTTGGTACTTCTAGTTGCACACACTTTCCGGAGGAAACAATCTATCCCCCCCCCTTGAATAGCAAACGCCTGCGCACAACAGTATCCCCACACCCATGGGGAGACATACCCAAAGAGACGGTTCCCTTAAACCCCCCCCCCCAAAAGGGAACACAAAGGCGTGTGACACGAAGCAAAAAAAACAAACAAACACCAGGGTTTCTGAACCACAAAAAGACCTAGAAACTGCCTGTTGAGAGTGTCCTTGGCTGCCTTGGAGTTGATTGACTTGTCAGCGTAGTCAAGGCAAGCCAGTTTTTCAGCCGCTGTACGAGTGTGCCTGAGTGGCTTGCATGCCGCTTGACAGGCTTTTTCAAGCACTGCAAGAAAGCGCATTGTCGGCCGCAGTGGGAGACTGTGCCCGTTTCGGGGGGCTAGATTCACCAGTGAGCTGCACAGCCTCTGGCTCATCAGCGGGAGGGGGTCATGGGGGGCGCAGAAAAGCGTCCGACTGGAACTACACCTTCTTCCCGGGGTGCCTTCTCTCCGACCGCTGAGGGCGCTGGGGTGGGTCATGGAAGTGTTCGCACACGGGAGAGACATCCGTACTATACTTGCGTCACCATAGTACCAGAGGGCGCATGCGTGATGGACCGGTAATCAGCACCACGCTCTAAGGGGTCCAGAATCTTGGCAATCACAAAAGAAACGAAGCAGTCTGCCGTGGTACAATGATTGTAGCACGACATACCTCAAATATCCCTCTGCATGGCAAGTGCCATGCTTTCCCCACAAGGGCCCTACAGAATTGCATCCCCCCCCCCCCAGATTTTGCGCAATTTTTTTGTTTCCACTCATTGTTGCACTCCTCTCCCACCAAAACACAGAATGCACGTTCCTTCCCTAATGTGAAACCCACCCCAGAGGCTGCCAATGCCAAAATACAAGCACATGCCAATAGATGCCAACATTTTGGCGTGGAGGGGACATTTGGTGTGGAGGGGACTGCAGATGTGTTCTGCTATTTGTAGACACTGCCTGCATGTTGTCGGGAGTTAAAACCCCCCTTCCAAAAAAAGAGACCATCAAAACTGTGTAAGTGCACATGGGCATACCAATCTGTAGTTTGTTGACACTGCCCAATAATTGTAGAAACAGGCATCAAATAGGTCAGATGGATCCGCCAAAGCTCCTTTTCCTCCGACATCTGGAAAATACCTACACTTTGCCGTCAATGCATCTGCTCGTAAACATAACCCCTGAAATGCAGCTATAAATCCAACATTTTCGTAGAAAAGGCCCCGATGTGTAGCCACCAATCCACAGACTCCACAGGTCAACAGCTTGGGTGGTCTAGCCTACCCAGGAAATTTGTCCATAAGAATTGGCAGCACCAGCGATGCTGATGGGAAAAAGCCCTTTTGCAGTATTTGTGGGTGACACCTGTCAAAAGCACCCACTCAGATCTCACTCCTCCAATTTTTTGTAGGGGTGTACAACACTTCTTACACAGGACTTTTTTTTACTTTCAGGGGCATGGATTTTCAAAAAAAAAAAAAAAAAGGAGGGGGGTAGTGTTTGGCCTGCATTCCTAGTAGACAGCTTTGGGAAAATTGGCCCCTGCTGTGTTGGGGTCACACCATCACTGGTGGCATGGTGGCTTGACATCGCTTGCAGGATCAGCGCAGGGCTACATGAAAAAAGGATGTGCGTTGGTTCTACATTTTCTCTGCAGAATAGGGGTCACACCTATAAGGTTGGTGGCTGCATATCCCTTACTGAATTAGGGCACCAACCATGAAACTTCAGGGATGTGAAGCAATGGTACCAGTCAATTGAGCTGTTGCCCAGCAAAAAATACTGACGCCTTTGGTGCCCAATTTGTCGGCTCTCAATGGGCTTGGTCAATTGAGCCCCCAACCCCTCCCCGCCTCTCCTACAAATGAAAATCCAATTTCCTTGACCCATAATCTACATGACATTGATTGCACAATATCTTCGGAGTCAACCATGATAAGCAAACTTGCAGCGCACAGAAATACATTCAAAAATGCATCACTGCTGACTGGAATATATGCAGCATAATGCATGGTTTATTTGATAGAATGGTTAGAAGATTCGTGCAGCAGCTGTCATCATGGCCTGACAATGTCATCCATAGATGGAAATCTGCCGTTTGTCAAAATGGAAAGATCCCCCCCCCCACCACTAATGTTAAAACACGCAACAACTGTCTTAACCCTTAAAAACAAACATCTGTATGAATCCTGAAATAAGACAATCCTGTTGAAGTCTGCATCATTATCTAAGAACAGCAGTCCCAGATGGTCGTTTTGTCCTACAAGCTGCATCCTTGACTGCCACACTTGAGAAACAAAGGTGAGCAAAAATAGACACAAGTAGACACGCTGCATCCGGTCCAGATGATCAGCAACCACGTAGGAAAACACTCTGAAACAAACTATAACCAGATGAAAACCAAACAGAGCAGGGCTGAGGCTGCACATTGGATCATCATCTGCCTGTGGGATAACATAGCATTCAAACAGGTTATTGTCCCTTGACTACCCCGAACCACCTCTACTTCCAGAGTTGGGGTGTTTCAAAACACGTCAACTGAAAACCAGACCTGGCCCTGTGGTTGCATGTTGATCACCCTGTCATAGGCCGCATGAAATTTGTCTGTGCTATTGTATGCCTTGTGCTTTGGATACTGGGAGAGGCAGGAAAACCTGCCATGCTGCAAACAGTATGAATTCTTCATGGCTCCAGACGGAGTTCACTGTGCAATTTGCGCAATTGAAGTCGAGCTATGCCTATCAACAGCACCCCTACCCAAATTCTTGCTCTGCCAAAAATGGCCCCAAACTCTCCGATACCCACACCCTGGTTGAAGGAAAATGATTCAACACCAATGAGCACCCACTGCATGAAGAATTCCAAACATCAAGGGAGCAATCCAAACCCACATCGGAGGGCCAGGTTACAGCTGTCACTTTGGGACCACCCTATCACCCATGGGCATCCAAACACACTCGAGGCAAAAGTGTAGCTGATGTTGCTGGAACAGGGAATGCTGATGTGACAAGGGCCAATGGAGGAAGGTCACAAGAATCTAAAACATTCCCTGAAACATTGATGCTGGGGATGTCGACAGGTTCCTGATACAATACCTCATACATGCGGAGTTTCCAGAGGCTTGTGCACCCAGAACATTTCACAAACAAAAATTCAGGGGCTTGAACTATAAAGGTGGAGTAGATTTGCCGGTAGGTATTTCCTGGTTAAAGCACTTTTAGCAGGGTGGGCAGCTGGGGTGTCACAGAGGGGAGAACCCAACACAAACCATAACTGAGTACAGGGATGGAGCTGGAGGGTGATGGTTTTACAAACTTCCTGCTGTGCAGTTTGCACATTACACTGTGAGGTACCATAAAGGTGGATGAGGGGTGCCAGTTGGTAACACACACATTCGTGAGGGGCGTGGACCCTGCCCCTCCCCCCGAAAAAGGGGGCTCCATTAGCCATACCCCCCCCCCCCCAAAGCCCCCTGGGATGGCCTGTAGGTGACCTGGTTCTGTGTTACAGAAAAAATGAATGTCGTATTTATGGAACGAACGCACCGAAGGCCCCCAGAGGAATCATTTCTTGTACAGGATTCAGTGAAATTTTTTTGGACCATTCTTGACCCCCGAAATTTGCATAGTGACTGAGTAATAGTGCTGGTCAAGGGAGCCCCTGGCCTGGAGCCCCACGGAAGTTTTTGGGGTCGGTATTCACCTCCCCCCCCCGACCCCCCACAATAACAAATATTAACTACCAATCTCAGCAAACAAATACTGGCCAATCCTGACCAACGTGCCCAAATCAATCCCAACAATCCCAACCCCACCCCAACCAACGGATCCCAACCAATCGAAACCAATCCCAACAAACCAATGCCAACCAATCCCAACAACTGAATCCATCCATCCTACCAATTCCAACCAGTCCAACTGGACCAAACAAACCAATCCCAACCCCATATACCAATTCTAACCAATTTTGACCAATTCTGACAAACCAATCCCAGCCGACCAATCCGGACCTGTAAAAACGAATTCCCATAAAAATCCACCCCAGCCAATCAAACCAGCTCCAACCAATCCTGACCATTTCCAACCAACCGAATCCAACCTTAAGACGCAATGCCAACCAACCAGTGCAACAGACCAACCCCAACCAAACCCAACCAACTATCCCCCACCAGTCGCAACAGACATCGCATAGAGGCCGCAATCAACCAGATTTTCGTCGACACCCCGCCCTCAAAAAACCGGAGTTTCAGTTCCAGGGGGTGGGGGGGGGGGTCCCCAACCACAAGCTCATTGAAGGTATTTTTATTGAACAAACGAAGGAGCCACACCCCAAACTGACCGAACAACAGCCTCTCCGAATGCCACATGAGCATTCCACCTGGCCAGCTTATGGAAACCATGCACTGGCAAAGGGGACTACATTGTCATCAAGAAATGAATGGGCGAGGCTTGCACCCAACCACCAGGTGGCCAGGGAGCACGGGTCACTTCCCTAGAACCCCAAGGTAGCCCATCAGTGAGCTGAACTGTTGAAGAGTTGTAAGAGAGACACCAAGAGGCAAGCTTAGCCAATGGCATCCATTACGTGTGGTGAGCCCTTCACCTTTGCTCCTGGGACTTCGGTATTGGGCACCCTCATTGGGCCCTCACTAGTTGCAGGCACTTGGGCAATAGCCACCATAGGTATCCTCACTCTTGCGACTCAGGCATTGGAACTGGTAGGTGGACCATGTAATGGTTTGTGTTGACGTTGAGGAGGCGCACCACACGGCGGAAAGCAGGATTTTGATCTAGGATGTGTTTTGGGCTGATCGTTCGTGGGTCAAGGTCATCCACTGGTCCCATACCGGTCAAAGACTCAGTCTTCATTAGCTGCAGCCGAACCTGAAGTGCAGCAGATTAAGAAGGCCTGAGGATGCAAAGAGGCGGCACTCTGTGGCATTCCAAATGCGGTATCCTAAGAGCCTTGGACTAGCATTTTGAACCAGAGTCCTTAAGCTCAATATGGCAGACATATTCATTTTCTCGTCATCCCAGGCGTAGCTCACGCTTGCTCACCAATTGTTGAATCATCCCCTGCAGGCCTGTCTCAGAAATGATTGTGCGCCTAGTCAACTACAGAAGCACAATGAGTAGAAGGACAGACCAGATAGAGAGGTATTGGATGCCAAAGGACCCTCCCAGTTATACATCCCGCTTTTTGTGGACAAAACAGAGCTTGCTTTTCATCCGCATGTGCCACCTTAATCACGTTGCCATTTCGGATAGGCACAAAGCAAGCTGCGATCAGGTCCAATAGAATGTACCTGGTACAATTCACAGAGTGTCTGCATTTCCAACTGTCCCAGTGGCTCATACACATCACGTCCGTTGATGTGCTGCTTCATTCGCAAAGCATTTTGGTATCGTGTGACGAGGTTTGAGCTGTCAGGGGGTGCTCCTCCTGCACGCATTTGCTGGCTCAGCATGATCAGGTGCTCCTGTAGCACAGCACAAATGCAGTGGTATGGGTACAAGGCTGGTGTGACCAACCACAGCACAAGAAGAAAGACCTCACTGTGCAACATTCTGCAACAGCGGCCAGCAGGAGGCCACTCAGTCAAAGTCGAAGCAGGAACCTTTCACAAAATGACGCCTTCTAAGCGTCTTAGTGTCTGTTGAATTCTTTCTTCTTTCAGTACCATCAGAATATGTGCTCTTTCTGTTGATCTCTTGGCAGGCAGGGCATTGACCATCAATGTGGGGAACATTTTCTCTTTTTCTTTGGATGCGTGCATTTGTGACTGTATGTACTTGCAGTGGCGGCCTTGGGACCATCGACTTTGAATTCAAGGTAAAGGCTGGGCCTGCCCGATGTCTTTGTATGACCTGCTTGTTGGTCAAGATCACTTCTGGTGGGGAGTGTTGCTGGGAGAGGCTTGGGCCACAACGGTGTGTGTGTCTCTGTGGAGGGGGGAGGGGGGTTTGCCATACAAGCAAGGCAAAAATACCAGTTGGTACTTCCGGATGTGCGCAATTGTTCAATTTTTGGGGAGGAAACTGCAGATATTGGAAACATGTTTTGGTGGGAGAGAGTGGGACAGTTGTCCCTGAGCTCACAAGAGCTGCTTCTGCGCCTGTGGGCGCTCACTCCACTACCAGTGCAGGCAACCTTCACCTTTCCCAAACCATGAGGATTTGGAGGGTGACACAGGGCCAGTGGTTCCGAATCACCAATACACATCTTATATGCGCAGCATTTCCCGGCATTCTCTATTTTGAGGAAGCCCACTGTTTTTGGGTGAGGCTGTCCCCTAGGCAACGAACCATCCTTCTGTAACACCACACATGCATTCTGTTGCAACCCAGCCTTGTTGACAGGAGTGCCCAATTTCGTATTCTGGAGTCAGATCAGCCACCCCTCAAAGTGTGTGTTGTTGCTGCTTGCAATGGTTTGCTACAACACTGCAGCGCCAAGAAACCTCCAAGAAAAATCTCAAAGAGCGTGTCCACCACCTGCGGCGCGCAGTTTGGAAAGCTATTCCAGGACAGCAAAGAAGGTGTGCGAACATGCAACAGTTTCTTACGTAAACCAGACCCCTGCTTCGCATTCTTTCGTATCAAGTTGTATATGTGTGCCATACCCTTTGGGGCTCTCATCTTCATAGATGGCGCACATGGTGTGGAGGAAATTGCCAGTGCACCTGTGACATGCAAAAAGCTTTCTCGGTATAGCGTGTATAGGATTGTCACCTTCTGCATCAAGGGGATATTTCAAATGCTTACGGCTGCTTGGCCCCTGGTTTTCTCCGGGTCCCAGAATCACTCAAACCACCAACTGAGCATACCTGAAATGTCTGTGGCAACAAGAAGAAATCCTCAATCTGCAAAAGGGTATCGTACTCCAGTTGGAGCCACAACTGCAGGTTGTTCTCCAAGCAATCCACATATTGGGGATCTGCAAAGATGGCCTCCAATGCAACACTGCGAAACTCAGCAGAAGATGCCGGCAGCTGTTCATCCTCGGTGATCTTCAAGAAAGGATAATGCTGCAGTAGTGTGGAAAGCCCAAGCCTGCAACATTGAAATCAGCACAGACAAGACTCTGGCCCATCAGGGCACAAATAATCGCACCATATATCCGAATCGCCTCACAACTACCACAGTAGGGAACGGAGCCAATACCAAAATGCAGTCATGCTGCAATTGCCATCGTCAGGCACATCCTTGAAGCGCTCAGCCCAACAAATGCCTGTCTGCTGCTCGAATTCCTTGGGATCCACTGCTGCCTCAAGAGGCCTCTGCGAAAGGTCAAATGTGGCTGGAAACACCGATACGCTGTGCATGGCAACAAGCATGTATTCGTGCTGCATGGATGCATTTAGGATGCAGCCTAGATCGAGAGGTGCAAGCGTCGCAATTTTTGCCGCCCACTGTTTGTTGTGGTGTACTGAACCTCAGTTTTTTGGTCAGCACCAGCAACACAAGCTGCACAGTGTTTCCTCTGTCACTCAATTTCACTAATGCCCCCTCTAGCAACAGAATTTGACTGAGGTACATTGAAAACTGTGAAATGCACAGAGCACCTCCTGTCATCCCCCTGTCATTGGTCAAGGGGGGGGGAGGACTTTCCGGCGGAAAATTTTCACTGTGAGATATTTTGAGGCAGGTTTATTTTGCATGCAGTCCTGAATTTACTGTGGGAAACTTCACACCCACATGCTGTGAGCCAACCTTTGGTTGGTGGTGGTTGCTGTTATTTGCTGATTCTTTGCCGCTGAGTCGTGGAGGGTTGCTGTTCCTTCATGGTGGCTTGCCACAGGTTAATTCCTGGGGGCTGGTGTTAATTCTTGGTGGCTTGCTGTTGTTTGCTGGTGGTGGTTGTTACTTCCGGGTGGTTGCTGTTATTTTCTGATGCACTGTTGTTACTGTTTGACCCCTCATGCATGGCTGGTGAGTCCTGGACCCTAGTACCAAGGTACAACGCGTTCGTCCTCTGGCTGGGCATGGTATGGCCTATGCAAATAGATGGGGTGTGGGATCGAGATGGTTTGCTGTACAACCCATACTTGGCGAAACTCCTCTGCCGGAGGGAGTGCTACGTCTTGTGTCGCCACATTCGCCCCGATGTCACCGACCTACTTGAGGAGTGCAACAGAGGGTTGCTGTTCCTTCATGGTGGCTTGCTGTGAATTCCTGGAGGGTTTCTGTTAATTCCTGGTGGCTTGCTGTCGATTGTTGGTGGTCGCCATTACTTCGTGGTGGTTGCGGTTATTTCCGGGTGGTTGCTCCTGTTTTCTGATGCATTGCTGTGAGCAAAATATCTTGTCCAACAGTTGCCTGAGCATTTAGAGACAGGGTACACTGAAACCTGTGGGTCGCATGGTCGTGTACAATGCAGGAGCTGATATGAAGTGCCACAGCAGGACTCATCTTCAGGTGGCATAAGTCTACTGTGCCCCTCCACAAGAGCTGAAACAGAAAAATGTTGCCATCAGGATCTATGATGGGGGATCTCATGATCATATGTCTCTCATTGCTGTAGGTAATGTACACGTTGCGAACGTTGCCTGTCGCTTGCTACATTCTTTGCAGGGTGGGAAAATAATAGACAGCAGTCTCGTCCATAGCCAACTGCCAGCAATAGGGTGTCCACAAATGTAGACAGGGAGCTGTCAAGATCAGGTGACCTCCAATTCATATTGTACCTCTGCTTAAAATCACAGGCCTAGTTTTTGTCAGAACACATGCACCCGTGGGTACCCCAGCTAATTTTCCTAAATTGGCCATCTAAAACAGTTCTGTTTATTGCACCCTTTGTTCAATGGTCTGAGTGCAGAGTATTGTGCCTTGCACGGATTCAGCGGTATTGATTCAACGGTTTTCGAAGCGGGTTTATTTCGCACAGCAGACTGAAAATCGTGTGGGAAATTTTGCATAAATTCGAAACACGAAATATCCCACAGCGAAAAATTCCCGCCACAAAGCCCCCCCCCCCCCCCCGGATGTAAGGTGGGGCTGCTACTTGATCAACTCTCCTGTTATCATCATCTTGCGCCTGACTCTCTTGTCACCCTATGCTCTCAGTCCTTCCCTTCCATCTAACCTGCCTCATCTCACCTGTCTTGTGCCCCTCTCTACTGTCTGACTGCTCTTTTTGCATCCCTTGCTCCATCTCCTCATCTGCATCCGCCAGTGCTCCACTGCTGCCTGTCTGCTTTCTCCTTTCTCTCTCTCCTGCCCTTCAGCAAAAAATGGCGACAGATGGGCGGAGACACGAAGGAAAGGAGAGAGGCAGTAGGAGGGGACAGAGGGAGATAAGGACATGCACAAAGACGAGCAGAGGGGTGAAGAACGGAGCTGGTGCAAGAGAGCCAATGGAGGTGGGCAGAGATTCAAGGGCATTGCACGTTTGCAAAAATGGCGAGATCAAGAACAACAGTGAGAGCATGATATAAGAAGACAAAAAAATGTTTCGGCTTTGACCGGAAATCCATTTGGGTGGAATGGACTTGGCTAAAAACGTGGTACAAAGTGGTTTGGAAGTTCTGGCTCAAACTGCCCCCCTCCACCCTGCGCAAAAAATTGTTTGTTTTGACTGCGAATCGATTTGGGTTTAATCATCTTGGCTAAAAAAACGTGGCAAAAAATGGTTTTATAATTTTTGTTGCCCGATGTGATTTCCCCAGAAGGTGCCAAAATGGCCCTTGGCTGGTCTAGTGGCCAGACCTGCTTTCAGCACTGCGCGTACGCCTCACGTCGCCCTCCCACCCACCCAACAATCCACCCAAGCCGCCAAAATTGTACATTTTTTGTACATGGATGTTGCATTTATGGTTGCGCCCACTCCGCACCATGGCTGTAGAACTCTCTGCTCTGGTCCCTCAAAATTAATTATCCTTGCCCTGACACATACCTGTGCTGGAGGAGGACGGGGAGCCGCTGGCTGCGTAACAGGTTGGGCAGCTGCCCGAGCTCTTGCTGGACCCCACCCTCCGGTAAGGGCAAATTTTGTATCTGCTCCTGCAAAAAACATATTGAGGATCATCACAAACATGCAGGGATCAGATTGGTGGTCCCAGAAACAGGGCTGTCCTTAACGCAAAAAAAAAAAAAAAAAAATCCCGTCCAGAACCAGGTAATTTCAAAAGAGCCCGCGGGCACTCCATGTGCTCAACCATGGTTGTGGCAGTTGGCGGTTGGCGGTTGGCGGCAGTTGGCGGTTGGCGGTTGGTGGCGGTTGGTGGTGGTTGGCGGCGGTTGGTGGCTGGCGGTTGGTGGTTGGAGGCAGTTGGCAGTGGTTGGCAGTTGGCGGCGGTTGGTGGTTGGCGGTTGGTGGCGGTTGGCAGTTGATGGGAGTTGGCGGTTGGCGGTTGGTGGTCCCTTGGGGCTGTCCTTAGCAAAAAAAAAAAAAAAATCTCGTTCCTTAAGGACGCCCCTGCCCAGAAACATACCACCCGGGGAATAATTTGAGGGTTTTTTTTTTTGGGAGGGCTAAAATTAGGGGGGGGGGGTTTGGAACTGGTCCTTAGAAATGAAGGAAAATTTTGGTTTCAGGTCCCTTGCTGTTGCTTCCTAGTGGATGGCTGCTATTATTTCCTGGTGGCCCCTGGATGGTTGCTGATATTTCCTGATGGCCTCTGGATGGTTGCTGTTCTTTCCTGATGGGCTCTGGATGGCTGCTGTTATTTCCTGATGGCCTGTGGATGGTTGCTGATATTTCCTGATGGGCTCTGGATGGTTGCTGTTCTTTCCTGATGGGCCTGCGCTACTTGTCGCAAACGTCGTTGCAGATCTGAGGCCTCAAAAACGGCCTTGGGCACAACAGAACGATCCATGTCTGTGTGGGGAGATAAAAAATGGGTGCACATGTTTCATTGTTGGCTGACCAGCGTGGGAAAGGGGAACGGGGGGGGGGGCAGTTGCAGGACCACTCGAGGTCGCAGAATCAAGGTTCAGAGCTGTCTAGTGCGGATCAGACAGGTAGTCAGGAATAGTTGAGTCTGAAACTGGGTTGTGCCGTGGGAGGTTCCCACGCCTGTAGGCTTCCCACTGTCCATGTGCCCACGACGCTCCTTCTGCTGTGAACGTCGGCGGTCTTGAGGACCTACAGAGAACGCAGTGCCAGTTGACACCACGTCTCATCTATGTTGCGCATTCACACTGCATGCAGCGCGTTGAAAACCCACCTCTCCTGCAGCCCATGCGTGGTGCACACATTTTGATACATTGCATCCTTAAAATTGAAGGAAATATTTGGTACGAGGTAGGGCTTCCAAATTTGTCCACATCAAATTTGTCCCTTTCTAAAATTGTCCCCTGGTGGTACCCTGAGACAGGTGTCATTCACATAAGGTGCACTATGCCCTCCGGTGCCCTTTGTGATACTGCAGCCGAAAACATCTCGGTAACCAACAACCACCAAAACTGGGGCCCCAGCTCAACTTTGAAAACTATTGTTGTTCCTCACATACGCCTTGCCCGCGCGAACGTGCGGACTTGGCTGCCACTGCTGTCACCGCTGTAATCCCCATATTCAAGGTGAACCCTCCCCTCTTCAAGTGACAGTGCAGAGCGACATGGATGACATAATAGCTCCCCTCTGCATTGATTGAAAATTTGCCATTGTTCTTAGACTGCATGCAGATGACCCTGATGTGGAAGCTCACGATTGTAAGAATACCAACATGTGCGTCTGAACAACAATATGCCCACAGTCAGACACAGACACATGCTGCATCAGGCACATACCAACATGTACCACCATGCCAATAATCATATCAGTCATCACCAAACGGCCATTTCGAGGCAAGAATTGTCGGCTCCCAAATGTCACCCAGTCCTGAGGGGAAATGCAACAAAGAACGAAATTGCAGCACTGTAAGCACTGTGCCGTAACCAGCATTGAAATCAGCTCCCACGAGGGCATCTGTAACAGGGCCTGCTTTTTCCGGTGGACATGAATCTGCAAAAGTGCTGACACACCGGAGGTTGGGTGGGTGGGTGGGTTGGGGAGGGGATCTTGGTATTTGGCAACTAAGGGGTCCATGAACGCTGCCTGCGGCGGGGGGAAGATGCAGTCATTGCAAAGAGAAGATACCATAACTTGGAGCAGGGGGGGGGGGGTTGTGCCATAAAACCTGAACCTGAACCGGCATTTCTGGATGTACGTACATGTTCACTTTTTAAGGGAATCATCGAATCGTGAATATGTGGGGCAGGGAGGGAGGCTTGCTTATGCGTTCAAATTCCAATGCGGTGAGCATGCATACACCACCCACCACTTTTCCGGTCTTTTGGGACAGCTGAAGGCCCATCGGGCCCCCACAGCGTGCCAGGGTCACAGGCCCCAGGATCTGGAGAGCCTGGCTGAAGACAAATGAACAAGGCTGGCGTTTGCATGCGGCACAAAACGAGTACTTGACAGTGCTCAGAATAATCTGTAATCATTATTCAGCCTCCTCTGGCAAAGAGCGCAGAGACATATTTTGTTAGGCTGACATGTTTTCTGCATTGAAATACACCAATTGCTAAAATCTCCTCAGAAACCTGCACAGTGTTGCACATTACATCACGTGCCTGCACACCTGACCTTGTGCTGCTGGGATAAAGTGCACCACAATCTTATCCATATCAGCGTTAGGCTTGGTCACTGCGAAAGAACCACTCCTTTGACACACTGTGATGGGATTCTGGTCCCCCTGCAGGCCCGTACCCAGCGAAACTACTGGGCAAGATGAAGGCAGAGCATTTACTTGTCTGAGCCTGAGGGACTTGTCTCCGTCGTACCAGGCCATTTCGATTGCAGTTTCAAGAGGAGAGGTGGACCAGAGGAGGACCAAATCAGCAGGGAAATATGCTGCAGCTTTCACACGGCACACGTCTCCTGGAAGAAACAGATTTGGAAAATCCACAACGGATTGGCAGAAGACAAAGCACCACAGATCAGCCTACAACTGTGCACTGTGTTCCACACCACGCACAAGGTGATGGGTTGGGGCGCCAGAGGCCCAGGGTCAAGGGTGTGTGGGAGCGGCAGGGGGGCTGGCAAGGGGGCATGGGCAGGGCTTGACGTTTTGTGCAGGTGTGCCTCTGGGCTGTGTATGGTTGTGGGGAAGTCACGGGGGGGTGACCACAACCGGTCCTGATGCGACCCACCCCCAACTATCTTTCAAAACTCGGGGGGGGGGGGCAGTTGGGGGGGGGGGTCCAGCCGGGGGTCGGGGGGGTGTTCCTCCCGGGGGTCGGGGGGGGGGGGGTGTTCCTGCCGGGGGTTGGGGGGGGGTCTGGCCGGGGGTCATGGGGGTGTCCAGCAAGGGGTGAGCGCGGGGGGGTTTAGGGTTAGGGTTAAGGTCACCGAGCTGGTGGAACCAGTCTTGGTTTTATAACCCTTTTTAGGGTCTAGGGTGGACCTACCAGGTTTAGCAGCAGAAGGAGCAAGCAGCAAGCAGCAGCAAGCAGCACGCGCGAAATGGGGAAAAATCAGAACTCCGTCGTGGTGCTTCGGATTCGGCTGAAATTTTGGTGGATGATACCTATGGGTGTGAGGGACAACCACACAAAGTATGAGCCGGAAACTCAATGGTGGCGGCTGGGAACGGGTGTCGCAAGTACCGGACATCCAGTTTCAAAAACTGCAGTTTAGGGCCAAAAACAGCCACTTTTTGGGCCAAAACAGCCCTAGAACCCATTCAAAACGGCCAAACAAAGGGAAAATGTGGGTGCACTCCATGTGCGGCTTGACTTTCCCATGTCAACGAGCCCTTTGCGGCCCTCTAACTCCACCATATGTCCCGGAAACGGCCCAAAAAGGCCCCCAGAAGCCCCAAATTTTGTGCAGATTGGCTGGCAACAGCCACAAACCAAGAGCAGGCCATATCTTTGGCTACATGGCTGAAAACGCGATTCCGAGGGCACCTAGTCCACCCGCAACCCCCCACTTTTTGTGGTTTCCACGCCTCAGAATTGCCCAAATGGACGCCTAGACCCCCGTACCCAGGCCCACTAGGAACTGCGGCAAGCTGCAAGCTCAAGCCCAAACAGGTGGGTGCCCAACTGGGTCAATATGGTCCAATGGGGCAGAAAAATGACTTTTCTCAAAAATGATCCTAGACCATGTGTGATGCTAAAGCAAGTGTTTTTGAACTGTTTTGAGCTTGTGGTGGCCCATTTTGGTCCTCCGAAAATCCCAAAATGCCTTGAAGATGCGCTGTTTTGGGACCAAAAATGGGTCGAAAATGGGTCAAAAACGCATTTTTCCAAAACTCATCCCACACCATTTGGGGTGCACAAACGGGTGAAATGAGCCCATTTTGAGGCCATTTTGGGGCATTTTGGCCCCTCACAAGTCCACAAAAGCCTTGAAAGCCCTTTTTAGTGTCTAGGGTGGACCTACCAGGTTTAGCAGCAGCAGCAGCAAGCAGCAAGCAGCAGCAGCAAGCAGCAAGCAGCAGCAGCAAGCAGCAAGCAGCAAGCAGCAGCACGCGCGAAATGGGTAAAAATCAGAACTCCGTCGTGGTGCTTCAGATTCAGGTGAAATTTTGGTGGATGATACCTATGGGTGTGAGGGACAACCACACAAAGTTTGAGCAAGAAACTCAACGGTGGCGGCCGGGAACGGGATTCGCAAGTGGCGGACCTCAGTTTCAAAATCTGCAGCTCGGGGCCAAAAACAGCCATTTTTGGGCCAAAAATGCCCTGGAACACATTCAAAACGGCCAAATGAAGGGAAACGGTGGGTACACTGCCCGTGCGGCTTGACTTCCCCGTGTCAACGAGCTCTTTGCGGCCCTCTAACTCCATGATATGTCCCAGAAACGGCCCAAAAAGGCCCCCAAAAGCTCCAAATGCCGACAGCCACAAACCAAGAATAGGCCATATCTTTGGCTACATGGCTCAAAATGCGATTCCGAGGGCACCTACTCCACCCGCAACCCCCCACTTTTTGTGGTTTCCACCCCTCAGAATTGCCCAAACGGACGCCTAGACCCCAATAACTAGGCCCACTAGGCTGTGGCAAGCTGCAAGCTCAAGCCCAAACAGGTGGGTACCCAAATGGGTCAACAGGATCCGAAAGGGGTAAAAATATGACTTTCCGCAAAAATGATCCTAGACCATGTGCGACGCTAAAACTAGTGTTTTTGGACCGTTTTGAGCTTGTGGTGGCCCATTTTGGTCCTCCGAAAACCCCAAAATGCCTTGAAAATGGGCTGTTTTGGGACCAAAAATGGGTCAAAAATGGGTCAAAAACGCATTTTTCCAAACCTCATCCTAGACCATTTGGGGTGCACAAACGGGTGAAATGAGCCCATTTTGAGCCCATTTTGGGGCATTTTGGCCCCTGAGAAGTCCAAAAAGCCTTGAAAGTGGGCCTCGTGGTGATGGGGTTCAGGTGCATTTCACTTTGTCAAGAGACATCAATGTGTGAATCATTCTTGATGTCCCTCACCATTCATATCTAATGTTCCCTCCCCCACCAGCTCGGTCCCAATATTCAGTCTTGATTAGGGTTAAGGTTAGCCCTAGGGTTAGGGTCACCGAGCTGGTGGAACCAGTCTTGGTTTTATAACCCTTTTTAGTGTGTAGGGTGGACCTACCAGGTTTAGCAAGCAAGCAGCAAGCAGCAAGCAGCAAGCAAGCAGCAAGCAGCAAGCAGCACGCGCGAAATGGGCCAAAATCAGAACTCCGTCGTGGTGCTTTGGATTTGGTTGAAATTTTGGTGGATGATACTTATGGGTGTGAAGTACAATCACACAAAGTTTGAGCGAGGAACTCAACAGTGGTGGCCGGGAACAGGATTCGCAAGTGGCGGACCTCAGTTTCAAAAACTGCAGTTTAGGGCCAAAAACAGCCATTTTTGGGCCAAAAAAGCCCCGGAACACATTCAAAACAGCCAAACGAAGGGAAACGGTGGGTACACTCCACGTGCGGCTTGACTTCCCCGTGTCAACGACCTCTTTGCGGCCCTCTAACTCCATGATATGTCCCGGAAACGGCACAAAAAGGCCCCCAGAAGCTCCAAATGCCAACCGCCACAAACCAAGAATAGGCCATATATTTGGCTACATGGCTCAAAATGCGATTCCGAGGGCACCTACTCCACCCGCAATCCCCCACTTTTTGTGGTTTCCACCCCCCAGAATTGCCCAAACGGACGCCTAGACCCCAATACCTAGGCCCACTAGGCTGCGGCAAGCTGCAAGCTCAAGCCCAAACAGGTGGGTGCCCAAATGGGTCAACAGGGCCCAATAGGGGCAAAAAGATGACTTTTCTCAAAAATGATCCTAGACCATGTGCGACGCTAAAACAAGTGTTTTTGGACCGTTTTGAGCTTGTGGTGGCCCATTTTGGTCCTCCGAAAATCCCAAAATGCCTTGAAAAAAGGCTGTTTTGGGACCAAAAATGGGTCAAAAATGGGTCCAAAACGCATTTTTCCAAACCTCATCCTAGACCATTTGGGGTGCACAAACGGGTGAAATGAGCCCATTTTGAGCCCATTTTGGGGCATTTTGGCCCCTCAGAAGTCCAAAAAGCCTTGAAAGTGGGCCTCGTGGTGATGGGGTTCACTTGCAAGCTGATTTCACTTTGTCAAGAGCCATGGGCGGGCGGCAGTGGGCGGTGGGCGGGCGGCGGTGGGCGGTGGGCGCTAGGTGGGCGGCGGTGGGCGGTGGGCGGTGGGCGGTGGGCGGGCGATGGGCGGTGGGCGGTGGGCGGTGGGCGGGCGGCGGTGGGCGGTGGGCGGGTGGCGGGCGGCGGTGGGCGGTGGGCGGGCGGCGGTGGGTGGTGGGCGGTGGGCGGGCGGCGGTGGGCGGTGGGCGGGCGGCGGTGGGTGGTGGGCGGTGGGCGGGCGGCGGTGGGCGATGGGCGGGCGGCGGTGGGCGGTGGGCGGTGGGCGGTGGGCGGTGGGCGGTGGGCGGTGGGCGGTGGGCGGTGGGCAGTGGGCGGTGGGCGGTGGGCGGGCGGCGGTGGGCGGTGGGCGGGCGGCGGTGGGCGATGGGCGGGCGGCGGTAGGCGATGGGCGGTGGGCGGGCGGCAGTGGGCGGTGGGTGGTGGGCGGTGGGCGGGTGGCGGTGGGCGGTGGGCGGGCGGCAGTAGGTGGTGGGTGGTGGGCGGTGGGCGGGTGGCGGTGGGGGGTGGGCGGGCGGCGGTGGGCGGTGGGCGCCAATGTGTGAATGATTCTTGATGTCCCTCACCAGTCATAGCTGATGTTCCCTCCCCCACCAGCTCGGTCCCAATTTTCAGTCTTGATTAGGGTTAGGGTTAGGGCTAGGGTTGTTGTTGCTGTTAGGGCCTGCAGCCCTCCTGTAGCCCTCTTTTAGGTCAAAACTTTTCATGTTGTATTAACACAAATATGATTTCTCTACAAAAATTTGAGTATTTTGAGTATAAACACACAGTATGAAAAATAAATTTGGCGCCTTTGGCGCCAGACAGTTTTCTCTAGAGACACTTGTTGGTGGCCGACCCGGCACCACTATCTTTCAAAACCCGGGGGGGGGGGGGGAGGGGGGGGGGGTCTTGGGGGGGGGGGTCGCATACAAGGACCGGGCCCGGCCACCCCCCCGTGGGGGAAGTATGCATGTGCTGTGGATTTAGGAGAGGTGGAAGAGGGGGGGGGGGCAGCTTTGTGGTAAGCATGAACTTTCTTTCCCACTGCTCACCATTGCAGCATGCAGCCCCTGTGACATCCACTCCCCTTCCAGCTGACGGGCTTCACCGTCGGTCACTCCCAAACCACAAATTTTGGAGTGCTCTCCATCATGATGTGGACAGTTGCAACACAGAGCCAGAGGGTTGGTTCCAAGTCACCAAATGATACACATCAGTGGTGCACTGCATATCCACACATTTTAATTTAATTTTGACATGGTGTGTCACTTGACCAACCCTGCGCTTTCACTGTGTTTTGTGGTCATCCCTCTCCCTTCCTGCCACAGGGGGGTCTGCAGTTCAATTCTAGACACCAACCCCCGCGGCGTGGGCCGGGGGGGGGGGGGGGGAGTCGAAAAATTTTCCCCAATTTGGGGGCATTTTTGAATCCCCCATTTCATTCTGAGCATTTTGAATATACACAATTGGGGTGAAATTTGGTTTTACCCCTCACAACAAATGAAAAACAGTACCGTATTCCAACAGATGTACCTGTGAATCAGCAAAGGCTCCCCGGCCAGCAGAAGAAGACATGTGGCACGGCATTCCCTAACTCATTGTGAGCATTTTGAATGTAAACAAGTGGGCAGAAATCAAGTGTGTTGCCAATTTTCCAGGCTCAAAAAATTTTCCGGGCCCCACTGGCGCCCAAATTGTCAGTTCTAAGCAAGTACTAAGTAGTATGGGTTGGGGGGTCCAGAGGGGGTGGGGGGGGGGGTGTGTGTCAGGCCTCACAGGTAAGCCCCCCCCCCCCCCCGTGCTTCCTGCTACCCTGCTGACCCTGTCCTTTTGGCGCCCCTTAAGAGATGCCACAGATGCCATTCAGCTTGGGTTGGAGTGAGGGATTTTTATCTCCCCAATTTGTGATGATTTCCGCAAATGCACAATGAACCCCGCGAGCAGTGTGAGACACATGGCAATTGAACATGACGTGGTCTCCACACACACACACCCCTCCCAAAAAAGTGGCACCCTGGTGGAGGCGGGTGGAGGGGTCAAAATCAATGAAGAAAATTTATTGGGGGATCATTTTGTCTGCCAAAATGATGATTTTACAAGTTGGGCATCCTATACCACCCATTGGGGTATGCTACGCGAATGACCCCAAAAAGGGCGGTATATGGCGCCCGTGCCTGCGCTTGATCTAACAACCCCTCTTCAAGGTGATTTCCCCATATTGAGCACCGGACACAGGGGTGTACATTCAACACAATGTTCCCCACACTGGGAACCCACCTCGCAATGTCACTGTGAAGCTTCTGACTTGCTCCAGTGCAAAAACAGTGCACCACCCAGCACTGGCGACACCGAGGGGCACCGAGGAGGAGGAGGAGGAGGAGGAGGAGGAGAAGGAGGAGAAGGAGGAGGACGACGGAAAACGAAAAGAACACAGGGCGAAACAACACCATCTAGGACATTCAGATGGTGTTACATCACAAGAGGCAACCTCCCGTGCAGGATCATTGCAGCACCCCAGGACTGGCAACGAAGGGGGTGAAAGACAAATAAATCCACCACAAAGAGAAACAAAACTATCTGACACGTTCCAACACCACTGCATAACAAACAAGGGTGTACCAGGTCTCAGGGCATCCCACGCCCTTGTGATAAATGTATTAGTCTCTGCATCCAGCACATCTGCTTCTCCATTCTCCTCAAAGCAGGGGCAACTGTTGCTACCGCTAGCTCCAACTCCTGGAGGACAGAAGGGAACCTAGACAAGAAAGGCATTGTAAAAGATGCAGCATCCCACCTGGAAGGGAAGAAATTGGCAGTGTAGCAAATCGGGGCAGCAAATGTGCAGTGAAGCAAGCAATTGCATAACAATTAAAGCTGTGTGGCCAGATTGCAAATCGTGAGTACTACGCTGTGACTGGCAAACAAATAGGTTGCTTCATGCTCACCTAGGTTCTAGGAATCTCCCAGTGCAGAAATCAGGAGTGCAGAAAAGAAAGAGCAAATGAGCAAGAGCGAGCGAGTGAGCGAAAGAGACAGAGAGCGAGCACCAGACCTGATTTTGGACATTGCTTTCTGCTTGGTGCCACACATATGAAAACTCATGCAATTGTAGCCCAACCTAAAGCAGCAATCCTTGCACCATCCGCCAGTCATGAGCCTGCTGCAGCCATCATTTATCTGTGGCTGAATTGATGCCAGGGTATCACTGACCCAGGTCTGTACACTGGCCACCTTGCAACAACCCTGCAAGAACCCATACAACATACTCCACCCTTGAACAGAAAGATCCCACACAGAAGAGCAACATGCCTGAATCACTGCAGCAGAATCATCTTCAGGCTGTATCTCACCCACTGCCATTTTGCACTGTGCAGAAATGAGCCGGCTGAAGTGCAGGAGGGATTGTCCACCCCACCAGCCTGGAGAGGATCTCACTACACCCACCAGGTCATTGACGAAGAATACATAAGCAGAGCTCTGATGCTCTGATGTGAAGAAACAAGTGCGAGGGGGAGTTTGCACACAACATGCATGGGATGATTGACTGACAATACATCTCCACAGTCTTATAAAGAGACAAGCGTGAGGAGGAATTTGTGCACGGTGTGTGCACAGCACCCTTTATTGGGGTGACTTTACCACCCAACCAGTCTGAACCCAGGGTGTATAGGTCACAAGCCACAGCTGAACATCACAGAATAGTGCAGCATTTCGGTCCCCATTGAAAGGTCACACACAGTGCCAGAAATGTGCAAATGAATGCACCAATGGTGTTACAGGGAACACTGAGAAACATGCCAACACAGAGCATTGTTTGGTTGGTGTAATTGTAGCCTCGTTCGTGCCCACAGATTTTTAGTAAGGGGGCGCAGGGGGATGTTATGCGGGGTACATTTGGAAAGCCCCTGAGAAGGGCAACTTGGAAAACCCACGTCTGCATGCTGAACTAACAAAATGATGCAGAGTTTTGTCTGTTTTGGACAGTGCATGATGTGCCTGCCGCCCTGTTTCGTCAACAGTCACTTGCCATGTTTGCATGTAAATGCTCCAAACATGCTGTTGCCACGCCCGATGCAAAGCTGAAGCCCTCTAGACCCCAATGGGGGAAGCAACCTTGGCCCACTCATGTATCATATGTCCCCCCCCCCCCCTTGTGCAAGCACACTGAAAATCATGACAACAATGGTCAGACGGGTCCCCATGCTTAGCCATAATCCGACGATGGCCGTCACCCCTGGTATCCCACCGGCAGGACCATTCAGTTCCAGTGCAACACATACGCGGCAAAGCCGACGAATCGTCCAAACACGGCGAAACCACACCCACATGTGCAGCCACCGGGGGGCCGTAGCAACGGGCCATACGCCGACTCCCTCCCACTCTCGGACCACTCTCAGGGCGGGCGGGGGGGGGGGGGGGGGGGGGGGCAAGGGGGGCCGGGTCGGGGGGGGGGGGGGGGGGCAAGCTTCATACGCTGCCAAGAAGGGGGGGGGGGGCAGGCTTCATACCCTGACAAATATGGTATAAGATGACCGCCTCATCACTACATCACCCCTGCATTCTCGGGGATTCCCAAAGACATGGGGGACAAAATCAGAATTGGTGGGGCCCACAAGTGGGCAGAAATGCTACATCACCCCTGCATTCTCGGGATAATGCATTAGAGTAAAGGGGAAAAAGGAAATGCAGCATCATGTGTGTGCCAGTCCCCACAGGTCCTCAAGGGTGACAAGCGTTCATCGCTTTCTAGGGGCCATGTCCAGTGGCAGGCGTTGGCTGAGGATGCCGGGCCTTGTGCAGCACTGGCGCTTGGGCAGAGGCGACTCCACTCGGTGGGCGGCGCGCTTAGATGCCCACAACTGGTTCATCACTGAAAAGACCTCAACGCGTCGGTTATGCCACTGGTAGTGCCGGTCTGTGGATGTTGTCTACACTGGCACACCGCAAGAGGGAGTGCTAGTGCCGTGATTGCCGCACCAGATCATCTAGGACGTCGCGGTATGAATCTAGTAGTGAGGCACTGAGAACGGCACGCTGATACGGATAGTCGCCCGGAGGCAGGCGAAATTCAGCATGTTCTTGATATCCTCATTGCCCATTAGGCCAAAACAACAGGTGGGCTTTGATGGGGCAAACACATGTTCACCAATGGACCACATGTACATAGCAGCCATACGAACGACAGCAACATTAGCCATGCCTAAAAATCACACCAAAACAAACAGCTTATGGTGCAGTGCCTTGTTACCTTGTTGTTAATCTTGTTACCCAAGCCACTCTTTCCCTCTACAATCACAATACAACCATGTCATGTTACATATTTGACCACAAAAACCATGGTCACAAAAAACCAGAAAAACGACACTCAAATGGGGTTGCCGTGCTTAGCCATAATCCGACTATGGTTGCCACCGTGTAGCATCTCGGCAGTTGCTTAGACAAGGCTGTGCTTGTGCAAAGGGGAGGGGAGGTATGTTTGGATGAATCATGGCTACCATGAGTCCAGTCCTTGGCAACATGTGCGGCTCAGCAAGCAATGGAACATGGATGAACACAGTGTGGGTTGCTTGCTGTTAGGCTTCACAATAAGCAGAGGTTGAAGAAATATGTCCCGCAAATAAAGATGGTCACGTGTGTCACGGTAGGTTTCTTGCTTCCCCCCCCCCCTTGGACTGACTCCGGCAGTTCAAAGAGGACTCAAAACTGTGCTTGGGAAAGTGGGCGGCTCCAGCACAGTGTCGCAGCAGGGTTCTTGCACAAGACAATGATGATATCTCCGAATATGTTTGTCCAGCTGTGCAGTGTATGCTGTGTCCCACTTGCAAATATTGGCCCAACGTGACTCCCCCAACTCCTCAGCTACATGGCTCTTTGAAAAGCCCTTTTCATGCACATGTCAAAAAGACACACCCATACTCCACCCCACCCAGCACACCACAGAAAGTTTCCACAGAAAACCATGAAACCAGAAAACTTCTGGTAAAAACCACTTTCCTCTGAGTTGGAATGAAATGGCTGTCCCTGAGAGAGAGAGAAAAAGATCCATTCATATTAGCATGGGCCCTTTGATTGGTTGTCAAAATCTCGATACAACACATACCATCAAAGGACAAGTTAAACACATGACACCAAGGTTGTTGATAGACTGTGCAATGCTCCAATTGGGGGTTCCCCCACATTTTTTGTTGCTTTATTTTTTGTTGTTGCAACATGCCCCCCGCCCCCGTCAATTTCTGGCCTTTCCTTGAAGCAGCAATTCCATCAACAAACACCGTTTGATGGGGTTTGGTGGGGAGAGTTTCTTTCATGGAATCTTGTGCAGGTTTACTGTCATTTCGCGGTGGCTTCCAGTTGCCTACTGTTATTTCGTGGAGACTTGCTAATTGCTGCTGTTATTTCGTGGAGACTTCTCGACGGCGGTTGTCATTTCTTGGAGACTTTCTGGATGATTGCTATTATTTCCTGGTGGCTCCTAGAGGCACCGGTGGTACAGGCTGCCTTTTTGAGTCAAAACATACCTTTGACCATGGTAGCCCATTTTCCATGAACCCCTCTCTATCTCTTGGGGGGCTGAAATGCCCCCCCACCCACCAAATCAATTTTTCACCCACCTATCCCTGGGCCTCCACTGATATTGCCTCCGTTCTGCCTCTTGTGTCCCTGACCCCTGTTGCCATTTTTGCGAGCATTCCCCCCTGTTGTGCTGTGCTGCACCTCTCTATTCATCCGCAAGCCATGCTGATTCCCACTGCCTCTCTGAGAATTCAGAGCAGCACATCTGTAGGCCCCAATGCTATGAACCAGGTCTGGAGCAAATGCATTGCCCTGTTCTTTGACCTGTGTTGTCCCTGTGCAGCACTCCCACGCGTTGAGCCTTCACAGAACCTTCATTTCACAAAGACCACACAAGATTCAGGTGGTGTTATTACTGAGCAATGCAGTGTGCAGATTCTGCGTTAACCCAGCACAAACTAGGATCTGGGTCAGAGTCATGTAACGGAGCTGGAGTGCTGCTGATATCCCTCGGGCCCATGGATATTAAAAATATTGAAACCCCACATTCAGTGGCAGGGGTCAGCCGGCTCCGGCAAACCAACAAACAACCACAATATCTGGGGACATCACACAACACTTGTTGTGCAGCTCCCTTTTCCCAGCGATATATGATAAAGACACCTGGAACACAGGATGTGTGCACACATGCACACGGACAAACACACACACACACACACACACACATGAAAATACCTTGCAACACGGCACTGGCCAGGTTTTGGACTGCTGGGTGTGATATAAGAGATAGCGACCAACTGCCAGGAAACCTTCGCTCAGGGTGTTATTAAAAGACAAATACTGTGCTCAAGGCGGCTTCACCGCAACCTTGCAGGAGGTCAATGCTGCTGAGGACATCAATGCGCCATGATCATCGACTAAGCCCATGCCTCTCCTGTATCTTAGTCACGAAGTATCCAGGGTTTAAGCTTTGGTGCCACGTGGAACCATGGAGCGTGCACCAACTGCAGTACGCAAAGGTTACAACTGGCAAGAAACGTGATTTCAGCAACTTGGGGGGACGGCACAGAAACCTCAAATGAAAATCAAAACTGATTGTTGGCCATGTGGCCAGTTTCATGGTTTGAAATGTGTAGATACTTGCATCATGGCTTGCATGACAGTTTGCCGTTTGGCATGACAGTTTTGCGTTGTTGCTCATGCATCCAAACAGAGGCAGCACACAGCCGTATCGGGACAGCTACGGCCGAAGCTCTATTTATCCGAATGCCTTAACAATGAGGTAGACAACGCCTGCAAAGCAAAGCAGGACTGCACAAAGTGCAACATAACATCTCGTGCAGGCGCCAATGCGCCAATGACATCTGAGGACTTGTGCAGCCCGTCCATATGGATGGTCCAAAAAGCAAAGCAAAATAGCGGAACACAAGAGAAACATGTGGCCATAATATGCATTGGCTTGAACATGAGTCCAGCATCTGCTGGCCAAAGTCAACTGGCTGCTATGACGGCTATGAGGGAGACACAAAATGCTAGCTAGAATATTTAGGTGACAAACCCATGGAAATGGAAGAAGATTTGGTCCTGGATAGACGTGTCGATGCTGTAGCAAAACGCTTTGCACAGTGCAAGGCAGGAATTCAGGTTGCTGGAAAGCGGAGATATCTTGGGACCATCAGCATTTCAGTGTTATTTGGAAACACATTCAACGATGCCTGCTTTGTGGATATTTGTATGTGCTCTTCGTAATCAATGCATGGGATCTGGACTTCCACATTGGCAAATCAGTTTCAAAGGGAGGTGATTTTTTACTAAAAGGGCCCAGGGTGGGGCAGGTCACCACACGACGCAAGTGACGATTCGACGAAAAAAAGCAGGGATCAAAGAAAACACAGGACGTTTCCAAAGACTGCCCTGGACCGAGCCAACAATGGCAATGCTTGGGCAGGGCAGGCACTATGTAGACACGAAGTAAAAAGCCCACACTACATAGTGTCACTGGATGTGTCACAAGTCAAATTCTCAATGTACAGATCATAATACTCCCCTGCCTTAGTCAAATCGTTCATCTCTGTGTAGATATCGGCAATCACACCATAGGCATCGCACAATCCCACTCGGTCCCCAATCTTCGAGGTGAGCTCAAGAACCCTCTGCATGGCTCCCAGTGCCGGCTCAAACTGCTGCAGCTGAACCTGAAAAAGAATAAATGGGCCATGACTGGTTTGAAGAACCTCCGTCCGTCCAGTAGCCATGAACTGGAGCACAGTGTGCCATACACACGTGCGGGGATCCTGATGGCCAACTGTTGATTGGGCCCCTTGGGTGTCTTCTGGGGATTTAATGCGGGCACAAATCCAAGTGCTTCCTGCAGCTAATGTTTTTCTTCCCTTTCCTCGTTCCATTTTGTCTACTTTGTGTTCGCGGTAGTTCTACAGGGTGAGATGGAGTCACATCCACATGTAGAGCCAGTGTTTGCACAACATCAACGTCTCACCATGTGAGGCAAGGGCGAGCATGCACCGTGTGAGGCAAGGGCGAGCATGCAGCATGAAGGCTAGACAGTGCGCAGCAGCCCCTTGTGCATCAACATCTCCCAGGGCTCGCATGTGTCAACATCCTTTGAGTGCCTTGCGCGCAAGCAAAATGGATAAGCACTATTGGTTCTCCTGCGTTGGAGCAACTTGTTCCAATCAAGTGCACAATGTACCAGGGCATTCTTCAAAGAAAAGTTCCGGCCTCCAGTACCTTGATGCCAACAACTACTGCCTTGATTTACACCGCCAAAATCATCGAAGTGACGTAAGACGTCCTGGGTGCTGGCGATAGTGAAATCACCACTGGGGTACCACCATCTTTGAGGGATCAGTGATTTTAGGCCTTAAAACAGCCCAAACAGCAAGCTGCATGGGAGCCCCTCAGATATCCACCCGACCTCCGTGGGTGTCGGACTGTGCATCACGTGGCAGTGGGGCTAAATCCCTCCAAATTCCACACAGGTGACACCCGCCAGACCTCACCCAGTCGAACTGCCTGAGCATGCCATACCTGGGCACTCCCGATTCCACGGTATGCCTTGCGTTCAGCCTCCAACGGTCTCTCAAAATTCTTCGAGCTCCTCAATATCTCAAGCGCCTTCTCAAATTGTAACAGCGCAGCCTGTGCCTGGCCTTCCCGGAGCTTATTCCGTCCGAAACGGAGAGTCTCAAGTACAGAGGCACGTTCAATGTCACACTCTTCTTCACAGTCGTCAACCTCAAGGGCTTTCGTAGGGGTGTAAATCCCCTCCTGGGAACGGCGGGCCTGTTGCCGCAGCTGACGATTCACCTGCAACCAGAGACATGCCCAAGGCTGCCCAAGGAGAACAATGAAAGGAGGCATTGCCTGGTGGCAATTATTCTTATGTGCGTTAGTTTGCTGATGGCTGGAAATTTGGAGGCATGCCCCCACCTCTCCCTGAGAACTACGATGTGCTTGATTGATATGCGCAGCGTCATGGAAAATAGTTTACAATCTTCAGTGCTTCAGAGTATTGTATTGATGGTGCTGTCTGTGACAGCACTGTGTCTAAAGGTTCAGCCGGGAACCACTTTGGGTTTTGCGTACCCTCAAATTTGCCCGCCCCCGGTTATGCCAAGCACATTTAGCTGGTCGGGGAAGCATTGCAAAACAGGTGCAAAACAGGTGGCACACTGAACCTGCTTCTCAATACACCGACACCAACAGCAACACAGAACATATAACTTGATGATACTTTACTTTGAAGGTTTACCCTTGAATGGCACATGATCCCAGTGCACACACATAAATCTCATCAAAATTGGACTACAGTATGAGTGTCAGAGCGGAGGCCAATTGATTCCATGCCTCGTTCTTGCGGACTTGCTGGGTCGAGAAGCATCCCAGGTGCGTGAAATTGTTTGGCAAGAAATGTGAACCCAGGAAATGTGCTTGACAGAACAGGCTGAGGAGCGCACACGAGCCCCTTGATGAAAAAATGTACGAAGATTTTTTGCATAGGACTGCAATTGCTGCAATCGTTGCACAAAATACTCAGCCCTGGTGCCCCATTGCTTTAAGCTGGTCTCGGGGTCGGCGAGGCTTGGAATCTGAACAAGCCTCCCTCTATTTCGTTGATTCCAAAATGACCTGAAATTTCACAGGTTTTCAGATTCGTTGATGATTCTCTGTTCTCTCTTTGGGCCACATTACCTGGGGTGGTCCTTCAGGGACGGACAACCATTGTTCGTCTTTTTTTCACTGGCACAGACTTAATCTCCAGGTGTTCAAATGGTGGTCAAATGACAGCAGTTGGCGGGCAACCAACGTTGGTGGGCAGTTCACCCGAAGGTGGGAGAATGTGGGGGGGGGGGGGGAAGGGGGTGGTTAGGGTCCTTAAGAAAAAATAAACAAAAAAGAAGACCCTGAAACCTCTCCATTGTCGGAACTTGAAATCGCCTTGGGCACACAGAGAGTTATCATGTATCTACAGCTGGCAGATACCAGTGGGAGCAGACAGGACTGAAAGTGCTTGTTGTCATAAGGCTGCATGTCTGAATGGGGTTCGGCCTGAAATGTCTGTCCGTCTTGGCTGTGATTCTTGTTGGGAGCCAAAAATTTTGGCACTTGAGAACATGCATGGCCCCGGGAAGGGTGCTCCCACAAGCAGCATAGAATCTCTGATGCACCCATGCACGGTACTCATTTGCGGTGTGTCCTGGGGGACCTGCCAGCAGCCAGCAGCCGACACCCATTAATCCACCCCCTACTTAGTGAACCCCCCGCTCCATCTTCATAACCCCCATCCACGCATCGTGCTGTCGCACTAGTGAACCCCCCGCTCCATCTTCATAACCCCCATCCACGCATCGTGCTGTCGCACTGAGCATCTTAATTGCTGCACCTTGCCGCAGGAACCTCAAGGAAAGCAAATGCAGTAGCATTCCACACACAAAAAAAAAGCCTCCGTGTGTGAATGAAACATGAACATGTGATTAGTAGTTTCATCAGGGCAGGGCTTGAATCTTGCTGTGTCGATGATGAATGCCTTGCACTTTTGTGGTACTCCAATAGGAGCATTCTTGCGCAACCCCAACATCTATGTTTGGTGGCAGCACCATGCTACAAGACGCTTGCACACACAGCAACCCCCCCCCCCCCCCCTAGCGCGTGACGGTCTCCCGGGTGGGGGGGGGGGGGGGGAGAAAGTCGCCAAGCGACGGTCTCCCAGGTGAGATTGCAAGGGTCTTCCCTTCCCCCATTTGTAGCATAACCTAAAGAAAAAAATTTCTTCGGCGCCTTTGGCGCCTGGCATTTCCTGTGCCTTTTGGGCCAAGTGACGGTCTCCCAGGAGGGGAGGGGGATTTCAAAGGGGGGGGGGGACCTAGGCGACTTAATAACCCCCTTGAACCCTGTTGCAGTCAATATTCTATTCAACCCCCAGGGGTCAGTGAGAGGGGTGTGGGTTTAGTGTATCTATGGGGCAACCATTGGCCCAACTCAATCCAAGCAACGTTCAGCAATCGTTTTTTTGTGGAGTTCAGCACACACACCGCCTTCAACTTGTCTGCCAGCTCTTCAACTTGTTGCTTGCGTTCCCGGGCTGATGCACCCCCAACCAGGGCCCCAATAAACCCAATGAACTGCCCAACGACGGCAATCTCTGCGATATACCGATGACTGACCTCCTGGCCCTCAAACTCTACTTCGAAATCGTAATTGAAATCATCGAGCTCAGGGAGCACCTCTGCAAGAGCTGGATTGGTATGCGACAGCACCTTGAGTGCCACAACTCCGCCAAGCAGGCCACACAGCACCATTCTGCCGTGGGCCAGCTGCAAACTGTTGAGAGGGCTGGGTGATGGTGCACACTCTTTCTCCCGCAGACCCAGCGGATCGAAAGGCTTCCCTGTGACTGCTATCATTGCCATTGATGAGACCATTGGGGGCTTTGAGGGTTGCAATTTGTGAAACACAGCATATGCAATGACAGCTGCCGCAGACCATAATGAAAATAGGATGCCTCCTCCCGCCACCTGGGAGAAATCAGGCTTTCCCGCCGCCATATTGGCTGTTGCCTGTGATGTTTCAGGGTACTTCATGGCGGAGGGCCGAGACACCATCGCACGCACGCCCTTGCTCAGATGGCCTTGGCTGGGGAAGGCAGACGCAGCTGTGGATGGTTGTATTGCAGGTTTGATGAGGGATGTGGATGGTCCTGCAGCCCGGAAGCTGGTTTCTGGGGATGAGAAAGTGGCACCCAGGACACAGCACAGAGCGAAAGCAGCCACAGCGGCTGATATAGCTGCTGCCTTTGGGGTGCACGTGGATTTCAATGGAAGGTCATTGGAATAGGCTGGGATGGACTGCTGGCCACTGAGCAAATATTCGGACATTGTGGTGGTTGAGCACAAGACGTGTGTGGACAATTACTGGATGGACATGTGCAATCTGTGACAAATCAGAGGGTTGTCATAAAATTCCCTGCGCGCCCCCTGTGTGCAAACCCATGAGCCTTAATGGCCTCCAACTTTCCCATCCCAACTGTGAACCGCCCATGCTTGAAACCCTGTACACACTGTGGCGCTTTATGTCCTTTTTACCAAAGCCCTGTAGAACCGTCCATCATTGCTTTTCAGCACCACCGCTTACTCAGTGGCACTGCATTTCTTGCAATGCACAGAATCAATACACAGATGGAAGCTGCAGCGGGTGCGAGAAAATCTTGCCTGAAACAGAGACAAGGGGTCAAACTATCTACTATTTTTCTTGCTGTGGATTCTTTCTCACTTCCCAACAATGCCACATATTTCCTGGTCCTGGCACTTGCGCGTGCTCATGATCCAACCTATCCTCCACAATTAAATGTTGAGCGGCCACAAGAGCGCGCAACTAGAAGGTGTCCATCAGAAGAGGATTCGAACATAAATGCACCACACACTCCCGCAAGCGACAACAAAATTCATGTTGAGCAACGTTCGCATGAATTTATGGTGTCTTAGGTCTTGCTGCAACACCTTAAACCTTTCAAATCTAAATTTATTATTTTTCAAGGGAGGCGAACTCAACTGGCCTTGGTCAATTTCTGAAGAAATTTTGAAGAGGGCAAACACATCCATGCTCCACAATGCCCTTTCACGACAAATGGTGTCTCTGCTCTCCCATTGCCTGACTGTTGACTTCAAAATCCTCAGTACCTATGGGCTCAGCTACTTGGGACCCTGACCCTACGACTACACTTGCCCCTTGCCATACCATTGCTGGCTACGCTCCCGCGACTCACTCTCTCCCTTGTGTTGGCAGGCTAGGGCTCGGTGTCTTTCTTGGTGCCTGCATTCTCACCCTCTCCCTTCTTTGGGTGGTGTTGCGTTGTGCAAAGCATTCTCTCTACCTCACCCCCATCCTCCTCTTCTATTCCAGAGGTAGCAGAGGTAGATTGTCTCCTCTGGTGTCAAAGTCAGAAGTCATAAGCTCCGAGCCCTCTAATAGACAAAACACCTACCTCCCATTTTTCCACTGATAATATCAGGGCGGTCCTTAACGGGGGGGGAAAAAAGTGCTCCGGCACCAGTTTTCCCAAAAAAAGCCCGCGGGCACTCCATGTGCTCAACCATGGTTGGTGGCAGTTGGCGGTCGGTGGCGGTTGGTGGTTGGCGGCGGTTGGCGGTTGATGGGAGTTGGCGGTTGGTGGTCCCTTGGGGCGGTCCCCAGCAAAAAAAAAAATATCTGGTTCCTTGAGGACCGCCCTGGATAATATCCAAAATTGAGCGAATGAGAAAACAATCGCACTCGGGCATCCAAGCATATATGACATTTCTGGCATCGGATCTGTACTGACCTGATACGTGCATGCTTGAGATGCTCTCTGGCAGCCGTCATGCCCGATGTGGACTTAACGTGAGCTTGAGGCCAAATGGCAATTAAGCAATATTAACTACTCAAGGGGTGGCATTCTTGTCACTGGGGATGGGGGGAGAACAAAATGGCTCTTCTTGGACGAAGGGAGAGAGGGGTATTTTTGGTGGTTGACAGTGGGTTAGGCTCACAAATGCTGCTTCAGCCCCTTTGCATCCCTTCCATGCCAGCACTGGCATACTTCACATGAAATATTTCACAAAGCAATGGAATTTGGAGGGTGCTCACCACCAGCAGCTGGGCACTTTTTCTGTGCTGCTTTCTGGGGGCATGAGCTGGCCTGCTAGCCTGCTCACTGTATGGACCCGAGATCACTTCTCAGGATCAATTTTCAGAGCTGTGCAGTGCTACAATGATCCCACAAATGACTGCGGCAGCGGATCTGACACGTTGCGAGGATGAGCTGATTCTGATACCAGATTATGCAGCAGGGAACTGCCATGCCCACAGTGTGTGCACACAGCACAAAAAACTGCAACGCTGAAGAAGCAAGCGGAGTGCATAGCAATATGGCACAATTTCGGACACCCAGTGTGCCCGTATAGCAGAATGACATGCTGACTGTGGTAGCTGTGCATGGTACAACATCACAGGGGAGGTAGGGGGATGCTCAACTGGACATTAAAAGGTCAGCGACCGGCGGTGTGGTGGTGGTGGTATATGTGTCGCAGGTCCCTTCACGGGGATGGGGCGTGTGAATGATCGCTTTGGTTCTGGAACTGAGGTGTCACTTGTGGCGAAGCGTTTCCTGAGGTGGTGCACAGTGGCTCCACCAGCACCAGCTGGGATTGTGGTTGTAGGCTGCTGTCGCGCCTGCATACCCACACATTAATTTGATTTTGCAGCTGAGAAATTGGCCCTCTCTGATTCTGAGGTCTAGGATGCTCAGCCAGGGTCAAATGAAAATGCAGCTGCTAATATGATTCACTAAACATTTGGCAAGCGGGTTTTGATTCCTTCATATGCTGCAATTCGCCAGCTGCCATTGTGCACATTTCATGATTAAATATCTGCTTGTGAATATGAGATGTCTGGCTGGCTGATACAAACGGGCTTCTAAAGTGCTCATCCACTTCCTGAACCCTTGTCCAAACCACAGGCACCTGAGCAGACGGCATCCTGGTGTCCATGAACAATTAACGACAGGCACCTGGCACTGTAGGCAAGTATCCCCCATGCCTCCCTTGCACTGCCTGTTCCTTCATCTCTCCCTCTCTCATCATGTGTCCTTGAAAAAGATGCATATCTTTTTTGCCTACTCCGATTGCCATCCAATGAACTGAAATGCCATACAGCATTGTTCGCATGGGTGTGCAATTGTCACATTGCCTCAACTTTATCAACTCGTTCAAATCTGGAGATAAAATGCATACAACCGATCCGTGGTCACATTGAGTGCCTCTCTCATGACCTGCGTCTTGCAACTGAAAGCTTCTCTCAAACAAATCATGAGGCACATTGGTGGACTGAAAATCCGTGTTGAATCCAAATGTTGCAAACCGACTACTCAGGGGTCATGCTGCACTGGCGCTCCGAATTCCTGACATTGCACACAACGCTCCTCTCGCTGATGGTTTGCGGTCATGCATGACGCCAATAAAGGACGTGACGCAGATCAACGGCAGGCGGTAGAAAGTTTGCTGGCAGCAGACCACCAGCCTGTGGCCTCAAAGCGCAGGCTGAATACAGCCCCAGGGCTTGCTAAATGTTCCAGCACTTCAGGACAAGGGCTACCTCCCCCAGAAACTGCAGCCTGATGCTGGTTTTGCTTGATATGAGTCCTGGTGCTGCGCAGAGGTAGGTGGATGGGTCTTGGTGGATGGCAAATGGCAAACCAATCAGCAGACCCAAATCTGCATCCTCTGAAGAAGACCTTGCCTTGCTGCCTTTTGCGGCTTCTTGCTCTCTTACATCTCAGCTTGGGCTACAATGCTGCTGAGGGCTTGACAACTCCACTGCACTGGAACCAAGGGGGCCCCACGGCCCAGCTGCAACGTGCACAGGCACTAAGCCCCTTCAGCTCAACTAGACTGCCACTGCTTTTGCATCTGCCTGTCCCATCAGGTGTTGTCCCAGCAGGGCACTGCCCGACCTAGTTGCCTGGATGAGATCGGTGCATCCAGACAGCCCAAAATTGTGCTGCATTGGCATGTGCCGCGTGTGCATATGCACTGTTCCGGCTGCTCATGAACGAAACCAAATTCACACATATCGCCCCTTACACCACAGATCTCGGCACTTTGTCGATTTGTCCTAGCGGCAGAGGATCCTGGTTGCTGGCGTGGTTGGGGCAGCAGCATGAGGGGGCTGCCCTGAGCGGGCTGAACCGTGCTGGCAGCCTTGGGGTCAGAGAACAACAACACTTATCCCTGACAAGGCTGCAATGGAGTGGTTCGCTCAGAGTCCCCATACTTGCGGGCAAAGCTCTCCTCAATGACGTTCCGCACCCCTGTGAAGATCGCATCACGCCGACGGATCCACCAGCTCACCACTTGGGCCTGCAGCTCATCTAGCTTGGCAGGATCCTTATACCTGTGTGAAGAGCAGGGTCACAAATGATATGATTCACAGCTCTGGTGAGCACAGAGTTGATGATGAGTCCAACAAACCACATGCACTTCTGCAGCCTCCATATGTCAGCAATATGCACTTCGCTTGTGTGGGGGGACAAAGGGATGCTGCGGCAGCATCACATCGCCAAATCGTGTCATGCTAGAAAACACATGAACCCATCACTGAGTGTCCTTCATGGGGCATATCCATCTGATAGGACATAGGACACGGGACATACCTATCAAACAGCTCTGGCAGCTGCCCCCAAGTGTCGAGAACTGGGAGAGGGTGGCCTGGGCCTAATGCCACTAAAGGATCAAAATCTGCATCCTTCCACTTCTGGGACACAGGGATGGAGCCAGTCTCTAGGGCCTCGTACAATCGCATCGTCTCAGGGTTGTTACCCCAAGGACACAATGTGAACTTGCTTTGTTCCAATGCGAACCTGGGAATATGGCAAAACCAGTGGCAAGAGGTCAACAGGCGATACGGATCTCACAGACGTGAAAAAGACCGTCGCTGTTCACAACCCAATATGCAAATGAAATGAGCACAGCATCTGAGGGTGGCGTTTCCTTGTTTTTATTTTGGTCCAGCAAAATGCGTGCATCGGCACAGAGCCCTACGAAATGCAGCGTTGGATCCAGATGCAGCTTTGACGTGCAGAACTCACATGGCGCATGAGCCAGACATACGGGCAACCCAGATCTAATTTTGAACCACTTCTCTTCTGCAGGGAGGCCCTGGCAGAACATTGGCCTATTTGACGGCCAGGAGCCAGAAGCATGATCCAATAACTCAGCGACCACAGATCAAATGACCTGAAAACTGTCGTAAACACCCAGGCACCTTGATCCCCATGTTCCGTTACCTGTAGATGATGGGGTCTCGAGCCCCTTTGCCTTCCCATTTGTTGACATTGGTGTAGCATCGAATGCCCCTTTGCTCCAACATATTGAGTACAGCTTGCCGATTGGATCTGCAATGAGCATGGCACAAATAATAAACAGCATAATAAGAAACCACAAACCTGAGAAAATGTCTTCAGCAGTATCAATCAAGTTTGATATCAATGTGTCTCTTCAACAATTTTGCTACAGGCTCGTGTCAATGGTGTTCCGATAGAGCCTTTCTCCTTGCCACCGCGACCAGCAAAGGGGAATAAAGACAGGTCAGAATTCGAAGAGCAGAAACAATGTTCACGAAAACCACACTACGACCACAATCCGGCCTTCCCTCTGCAGCCCACGCAAGGAGGTAGATACCGCAAGGAGCCCAAGAAATTGCACAAATGAATGCGCTGTGACGCCAGCGGCAGCGTACTTGGGGTGAACATCTGAAAAGCGGATGCGCGAGGGCATTGCAAAATGAATGCAAATGCAAAATGCAAATCCAAATCCAATGTCCATGTTTCTGAAAGAATCACTACGGATTACCTTGGGGTAAGGGCATGGATAATTTGGGAAAGCTGTTAACCAACCTGATGATTGCCCAACCCACTCTTTGTGCCTGATGGCACCCAGTGGACATTAGGGTACGCCTTCTGCAGAGGTTTGCTGTAATAGTTGCGAAGCACATAGTCAAACTTTGGGATGAAATCTGTTGGATGCTCCATCTTCTCGTCTCCCATGTGATATACCCCTGTGAATGCAAAAGCGCGTAGGTGAACCACACACAGAAGGCAGCATGGTACCCTGTGCCAGTAGCAGCTCAGTAAAAAGAGAGACACGTATCAAGACGGCATGCTGCACATAAATGCCCTACGAGGGTGCCACCCCAAAAGAATTTATTTATTTATTTGCTTTGTGGAAATGATACACGACCACCCCCTGCGCCTTGATCCGAAAGCTGCAACAGATGACAGACCTAGGTTGGTGTGGCCCTTGGCCCTGGCCTTTTCAATCCAAATGATACGCTTCAAGAACAAAGTCACAATCAAACAGTCTGACACATGATAATCGTGCTTCTGCTCTTCCGGTGGGTAGTGGATGACCACAGGCCTCTGCAATTTGTGCAGCACCACGTCTCGAACCCATAATGTCTCGGAGATCTGCCCTCCATTTGCAAACGGGACAGGGTTTGTAAGGAACACTGCGAGGCAAGCGGAGGTGGCTGAGTGGCAGATGGGGCACCGTCACATGGACATCCCTCTAATCCTCACACCTGAGCATCCCGATCCAACATGCCCAGCTCAACAGGGTGAAACGTAGATTTCTTTAAAAACTGGGGGAAAACAGAGGCGCCTCGTCGGGCTGAAAGTGGGAAAAGTACCTCATTTGATCTGTTGATCTGTTGGCTCCTCCGCAATGCAGGACCACCAACACGGACAGACCCAACCAGCACACTGGAGCAGGATGGGGAATCCGCGACACTGAAAGGTCCCTCCCAGCTTCAAGGAAAAAAAGTGCAGCCCCCCCCCCCCCCCCGGGTTCTGCATCTCCAGAATACTCCCAGGGATCTTGGGCATTAACGGCAGGTATTTCTGTTAAGGGGCACTGGGCCCCGTCTTTGAAGCTCCTTTGCTCTGGCTTCGGGCTTACCACCTGCTGCAAACCACTTGAGGCTTGCCAATAGGTCGGTCCACCATGGCCCCGTCAAACCACTCCTGCGAAAAGCCCCTCAAGGGAAGGGTGATACGCTGAATTGTAAGTTTTACAGGCTTTTTTCCCGGAACCATGTACACCATTTGTAAAGAGAAAAGGTCCCAATGCACCAATTCAAAAGCAAAGCGGGGTAGAAGAAAGGAATGTTATTTGTGTGCAGCTCCTCATTGAGCGTGGGTACCATGATGAGGCCTGGTAGCTGGAGGTAGGATTGATTGATTGATTGATTGATTGAAAGAGAAATGACAAACACCGCTGTGAAGGGGGGGGGGGGCTGAGGCCTAAATCTAGCAGAGAAATCGCTATTTGGGGGGGGGGGGGGTTGCAAACAGTGGGACCGGTGGACAGCAGCCCTCCTTAAACATGCTTCTCAGGTGATTGAAGCGACAAAGCTTGCTGCAACACCTGCAGCCACGTCCAAAGTAAGTACTCCCCGCATGCTGTGCTCCTCTGTGCTCCTCCTGGTTGCCATCAACGTTGCCAGTCGAGTGCCACGATGCCACCCAACTCCCGACTGTCGTACACCAACCATTCTCCCATACCCCCCGTATTCCCTCTACCCCGTTTTGCAGCCGAAAAGGCCAGCACAGCATTTCTGGAAGGACACAATTGGGTGGATCCTCGCGGACCTCCGCTCCCTCCCGGACGAGCTACTGGGTTGGCTGGCAGACCTGCTCCGGGAGGTCGAGCAGTTGGGAAAATGGCCGGCCCGCCTTGCGGAGGGCTACACGGCCCTGATCCCCAAGGAGGGACCGCCGGGCCCCCTCAGCACCCACCCCCTCACCGTGCTGTCCATGGTGAGGTGCTTTGCTGCGCCTAGATCGTTTCACGGCTAACAACTACCGCAGCAGCCCCCCGCAACCCAAACAACTCCTTCCGTCCCATGTGAAAAGCTTCCTTGTGATTGGACTATTGACAACCATCGCAGCGATATCTTCCTCTTCGCTGCCACTTTGTGCTTAATTTATTCCCTGAGCCGGGGCCCATAGGTTTTAACGTACACTGTCATGGACAGACACTTCCACCGGCACAAGGCAAAGGTTAGGGAGAACCCAAATGCAGAGGTCTTTTGCTGGTGTGCTTGTAAACAGGTAATGAGAAAGGTCCACAGTTTTGAGCGATGAAGGTGGCCTCTGCAGACATTGCCTGTGGAACAGGCGGACCCGCCGTAGTGGCGCTTTTAGCTCCTTCCGTTTGCAGCCGTGTCACCTCAGTCTGCAGTCCTGCCACTTCCACCTGAATATGCAAGGCCAGAGGGGTCCATGTGAAGCCCTGTCCCTCATAAGGTTCCCGTTCGTTTTCACTTTTTGGCATGGCCCTTGGGTTCTTGTGGACAGTGCACCCTGCGAGCCCTTTCAGTTTTTCGAATGAACACTTTTCAGAGATGACGGTGCCTCCGACATCGACGGGGTCGCCATAGCAGTGGAAATGCAAGCGTTCAAGGCTGACAGTGGAGGGGGGACAGAACACGGCACCATTATCCCAAAACGGGGTCATCACCTGAGTGGGACCGGGTACGCAGGGTCCATCAATCAGTCTTATGCCCCCCCTGTGTGACATTCCGTCTGGTTGTTGTTTCTTTAGGGGGCCCTGGACTGTCATCCGTTCGTCCCTTCGCATGTTGCGTCGGGTCGCTGCTTTCTGTCCGCTGCGGCCATTGCTCCTGCTGGTGTCGTTTCCGCGTTTGCGGAGCCCAGTGGTTGGTGTGCTGGGGCTGTGCTGGATGTGGCAGGGTGCCGTTTGCGCGTCAGCGGCGCCCAGTAATTGGCGTATTGGGGTTGTGCTGGTTGTTGCGGGGGTTGTTTGACCGTTTTGCTGTCCACACACCTCCGTCCTCAGGCCCCCCTTTGCTCGTTCTCCTTCATGGCTTCCTCGCCCTCGTCTTTTTTGTTCTGCAGCTATCATTGGCACGGTGGCACAGCACGCTGATTGAGCCATGTGATGAACCGAAAGATCAGGGACCCACAAGGCCTACACCGATGTTTGGGATGCAGAAAACATCGGCTCAGAGGCTGCAAATTTCTGTCAGTGGCCTGGCCTTGACCCAAAACACAGATAACCATGGAAATGGTCAAGAAAACATGTTGTGGCCTGACGAGAGATTCCCTTTGCGGCCAGTGCCCGTGCTTGCTTCTGTCTGTGCGGTTTATTTGCTCTGCGTCGTCCGTGTGTGTGGGTGTGTGGGTGTGTGGGTGTGTGGGTGTGTGTGAGGGCAGGGGGGGGGGGGGTCAGGGTCGGACCTGTCTGTCACTGGGAAGGGGTCAGTCTAGCTCCCGTGCTTGTCTGTTGCAGGCCTCTGGCTGATATACGCTGCCGGAGGCTGACTTGAGACGCCGACCTGGGGTCAGGCTGTGCCCTGTGCTGCAGAAAGGCGCCTATTCACTATTGGCGTTGGACATGCTTTGTCTTGTTTGACGATCCAACTGATGAGGATTCTGGCATTCGGATCCTGAGTTGTGCCCGTTTGCGCCGCAATCGTGTGTGTGTGTGTGTGTGTGTGTGTGTGTGTGAAACCAGGTCGCAGTAAGCCACATACCCTGCGAGCCTGCTCACTGCCACAGAAAGGCGCCTATTGGCGTCAAACATGCTCAGTCTTGTGACCAACTGACGACGAATTTCACTCAGCCAGCTTTGCGCTGTGTCTCGCAAATTGTGTGTGTGTGTGTGTCTGTGTGTGTGTGCGTGTGTGTGTGTTTGTGGCTGAATGTCGCTGCAGGATCTGAAGATAACTCTGGCAAATACTCCAAGTGTGCACCCACTGGTTGTATTGTACTGTATTGTATGCTACAAGAGAGAGAGAGAGAGAGAGAGAGAGAGAGAGAGAGAGAGAGAGAGAGAGAGAGAGAGAGTGTGTGTGTGTGTGTTTGTTTGTTGGATCGCCCTTTTGCACTGACTGGGCTTTGGATCCAGCCACTTGGGGCGGGCCCGTGATTGCGCGCTGTACGGGTGCATGCAGTGCAGTGCAGGCCAGAATCCCCCTCCCCCCTGTGACATTCCGTCGGGTTGCTGTTTCTTTACGGGGCCCTGGACAGTCACCCGTTCTTCCCGTGTTGCGTTGTTCTCATGTTGCGTCGGGTTGCTGCGTTCTGACGGCCACTGGCGGCGTGTGTTCCTGTTGGTGTCGTTTCCGCATTAGCAGTTGGCGCGCTGGGGTTGTACTGGTTGTTGCGGGAGTCGTTTTACGGTCTTGGCTGCCCACTCCCCTCCGCATCCTGGTCGTCCAAAACATGCCTCGCTGCGTTTCCTTGTGCGCGAGGCCCAATTGACACACTCCCCCCCCCAACACACAATGAGGGTTCCACGACTACGATTCCTGCAACACCCCCTACCCCACCCCGTGAACGCTACTGGCGTCACTGGCTTCGACGGTCCTGGAAAAATGCCACATCGTGAGGAAGCAGACTTCAAGAGGTGGACCTTCAAAGCCTCGCACTTGTCTTCGGGTCGTCGTTCAGATTGAAGCTTTTGAACTTGAGCGAGTTCGGTCTGCAGAGTGTTGGATCGTTTCATCAGCTCATCGACTTGCTTCGACTTTGCCTCTATGAGTTTGTACAGACCTGCCGCCTCAGACTTGTCCATATGGTCGTAATCGCACCTCTGTGACGTCGCGGTGAAGATGTAGACCAGCCACATCAGAGCGAGACACAAAGGTACGACCACCAGGACGGGGATCTTCACAGACAAACCCAGCTTCATCGGGCAGCATGTGGCAAAGCAGAACTAGAAGTAAGAAGGTAAATTTAGGGGACCCATCAATCACGGGTGCTCAGGCGAGCACGACTGCAAGGCACCATGTCACTATCACCATCTGCCTTGTTGCAAAGTGACGGTTGCCAGCCTCGTCACTGTGAGGATTGCCAGCTGCGTAAAGGTCACCCAGTATCGTGAAGCAGTTCGGTAGGGCTGGTTTTCCTTCGTCTGCAGTAGGTTTGGCAATAGTGCAGCCATGGGTCACAACGGGACAGGAATCGTGTGCAAAAATTCGTGTGCTGTGAAGGGGTTGAGGATTCAGCAGGAGCTGTTGGTTGGGGGTTCGATTTTCGAACGAGATGACGCATCGGCAAGCTCCTGGAAGCAAAATTGAGCAGTGTTGCGCCGGGCGCCTACAGGCCTGAGAGTCGGAGCTTTTGCAGTGAAGGAACCAGCAACGACAGGGTGACCTGGGTACAAACAAAAGAACGGCAACAGCGCGCAGGTTGCTTTGAGCGGGGTTGGGTTTTTTTGCAAGCTGGTTCTGTTTCCCCATACGCCAGTTGACCAAGCTGCTGCGGCAAACATAGCACAGCGCAGCTTATAAAAGCACAGTAGCGTTTCCACCCCAAGAGTTGGACGAGTTGGTCGATGTGAATCGCTCACAGATAGCACACCAATGTGCACTATTTGCCACAACATCCATCTCACGTGAAACAGCAGTTTCTGCAACTTTCAGAGATTTCTTCTGGGTACAGCGGATTCTATTCGTGCCCGACGTGGAGGCAATCTGATGCTCACACTCCATGAAGAACGCATGGGAGAGGAGCGTCCCATTGCACAACAATCACAACGCTGGTAACTACCGAATGTTCTCAAACACGGAGTGCGTTTCAATTTCTCCTGAACCCATATTGCAGCGGCACTTGGACGCCTCTGCCGTTCAGACTGTGCAAATTGTTATGTATCCTGGCTCAAATAGGAAGCTGAGATCAAGTATTGCAAGGAAGGCGTCACCATCCTGGTTCCCAGACGTTCACCTACACTTTAAGCTAAATTCTGATGATAAATAACATAATTTACTACGGAGAACGTTGACACAAAGAATTGTCTCACGCAGTGCTTTAGTATTTTGTGGCGAAGTTCCGCGCGCACTGCCGGTACCAGACGTGCGCGGAACGCGGGGTAGGTGTTTGGTCCACGCACAAGGCTGACCTGTCAAGGGTTCAAAGCCTCTGTTTAGGTACCAAACGAATCACGAAAATCAGCCCTCTGTGTACACGGGCCGACGGGCCTCCGCGGCTTTCCCGTGCATAGACCATGTCTAAACTACGTTTCGGCCATTTTTTGTTTGGTCCCTTCTCGCCCGGTGTGGCCCGTAGACCGAAAATTGGGCTTCCCATGGATTCCAGCCCCCGACTCACCCCCGGACACCGTCTGTACTCCCGTCCGTGCTTGGGAACTCTGGAAGCAGGACTCTGTTTGGGATTTCTGGTGTCAGGAGCCCCCCGTGGTTTGAGATTTCCAGCCGCAGCCACCACCCTGTTTGGGATTTTTGGCGGCAAGACCCCCCCTATTTGGTATTTCTGGCAGCAGCAGCCCCCCTGTTTGGGATTTTTGGCCGCAGCACCCCTCTTGTTTCGGATTACCGGAGGCAGCTCCTCCCCTGTTCGGGATTTTTAGAGGCAGAACCCCCCTTGTCTGGCATCTTGGAGGCAAGACCCCCCTGTTTGGGATTTTTGGAGGCAGGACCCCCCCTGTTTGGGAATTGTAGATGCAAGGACCCTCCGTGTTTGGGATTTCTGGGGGCAAGAACCTCACCTATTTGGGATTTTTGGAGGCAGCTCCCTCCGTGTTTGGGGGTTCTGAAGGCAGGACCCCCCTGTTTGGGATTTTTGGAGGCAGGACCCCCCTGGTTTGGGATTTGTGGGGGCAGAGAGCCCTTCTGTTTAGGATTTCTGGATTTCTGATAAGCATGCACGATAGCAAATGCAGACTCACAATGTGAACGCTGACGTCGGAACCTCGCTGCCAATGCAAACTTGTGGACCATTCTAATCTGAGCCAGCACGCTTGTACTGGCAGCCAACAACTTGGCTCATTGCTGAGCAGTGCGAGGAGCAACATGGGGTGTGGGATGATCACAAGCAGGATAGGCAGGGGCTGGTCACAGAGGTCAGGGTAGAAAAGGGCAAAAGAGACGGGGTGGTAGGGGGGGAAGGCAGACTGTCAACCAGGCAAACATCAAACTACAGGACACCGCATGCAATGGGAACGCCGCGTGTACGAACACAACGAGTTTCTCAACGTCCTCTATGGGGTCAGCTGAGCAACAAGCGGAGGGGGGCTACACAAGAGGGGGAAGAGAATAGAGTATAACGACATTGGTATGTGGTTGGTATGTATGTGGTTGCGGTGTTGTAGAGATGTAGAGGTGTGCAGCCGTTTTAGTCGGAAGGGGTTGTTTGTGAAATTTTATTGTAAATGGCGGTTAGTGGCGACATTAACCTTAGTAACTATCATGAAAAGAAGGGTAAGGTTAGGGTTAAGCATGAGGTATAAATGTTATGCATGGTGATTGCTACAGTTACGGCAATGATTGTGATTATTATGTTAACGTATTGGTATTGTAGTTGTATTAAAATGTATGTTATTTATAGGGTCATATTTTTTTGAAACTCTACGTTGGATGCATAACACATAGAGTTGTTAACTGATAATTTTACAAAGTTATAGAATGGTACCTCATTAGATTGATATGATGATTATGATTATGATTGGCCTTGTGCATCTCACAATGTTTGCTATAACAGATGTATGGCTTACAGGTTCTTTGAAGTTTACATTTTTGGACATCTTGGACAGAGATGTGTTTGTGTGTGAATTGTCCAGCTTAGAATCAAAATCTAAACAGCCATCCTCATCCTCTTTGCAAAGATCAGTATTAATAGTAGGACATGTTGCAACCATTTCTCAACTAAGGGCAAAGTGCTGCTTTGTCCCGCCCAATGTTTTCCCTTCTTTCTCTGAAGAATGGGGCGGGGTATGGGGTTTTTTGAAATGATATGCATTTAGAGTTGTCCAATGGTATAAATAAATTGACATAATATTTTTTTATTGTCAACATTGTTCATTTGAGAAATTTTGGTGTAGTTGATCTTTGTGCAAATACTTTAATTCCATATTCGATTTTTGGCATCCTCTGTTTTTAAGTTGCAAAATTCTAGCAAGCAGAACCGCGCCAGTGATTTGCCAAACGGACATCCTTTGTTCTGTATTTTAGTAAGCGGACTACCAATTTTTGTGCTTTTGAGCAAGTAGACTCCACATCTTATTAATGTTTGTCATGTGCCCCCACCCTATCTTTTTACTTCCGTGTCATGTCACTTTCGCTTTCTCCATGCATTTCCATCGCAGCATGCGGACCTCGTGTATTGCAATTTTTGCCTTTTCCGATTATGCATGATGAGCTTTGCGGGCTTAAATTGTGGTATTTTGGGAATCAAACACCTTGATGAAGCAGGTTGCATTATTGTAGCAGGTTCAGCAAGTATACATGCAGCTTTAAATTTTGACAGATATGCATGCCGTGACCCCACGTCGCCTACTTCACCTTGTGAACATAATATTGACTTTAAATAATTTAGTCTGTAGGCATCTATATAAGTGTATGCGATATGTCAACAATCGAACTCCGGGTTTGTGGATCTTATGTTTACGAATGCACCATGGCTAAGAGTTAACCAATTGCATAGCGTGTGCGCGATGCGACAAGAACGGGGCGCCAGGTATCACAGATCATAAACGAAGTAAGTGCGCATGCTGTAAACTACAAACCAGACCCCTTGCTCGTAGTAGTAAACCTACGGAGGGGGGCTACATTCGGTGGAATAGAGGACAGGAAAACGACATTAATGATAATCTATGTTGTTGCAGTGTTGTGGAAAGATGTAGCGGTGGGCTTGTAGGGGCAAGGGGTTGTTTTATTGTATGAATGGTGGTGTGTGGTAACGATCATGAATAGAAGGGTAGGGGTAGGGTTAAGAATCAAATATACTATTATGCATGGTGATTGCTATAGTTACAGTAATGTATGTGATTATTGTGTTAATGTGGTAGCATTGTAGTTGTATCAAAATGTATGTTTCTCATTTATACCGACATGTTTTCACGAAACCCTACATTGAATGTATAACACATACAGTTGTTATCAGGAAATCTTCCAAAGTTACAGAATGGTACCCGCATTAGATTGACATTTTAATTATGATTGGCAACCTTGTCCAGATGTATGGCTAAAAGGTTTGTGAAGTTTTGTTTTTCTGGATATTCCTAGAAATGTGTTTCTGTGTGAATCAAAGTAGCAAATAAGATACAATTATAAAAGTGTGAAAATTATGTCCCCAATGTAGAAACAAAATCTAAACAGCCTTTTCAATCCTCGTTGCAAACCACAACAAAAATTGTAAGACATGTTGCAGCCATTTCTCAACTAAGCCTACCACGTACCCGGACCAAAGAGGCAAAAGAGCAACGTGGTGCCTTGGTCTGTTTGGCCTTGTTCCTCCTCAACGGATGGGGTGGGGTATGGGAGGGGGGGGGGGGGGGGGGGGCTGCAATGAATTTACGGATTTATGGGAGGGGGGTCGCTGCAATGAATTTATGGACTTTGATGGTTTTGTCAAATGATATTCATCCAGCGTTGGTATTCATAAATTGTCATATTATATCTTTAATGTCAACATTGTGCATTTCAGAAATTTTGGTATAGTTGATATCTAGGTACTTTATGAAGTTTCATATGTTTGGACATTACGGATCATTTGCGGGCTAAAGACAGAAATGTGTTTGTTTTGAATGAGTGTAGTAACAAAAGGATGTAACCTAACTTAGATGTGGGAATTATGAAGCGCTAAATGGACTCGGGGACCCCAACCTTTTTTGCAAAGCAAAACAAAAATGACATTGTGTATTCTATTTAATATTCAATTTGAACCAAATTTAGTCCTATAAGAGCTGTCTAACCATTTTCTGTCCGGGTACCATGTACCTTTACGAAAAAGCCAAAAGGTTTGTGCTGCCGTGGTCAGCTGAAGACTTGTGAAACATCATGTTGCCGTGGTGGGGTGTTGGAGGGTTGGTGTACCTTTATGTGCTTTGGGTTGGCTTGAGATACGTTACGATGACGAAAGAGGGAGTTGTGTTTGTCTGAGCAGTTCAGGGTGGTTGGTTTGTTTGGAACAACCGCTGATACCCGTGACAGGGCGTGACCTCTACTCCTGAAGCTCAGTTCCCGGTCTGAAAGCAGAGTGAAGGCTGCAATGTCTTGTCCAATGTTGCAACCTGGCAGAGGTACCCTCTTGCTTATAATTGTTGGGGACCCCCAGATGCATCCACCACCCTGCGGGATTGTTTAAAAGAAAAAAACTGCAATTTTTTTTTGAGTACCTAGTTTTGGAATTTTAATTTGGAAACTAAGCCATACTGACAATATCGCAAAAGCAAAATCAGGCTTTGGGAACTTGAATATCACGCTTGCCTACAAACTATCAACACAGTCACAGCATGAAAAACACCAGAAGTTTTGCAAAAAAATAGTCATGCAATACCTTGTGACCACTGGCAACAAACAGCCAAAATACAATGCACCAACTTTCCGACTTGACGGCCACATATTGTGATTGTTGCACTGTGCAGACAGGAACAAAAATATCATAGCAATTGGCCATCCCTGGTTGTATTCTTACAGGCAACAAAATTGTTGTAACAATTGGACATGCGTGGTTGTATCACTGTAGCAGCAGCCATGTAGTTGCAACCGGTGAGCAATGAAATCATCGTGCGCAGGACAATACACTTGTGTGCATGCACCCATTGGCCGCTGAAGTGTTTGGATGGCAGGCAAGTGGTAAACGGATCAGACGCCAAGCAGAGAAGAACCAGGATGGAATGAGAGCACACAAGGCGAGAAAAGCTGAGTACCTGCGCGCAGCAATCACCCCTACCCAACATCAATATACTGTCACTTCAACTGATGTAGCTGCAGCAGGTCCCTTGGAGGGATACAATGGTAGCTACACCACACGCCAACTGCTATCTCACAGGTGCATTGAATCTCTACAAAACCAACGATGCATTGCTCTACCAATTCATGGAAGTGCACATGCAAATGGGGCTGGTTTGGGCAAAAATGGGCAATGTTTGCAAAAGCTGTGTTGGTGAAATGATTGCCACACCCCAACGGAATTGGTGCTTGCGTTCAGCCGCCTCACTCAGGTTCCCAATTGAAAGTGTTTGAAAGTGTAATGGGGTTTCAGTTTCACTAACTACAGCACCGCCGGAGGCACAGCAGCTTGGATTGGCATCGCAGCATTACAGCGTCACTACCCCCAAAACGAATCTGAAGGACTGCGGTAAATACAGATACACCAAACTGGAGAGCCTCAGGCTCACGTGCATTTCTGCATTTTATGTCAATAAATGTTCGCAAAACAACATGTATGATGCACATTGACACGCAAACCTGACAATCCTTTCCTGAAATCAACACAAACTGTTTGGGGACTCCACAATGTTGAATTGTGGCCAATGACCAAACACAATGGTAAAAGATACTCATTCACGGACTGTGGGGTAGGAAAAGCAAAGGCGAAGGAGTGGTTGAGCGTCGTTTAATGTTACTTGGGCAGGGAAGGTACTTTTGCAGAACTCCGTTCTGGGGAGCACTGATCATAGGATTGAACGATACGATGGCGTGTCACCATGCACATTGCACTTTCCCAATGTTTGCATAGCCGTCTCACCCGTGAAACAGAAAGCATGACACCTGGAGCACAATTCATGGCCAGTGCCAGAACTGCCACAAGATGAGGGACGTGAATCGGATAGAGGTGCATTCATATACTTTCTGCAAGACCGCACTGGGAATCTGCCAATATATATCCTGCTGGAATTCTCCAAGTCTGAACGCTCCATGTATTGTGTGATGATGATTTCCTTGCGTCTATCCCAATCTGATCTGTTTCCATGCTTCGCAACCCTTCGTGATGCGACGGTGAGACAGAGGCGAAGAATCTGGCCTAGACTAGCTGTTTCTGTCTGTCTGTGCAAATCATCACATCACTCTTGCTTGAAAAAGCTGGACGTACTCATACATGATGCAAACAGAAAACACGAAAGCTCGTTTATCCAACCGGCATGACTTGCAGGCCATGGGCGCTGGTTTGAACATTTCGGGACGAGGGGTATGCAGCATTCGCCCTTCCAGAAAGCTTGAGCTGAAAGGGTCTGGGTGCTGCCTAAATCAGAAGTGCATCACTTCCTCATTAAGGAAAACCCTCTTCAGCTGTCGGCAAAATATCTAATAGCTCGCACAGACAAAACAGATTAGAAACACCCGTTAAGGAAATCCCTCACACCCATGGTGGCACCTTTTCCAAGAGCCTAATACCCCACCCACATTGCTGCCCATATATATATTCATGCACGTGTATCTAAAGCATGTACTGACAATTCGTGAAACAGTGCAACTAAGTCATAACAACACAATTATTTGGGGGGGTTGTATTGGATGGAGAAATTGACCTTCAACAAGTGCACAAATTGAAAAAGCAGATAGACAATAAATAAATGGTGCTGCTGAATCTGTTGCTGATGCTGCAGCTGCTGGTGAAGCCTCTGATTGTTTGGATGGTGCACTGTGCTGTGGTGTACTTGGAAAAAAGGACTCTAAAAAGTAACAGCAAAATAAAATAGTGGATCAGCTCCACCAATTTTTTCAGCAACACTAAGAAATGCAAACAGATGGCATGGGGTCTTACAACGTGCAGGCATGTCAGGCTGGATGTAATATGGGTCACGGCATTGATGCAGGCCCCGAAATGTCAGTGTCGTTCCATCCCCAACTACGACAGCGAACTCCTTTGCTTGGCCCTGAGTTGGCAGCTGCACAGTGCTCATACGCAAGTCCTGGCTTCGCTGCCAGGTGAGTTCTGCAATATCTGTAATGCGTGTGGAGCAACTGTCTTCCATCAGCTGGTCCTCTAGCCATGCAGATCTCCTTCACATAAGTCCTGGATGTAACATGCATGGCAGGCAGGCCTTGACTTCGTCCATTGAGAGGCTGCTGCTTGCAGCGCTCGCGGTCTGTGGCATGTCAAGGGACTCCACAAAGCATGTTCTGTGAAGGAAGGTGGCAGGACAATGGCAATGGTACTGACATGGGGGGGGGGGGGTGGAACAAATTATACACTAGTGATAGAAAAAGTGCAACTGAACTGCTGTTGCTCTTTCTGTGTTGCTGATGCATGTCTTAGTGCTGGTTCTGATGGTGCTGCTGCTGACTTCCTTATTGCTGATTTGCTGCTGCTTATGCTGTTGCTGCTGTGGATGTTTCTGGTGCTGCTACTGGTAGTAATACTGCTGGTGCTGTCGCTGGTGCTGCTGTTGCTGGTTGCTGGTGCTGTAGTGGTGCTGCTGTTACTGGTTGCCGATGTCTTGTCAGTTCCTTTGGTATTTTTGCATCGACTGAGTGCAGATTCGGGACACCCCTTACCCCACACCCCGTACACATGGCACACACCTGCCAGACAAATGGCAGACACAAGACACCATTGGCATAACACAAATGGCAGACACGACCACGATGGCAAAGGAACCACAGATGGCAGAGGCAAAAGAGACTGCAGTCGCAGATGGCAAATAACAGATGGCAGAGACAAGACACCTATGACACAACGCAAATGGCTCAAGAATTTGAATCCTTTTTTGTTGGCTTGGAATCTTGTGTATATTGCATTTGAACGTGATTTGCACTGTACCCGTGTTTTGGTACAGAAATCTGTTCCTATTTGCCGGAGCACTATTGTGTCATACCTTTTCAGCCCCCCCCCCCTTTGTTTCCTCTCTATGCATACCTTTGTAGTATCCCACCTTTGTAGCGTGCACAATACAGCAAACTCACTGGTGAAACAAAGCGCAAAACTAAAGCCACAAATGGGTCATACAGTAGGGCGATGTTTTCAGGTAATTTGCCAAATGCTAATGCTGTTATGCTAGGAGGGGTGCTGGAAATAGCTGTTTATAGGCAATCCTTGAGTCACAGATGCAGAAAAAAAACAGTTGCAAGTACACTCCTCCCATTGTGTTCCATGCTATGATTTGTGGAATTCTAACTCCAGCTAATACCTCCCTCTCACCCCTGTGTGCAATCCCGAAAGGAATTGGAACTCTCTACAGTAACATACGCACAAAGGCAAATATCAATACTTCTTGCCAAATTGCGAGCTGTTCACCCCATAGGCAGTCATGGCGTACTGTGGTTTCGTCTCTTGAACTCATATCTTTTGAGACCAGTGAAAATAATCTTACTAAAAGTGCATGTCGCTAGAGTAGGCATAAGCTATCCTTCGCGGTTCATTTGTACAATTGTCATTTTGCCCCTTCTTGCCCATCATATTTGTCGCAACATGTGATCATATTTGCAGACATCCTTCCACTCAAAGTTCTATTAACAACAACAAAACAAAAGACAATAACAATAATAGGAGACAAAAGATGAAATCAAAAGTGAACATGTAAGTAGCAGAACATCAAAGTTTGCTTCCTAGTTCTGAATCCGCCCCTCATTCGCTTATGTTTCATTGACAACCCCAATTGCTTTTATCCCTAATTGTTTGCATTACCATCCAAAACTGACAACCACAAGGGGGTGAGCACAATGTTAGCGAAAGGGGCTTTTGGTGGGCTTGGAAGGGGGGCGCTCCGCACCCCCCATCCACGCCCAACAATTTTCTGCGGTTGCAACATCAATGACAATTACTGGGTTCTTTAGCACAAAGGGCTTTGGATGGGTTTGGATGGGATGGTGCTCCGCACCACCCATCCAAGCCCAACTTTTTTTTGTGGGAGGTTTTGTGTCTTGGATGATAGCAAGCAAGGTAGAAAGCAAACACGCATGCATGAGAGATCACAAATTGTTCTTTTGCTCTAGTTGTTGGGCATGGCCTGTGGCCTCAACTTTGATGATAACTCGCGAAGATGGTTAATGGAATGAGCGTGGGAAGACGGGTCAAGGGATTGGTCTTGGGCTTGGGATGGTTAGGGCATGGTATTCGTGAAGGGTCAAGACGGTAAACACATTGTAGGTTGATCCGTACAGCGTAAAGTGTCCCTACTGGCAATCGATGAGCGGACTGTGCACCATGCCCTTGCCACTGATGCTGTCGATCTACTCCGGTACCACATCCACAATTACATTGGGGAGATTTGGTGCCCTTCTCCATTCAGCAGCAACGGTCCTTGCCAATTGCTCTCTCCTAAGGCGATCATTGCCACAAAAAAGAGCTTGTTGCAATCGGGCCTCAAAGACACGTGCCAAGCGTTGCCCTTTACCACCATTTGGGAAGCCATGAATAATGTGAACAAATCTCCAATCATCTCGATGGCGCGTAAGTGAACATCGCGGCTTGATTTGTCCATTGTGTTGGCGAATACGCTTTCCCATATTGTTGGTGGAACCTGGATAGATCTCACCAGATTCTTCAGATTGGATGTGATATGCAACATTGACACCCGGAGGATAGAAAATTGCAGATTCTGGTTGGCGGAAAGCAAGATCACAAGGAGCAATGTTGTGGGATGGGTCCCGTACGGTTGTTGTGCTCGCCTGTGATAAAAACACGTCCCTTTGGTGTATCCATTCGTCGGCCTCGGCGTGCCACGCGGTATGGTGTTGTAGTAATCCGCACAAAACACCTTCATTATACCCCACAATATGAATTCCACTCAATTGCTCTGCACGTGTCATCAAGGTAAACAACATTGTGCGGGACCACAACAGGTGTTCTGGGTCGTCATCAAGATAGGTAGCAAGCACACTGATTGTTGCCCCTTGAATATCATGGATGGTCGTTGCTACAGCAAGTTCTAAAGGGAACTGCCTCCTCCTCACGGGGACACCTTGATGATAGATATCGATGGAGTTTTCCTTGTACACCCGTAGTAGTCTCCCGTCATCAAAAGCAACCTTGATGGACCCTTCAGCGTGCTCAACCACGTGGCCACTTAATCCATTTAGCAACTCATGTCCATCGGACGTTGTGTTTTGCACAATTGTTACCCTTGCCCCAATGAAGACAAAGCATTCAGATACCAATGCGGAATACCTGTCAAGGGTTTGGCGGTGGCGTTGGTCGGAGCTAGGTTGCCACTCCGCAGTTTTTTTGCACAAAATCCTCGGCGTTGTAAATTTGCTTCTCTGTATTTGCAGCATCATATGTCGCTCGTCGTGCCCGTTCCACAGCAACCTTCTTTGCCAACAACCACGTGGCTTCTTCCGGCACATTTGCCACAATGTGACGTACATTTTGCCTCAACCAACGTGCATGGGCAGCATTGGTTGCAACATGACGACAATGTTGCCTTACCGCGGTGATGATATAGTCCCGAGAGGTTGCACACAATCGTGGCACTCTGGATAGATTGATGATGTTTTGAAGTGTGGGATCATGGCGTGATCGGAATAATTCCTTCAGTGAAATGACACGGAAGTGGCATCTCATAAACCAAGATGTGTAAGGTGGTGCCATGTCAATTGGCTCTGTTTGATAATGATCGCCGGCCGCAAAAACAAAAACGCCACCAAATGGCAATTCATTCCCACGTAGCTTTGTAAGCACCAAGTGCAAGGCGTACAATAGCTGTGCACCACATTGACCAAGTTCATCGATGTACAACACCACCAGCTGTTGCAATCGCCGCCGCAAATGTGGGTACTTGCGCAATCGAGCAAGCGCAGTGGATGCCAAACCGTGTGGAGTGACCCATAAATTGGACTTGCCTGGCCGGAAACCAAATAAGCGATGGATATGCACGCCCCCACCATTTTGTGCAAACATTGCTCCCACAGCGGTAAGCTCCCAGTGCTGGGCCGTAAGGGAGGTGGTTGACCAGATCCATTTGAGAACTTGCATTGCAACGTACGACTTTCCCGTCCCAGGTGGTCCACTAATATAAACCGGAGGAACATATTGCCATCCTTCCAAAACAGTGGCACCAGGACTTGCCATCTCAAGCACGTGAATCACTTTTGAAACCTCCTCAATAATGAAATCTCGACCACGTCGCTGCTCTGCCCAAGAGGGACCGCTTTGTTCAGCATGTTGTTGCCAAGGTGGCACCTTGTTCATGCGGTTGGTGTGGCGGGTGGCAGCATTGACTAACAACTGTTCATACTTGTCACGGTGAATGTCTTCCAACTCTTGGTCCGTGAATGCCAAATTTAGGTCATATGTTGCACCCGCTTGTTGTTGCTCCTGGATTTTTTGCGCAAGTCGGAACACTGTACGAAAACCAATAGGCCAACTGCACGCATCGTACAAGATCCATGGTCCCAAAGGCATTTCTAGGAACAACCCATGGAGTGCTTCTTGCAGCGTTGGGTAGTTCATGGCTTGTAACACAGCCTTGGCGTTTGCTTGTTCATTACCAAAAGCGCCTGACCTGCGTAGAATTTGTTGACACAACCAATTAGTGCATAGGCCAGGGCGGTAACGTGGCTCCACGAAAACTCGTAGTCGACTATCCCACTCAACAATTGAGTTCATCCATGGTTCGCGTAGAGATGTGTCTGTAGCAGCGCGAGCTATGGCTTCTCCGGCAGCAAGGTCACCTAGGCGTTGAAACACCTCTTGCCAGACATTGGACGTGACAAACATCTCCCAATGCAAATACATTCTTGTGTACCGCAAATCGTAAAGGCCATATTTTGACCAATCCAACACGCGAATGCGCCGATTCTGCCAATTAAACTTGCGTAGAGTCCTACAATTAGAGGCCGGAACTACCCACTTAGCCCATTGGGGTAGCTGTAAACCATACAGCTCTGGCGGACGCAGGCAATACAACAAAATTGTGTCGGGAAACTCCCGTGCTGTGTCCCATTCCACAAAGGAGTCACGCTGTTCGTTAGTTGGCTCGCGCCCGGGAAATCTAAATTCCCCATGGTCACGGCCACATCGTGAATTATCAACACAGCCAACACCTCCTGGAGGGGCTGGGCCAAAAATGGGACTTTGGTGGCGCCCGGGCCTCCAACCTCTGCGAATCACACGAAAACGATTCTCGGGAGCTCCAGTATTGACATGACGAGATTTGAATGTACAATAAACGGCAGAATATCCAAGGGCGTAGAAGATCATTTCGGGAACCCCGATAGCCCGGCCATGGGCTTTCTTAGTTTGAATTTTTGTGGTACGCTTCCTCTGATGTTCATCTTGTTCAGTGGCTTTCACCACTTGTGGCCCTTGTTGTGTAAGACGGACCATGCTGCGCTCCTCCTCGCTACTCAAATACTTGATCAAGTAGGCCAGCAAGAAGCGACTACCATACACAAGTTGCCAATTTGAATGACAGCCATTTGTTGCTACAAAAACCCGTGGACAAAATTGGCTGTTCATGGTATCCTTCTTCAACCGAGGAGGCTCCCACACTCCACCGCGCAGATCTTCATGCAATCGGACAACACCTGGTGTATCTCTATCTTCAAATGCAACACCTTCCTCCACCAATAGGTCACGTACACAATCAGGCACCTTAACGTCCACAGGAGTGAATGAAAGGTCTCCATGGGATGGCTTTGGCATACCCGCCTTGCATCGGAAGACTCCTTGAGCGCTGTCCTTGGTTGGAACTTCGCATTTGGCAGTATGGCAGTGTGCTTGCACTTTGGCAGCCCTAGCTTCCCAATAAGGAATGTCTGCTGCATCATCAATCCAATCGAATGCATGAGGCACAGAAACACACAACCTACTTAATGCCGTTTTAATGGCTTGATCACGCACAGCTGGATCTGGGTCATGGATGCGATCCTTTGTCCATACACCCCAATGGAGATGGTGAAAATTTGGTTTATCTGTCTGCCATTCACAATGAATAAACACGTGCACGATCTCCCCAAGTGGTTTGTTGGGGTCTTCCATCAAATATCGCCGTAGTAGTTGGCACGAGCGGTACCAAGCGCGTTGCAAGTCAACCGCAAAATAACGTGGATCCAAACCCTGATCCACAATGCGGTTCCACAATTCAGCAACACCCGGGAAACGTGACATATCACAAGTCTCGGTTCCAAAATACACCATGTTACCAAACTTCTTGCGGGTAGCACACAAAAGAGCAACGTGGCGGTCGGCATCTGACTTGTCATACATGAGGCCTGATAAGGGGGTGTCACCAAAACGTTCAGCATATTCACGTTGGTCACCATAGTCACGTAATGCCGCCTGCAATCCGCGCTTAACAAGGGGTGCTGTTGGGCCCCGCTCAAGCAGGCGCATTAATAGTCCGTTGAATGCATAGGAAACCCAAGTTATGCAACGTGCACGCGTGCTATGAGGGTCGTTGAGAACTTCTTGCACGTAGCGTTCGTAGTGTACAAAATCCTTCATACCCTTTTCAACAGTCTTGGTGGAATACATGTGTAGTGGCATGCATCCAGCAGGGTGGCCTGTGATAGGGTCCCGGACCGGAAAATGGGAAGGGAATAGGTACGCCTCAATGTACTCGGACACATTTGGGCACTCCGGAAGCTTGCTTGTAATAGTTTGCACAAAGTTGCGAACCCATTGACTGGGCTCAGCCCTTTGTGCTGTCAACTCTGCCAATGTTGATAACAACACATGAATGCCGGCTGAATTGTTTGGGCTTTCTTCTAGATACTCCACTGCATCCTTTATATACGTGCCCGCACTGTCCAATGATTCCTCTATTGTTTCATCAGCAAACGCATCTGCCTCACCTCCAGTGGCTGCCAAGAATTGCTCCTCGGCTGCTAGAATGTCATCCTCATCAACCTCACCACTATCACCGCCGTGTGCCTCAAGATCATTGGTGAGTTGTGCTGAGACATCATTAACGGTTGGCTGGTCATCACCAGATAGAGACGAATTTGAAGCCGATTGTGTATCCTCGTCCTCACTGTCAACTTCATTGTTGCTTTGTATTGTGGAGTTTGCGCAGTTTGTTGCCTCACCATGCGCCTCCTCTTCACGGTGCATCCAGCGATTTCCATCATGTGCATCCATGTCCACGCCTTGGGAGAGGCGTGCCGCCTCTAGTACAAGCATTGCCTTTGATCCTGCTGGTAGCACCCATTGCGCAATTTCATGCGTTTTAACCGCAAAAACCCCACATTCAAACCAAGCTGCATTGCCATTGACCACACGACCAGGCACAAGGCAACTCCATTCCCCAGCAACGGAAAACACCATTGCACGAAGGTGATAACGACCCAAGAAACAAGTTCCAAGACGAATGGGTACGTCATCGGTTGCTGTTGTGGCATCCACTTGTACCAATAGTACCGGTCCCCGCACTGCCAAGCGTTCTTGAATTGTCATTTGTGTCACAAGTTGCTCACAACATACAAGGATGTCCTGTGGAACTTGTTGAGGCACGTGATATCGTAGAGCACACGAGGAAAAAGCTGGTGGTAAAACCAAACCCATGCGATGGGGCCAAATTCCCCGATGGAGGGTCGGTAAATCTACACCCACATTTGTTCGCACATGCACTCGTGTGAGAAGAGTGTCCAACACTGTAAATGCGCATTCCATTTGACTACGAGTTAGTTGCCGCTCACGCAGACTTCCATGTTCCATGGTCAATAGTTGCTTCAATTCTTCAAACTCATCCCGTTGCGGTTTGTTCTTTTTTGGTCGCAGCAAGCGTGTGAAGATGCCGGACAATGTCTCATAAATGGGATGATACACATCCAATGTAGCATCTGTAGGTTGCACCAATGCGGCCCTAATTGAACGCAATTGTAACAATGCGTGGATTGCGGCAGTTATTGCATTCTTTGGTGTGCGTGGTAGGGTGCGCGGCATCACCCATCCGGGTGCACCTGTACACAATGTTACTCTTTGTCCTGCGCGCTCCTCGCGTTCAGGTGGGCGCCGTCGCTTCACAGAGGCAACAAGTTGCGCCTCCTGCGGACAAACCACAAAGTCAATCAACGGCACGTGATTTTCAAGCTGAACACGTTGAGGTGACCCCGGAGGTCCCCATAGTGACTTCCACACGGCTTCCAAGTCCGGCCGTTGGTGGTACAAAATGTGCATCCATCTCCAAAGAATGGTTTGTGGCGCAATGACAAATTGCCTTCCTTTGGGTCGAAAACTTACAAACTGAGTGGAGATTCCTCGACCATCACCACAAATACCAAGCAATTGGTATTGTGTGGATGCGGGTCGTCCAGTGCGTGCGTCACGCCGCAAGCGCATTCCGGATATAGCCACATCACCAATTCTGACAGGGGCAAGGTTGCTCAAATTTTGATGAACAGGTGCATGATACACGGGTGGATCAGACTCATGGAAAGCAGCATCGCGAAGTTCACTCTCTGGCCATGCTGCCGAAAAGAAATGCTTAGCCCACCACTTGTGCGCACAAAAAGCACAAACGGCAAACACCAACCCTTTGATAGGATGGATGAAGGCACGAGTACACACACCACAATTACCAATGGGAAGCAAAGGGTCTTGGGCAACAACGTCCCAACAAGGTGCTAAAAACCCAAGCCGAATCGGGCGACGTTGTCGTCTTTGTCGATGCAATCTCTCAGGGGATTGGTCTTGTGGTTCTGGTGCGGGTCCATTTTCCGCCTCACAAAGTTCATCCTCCTCACTATGTCGGTCATCATTAGTTGAACTACCCCCTCCAGCATCCGTATGGCCTTCGTCAAACGATTGGTGCTCCCACGCATCCCCCCATACATCAGACTCAATCACAACATCGATGTCCAAATCCTCACCCTCACTGTCAATCACCATGGCATCACTGCAATCCGAGGCAATCATTGAAACAGTAGCACAAGAATCTTCGGATTGGACACTCATTGAAGGCACACCACAACCACTTGACACAGAGTTGCATTCATCATCGCTTAGTGGTCCTCCGCCCTCCATCTCAGTGCAAACCTCCACGACTTCATCATCAGAGACACAAACAAACACATCTTCAGGTACGACGATCTCTTGATTGTAAAGATTTCCTCCATATGTTTCCTCATCGCCATCAACATCCATGGATTGTGATGCAACATTGGCCCTAGAGCATGAGGGCCCATATGAGGATGATGGCATTGACGCCGTGGTTGAAGTGCATGTGCCTGCTACTGGTGAAGGTTGTAAATAAGCCGGTAGTTCATTGTCTTGCTGATGGTAACGACATCGTGTGGATCCAAACAATGCCCAAAGGTTGCATGGACGACCTCTCCGCTTGTTTATCCCGTTGCACCGCTGACGTGCGGCCAACCCGACATGTTCATGTTGTTGAGATGTGATTCTACGTGAACTTCTGGCGTTAGTAGAAGCGCCACGAGATGAAGGTTGTGACGGTCGCGAGCGTGAACCATGTATAGGGCAGCCATTGTGGGGACGCCTACATCGTGTGCCATTGGCTGTGCGCTGACCACACTTTCCAGGTTCCAAGGGCTGATGCTCAAAGCAATATGGTCTTTTTGTTGGTCGCACATTAATGCAATGTGTGCCATCGTCGTGGACGAACATGCATATGTTTCTTGCTTGTTGAAGTGTATCACTTTGCATCCATTGGCAGTCCCGAAAACGATGATATGGCAAAAACGAAACTTCTTCTGCATGTAGTCCCCAGCGACATATTGCACACTTTGTGTCCCTTGGAAAAGCTGCTACAACATGAAAACGATGCATGCTCAAAGGTTCATCATGGTAGTCATGAGCGTCATGAACACGTGCAGACCCCGCTGCATAGTGCACGCGCACACATAACCCGCGCCATTGATGCCGCACTTTTGGAGGCAGCACTGTCCAAACGTCTCCAGCCTTATCAGTACCTAACAAAAATCCAATAATACTTGGCCACGCATGCGGCCACTGTGCCTCCATCGTGTCTGGGAGCCCCAAGCTGCGATCTCTGTAACTGCAACATGATGAGCAATATAGTTTTGATCCATGTTCAACACCCCACGCGAAATGCTCCGATGCAGCTCTCGGTTCTTCCCACCATGGCAAAGGTTCCGTACGCTTCAACGCAAATTGAACACGGATCCGGCGACCAATACGGTTCTCGGGCAAGGTGTGCAAGGGTTCATCGGCCCGCCCACAGCCACAACATAGCAAACTATTGATGATTACGCCGTTGCCAAACAGTGCGTGCATGGTTGCATTCAATAGCCGTTGCAACACTGCAGCCCATGGATCCACATCAATGATGTTGACAATCAACACCACAAGGCAAGATGCAATCAGGGTTAGGGTTAGGGTCAAAAACACCAAACGGACCAGATTTTTCGAATCCAATTGGGTTGAACGCATAGCCAAATATTTCTTAGGTTGCAATTGTTCACAAACAATACCTGTAGTTGCTTGGTCACATGAGAAATGACACTTTGGCTTTGCGTTCATGCATGTAGTGCTAGTTGTGACAAGATCCCCATTCAAGGGGTGTTGCACAGATGAAATGCGACATTGTGTGTGATATTGCAATTCAACAAAATTGTGCTCGCCCCCCTCATCAAGATGCAGTGAATTGAAAGAGTGCAACTCATGTACATCATGCAACGCCCCCCGTCCGAGCGCAAGTGCACCATGGAAACTTGCCTCACAGGAAAGCTCAGAATTTGTACCCGATTCCAATTCGGGTAAATCATGCAAAGACCCGCAATCAGAAAAGTGGCAATATGTAGTAGATACCAACTCGTGTACATCTTCCAAGTTTTCCTGATTACAATTGTTGGGTTCAATGCTCCGTCCCAACTCACATAAATCATGCAAACACCAATCATCATCCACAAGATGCTTGTGTAGAACACCTCCATCTGGGGCAAAGCTAGGCTCTGCCGAAGAAGATGCACACTGCACGAAACTTGCTTTTATCTTTGTGGCAGTAGTATCCGCTGTACAATGGTCTAGAAGTCGGATTCTAGTATCCAATGCATAGACGGATTGTAGGATGCCCTCCTCCATATTGATAATTTGTGGTGTCGTGAGATGCGATGTCGAACACAAGCAATTAAGGTTACAATCCAATTCACGTGCACCGCAATCCACTTTATCTCCATCTAAAACCCCTAAGCCACAAACAGGAACTGCATTAGCAGTCAAGCCTTCTTTTAGAGGTGGCCATTTGGGGTATTCAACACTAACGGGGACGGAACAATCACAATCAGACACCGAATCAAACACAGTGCAAGCCATTTCGTCTGCTTCAAAGGCCCCTAAACCACACACGTCTTTTGTACAATCATGTGGCCTTCTTTTCTGTGGTTCCAATTTGGGGTGGTGAGAATCAAAAGCAATTGAACAATCACGAGAGGAACCAAGATTTGATGCAATTTCATCTTGAGTAAGAGAACCTAAACCACACACGGCAACATGATCACCATGAAGCGATTCTCTTGAAGGCGGCCAGGGGGGGTGAAAAACACTAAAAGCATTCGAACAATTGGATGAAGAATCCCTTTCAAATGCATAGTAAATCATCTCATCTTCAACAAAGGGCCCTAAGCCATACACGTCAATTGCATTCGGATGCAGTTGTTTTTGTGGCAACGGCCACTTCAAGTCGCGAACACTGCAAGCAATTGAGGAGCTATCACTAGATGCATACATATCTTGTGGACTCGTGTTCACCAAAGTGGGCTTGTCAACCACACAATGCAATGCTGTGTCATGCATAATAGGAGTATGTACGTGTTCATGTACGTCATCAAGCCATTGGTATATCCATTCCAAGTCATTCCCGTATTCACAACAGTGTGAAGACGCAAATTGTTGTTTGCTATCATGTGCAACACCGGCAAACTTGTAAATTGTCAAAATGCATGTTGCCAAACACTTGCACATTTCAAAGGCCTTGCAATATGGCAGCTTGAGGGTTCCAGCTTGACGCTCGGCTATAATGCAACAACCTATGATTAGGGCTATGCCAAGCTGTAAGTCTCTTTGCGACGACACAAACCAAGGCCAAAAAATCCAACCAGCACTAAGGCCCATGGGCCAAAACAAACGCAGACACCAACATGGCATACATCTCCATATCCCAGTGCATTTGACGGGGCAAAGGAGAAATAGCACAAACGAAAAATCAAATGCAATGCATGCCATGGCCCAAAAAGGGTGACAACATGTCAAGTCATTGATACATTGGCCCAACGCAAAGAAACACCAAAACAAATTTCTTGCCACAATGCTCCAAAGGCTTTGTGTTACAAACACAATGATCACAGCCCACAACCACTGCCTATGCCATGCATTGCGACGGGGATAAAGCAACTTGTTTGCCCAATGGACAGTTGGCTGTGTGATCAAAGCAACAACTTCACAGATGACCCACACATGAGCAAACTTTACAATGCAACCAACCCACATTGCCTCTAACATCCACAACTGAAGAAGAGGATAGCCACTCCAGTTCCACTTTGGCACCAATTTTGGCACCAACACCCCCCCAATAATTGTGGTGCAAATTGTACGTTGTACCATATCAAGTTGAATACCCTTGCCAACTCCAAGTAGGTGACCAACTTCTAGCATGACAAACAGTAGAAAGAACTCCCAAATAGCAATACAAAGTAGATCCACGAGAAGAGCATGATGACGGGCCCCAATACATGCTTGCCTTGCTTGAGGTGGTGGTTTTGTAGATTCGTGGTTGGAAGCACTACAAGATGAAAGCCGTTTCCGCCAATGTACCCAAGATCTGCAAAATCAATGAGTAAAGAACAGCTATCATAAAAATAAAGGGCACAATCCCAAAACGCAATGTTGCACATCCATGTGTGGTCAAGCATATGCACACGTGTGCAACACAAGGAAGGACACACCGATATCGCCATCGACGGCCAACAATCCAGCGTGCCTTGCCAGGGCATCTCTTTTTGCCACAATCTTGGTCCTCAATGCAATTGAAGCAAAAGTGGCTAATGTGCACAATGCCAGATTGAATGCGAGAAACCAACTGCAGAATCACCTATGAGACAAACATAGCAGGGAAGCACATGCATGAGAGTGGCACATTGACGGAAGCATGCAGTTACAGAGATACGAATATCTTCACTTTTGCTTCATGGAGTTTGTTTCAATCATATACGTGCGCAAAGGCAATTGTTGTCAAGAGCAAAGCAAGTCACATAACACACCAACAATATGATGTTGAAGATGAAGGAGCATTGCATGGCTGCAACAGCTATGGCAACGGTTTGTGCTGGTGATGTACAAAACACATACAATGTCTGCAAAAACAAACCGGCAACCGAGATGCTTGGTATTATGCATAGCATATGCCAAACTGTATACAAGTGCCAAACCCTCCTCTACTTAACACACAACACAATGTGATATCACCTTTTGAAAGATGCCTCACAACATCTCAATCCCGAACATGGCTTCACATGCATCATGTGCAAAACGGCTCACGATTCATGGCACACAACGATAAAGAGCACAGTTACCTACCTATGGCAGCATCTTTCAATCACATGGCAACTACATGCCACACCAATGTTTTACTAATGCTCAATTTAGGGATAGAGTTGGGGGAGCCACAAAAATCAGTGTGCCCAACGTTTTGTACGGTAGACACATGGGCTAATCTCATATAACCCTTCCAAAAGATCCCCACAATGTCTCTATCATCAACATGGCCTGTAAAGTGCACACATGCTATTCAGGGTAATAACTTTGCAAAAAAAAAAGGTAGCCAAAAAGGTGAGTCCTTTGTTGTGCTGTTGTAGTTCCAATTGTCCTTCGTTCGCCCGTGATTGTCAATTCTTGCAAGGCTTTACCCAATTGTCATTCTTTTGCGCATTCAACATATGACATTGCTAGCAACGTGGGCCTTGGAGATAAGGCGTTAGTTTGTGTACTCTTTCGATATATTCTTGAAGCTCCGTTGTTTTTGAAGGTGTTTCACAACATGGCATTCGGGAAAGTTCGCAGAACAACCTATGCTTTAGGGTTCGGACTTTGGTTGCATCGAACCTTGGTGCTTGGTGTAGTTGGTAACTAGCGGTTGGTGGTTCAAGGCTGTTGGTAGTTGGTTGGTCAAGGTCGGCTGCCAAAGGCTTGAGTATACTCATCATGCACGTGCAAGCAAAAGTAGCATGGAAGCAACCAAAAGAATTGCGTAATCATTGCGGAGGTGACCCGTGGCGGCAAAAAAAATGCCCACAAATAGTGCAAAGGAGTGATCCTAAACACCCCGGAATCCGATATATAACACATGTACAATGGAACCTTAAATGATGTTCAAAAATGGTTTGCCTTGTAGCCAAAATGACATGGAGACTAGAAGTAAACCGGGTAAAATGCTGAAATACATGAACGTAGGTGGAACGTAAAAAGGCCCAAACCCATGTACTCTCCCGATGTCTTTGGGACATCAACATGTCACACCAACAACAATGGTGAGAGACGGCAACAAACACTTCACAAACGTTACAGAAAAAGAGAGGGGGGGGGAGAGTGAGATAACGATGGCAACCTCCCTAAGTAAATTCCAAAGAGCAAAGTGTCAAACCGGGTGGACAAGCAGCAACCCACTCCAACGGTTTGATGGCCACCATTGTTGCACCACTCCAAAACCAGAAGTACAACATGCCCATTGCAAAACGGGCTAGAGTGATGACCAATGGTTGCATCAGCACAAAAATATGAAGATTGCCCTAGCTCAACCACTTCATTAATGGCATGACTTGTGGCCAAAACCCATGTAGTCTCCCTATGTCTCGGGGACATCAACATGTCACACCAACAACAATGGTGAACGACGGCTTGATGGCCACCATTGTTGCCCCACTAATAAACTCGAAGTACTACATGCCATTTGCAAAATTGGCTAGAGCGATGGCCAATGGTTGCATCAACACAAAATATAGAGATTGCCCTAGCTCAACAACATCATTAATGGCATGACGTGTGAGGAACCAACCCAAGGGTTGGCTAGTCTGTAGTATCAACGGTCACACATGCAACCACAAGTGCCATGTGTGGCACACTAAAGTGCAATCTACCTTGCAGTCCAAATTGGGTACCTTAACGATGTTGGGCACCTCGCGTTAAAACACTACCACCATCTTGCTGACCTGGGTTGCAACTGTGGTCAAGCCAAGCGAGGGCAAAATGCACCGACTACACCAGCATCATGGTATAGATAGTGCAAGGGGGAGCCGCAACGCTTCACGACTTCTATATAAACCTATAAAACACATCGCTACTAGCAAAAAAAATTCAAGCAATTGGATTGCCAACATTGTCGGCACGCTCCAAAACCATAAGTACCATGCGGCACTCGGGAAAACCATCAGGACAATTGCTAACAATTGCATCATCGCACAAGTAATGGCGTTGCCCATCATCGCCCGGTAGCCGCACATAAGCAACATAATGGCCCGGCCTGTGCTCTACCACACCATGCGTTGTCCAGTCGGCACCAGCAAAGGTGAGTGTGGCTGGAATGGGAACAGTATCCCCAGCCATTCGCGCAAGCACAAGGACATTGTTGGGAGCATGAAATTGCAATGTGTATTGCAACCCAGCTTGCCTCTGGTGCCCATGCTGTGCACATGTCATGGTCACACGATTGTCGTCTCGATGGACTTCAGTTGCAAGCCTGTTCAACGCAACGGGAACCGTTGGGTTAGGGTTCCCCTCATGAGGGATTTTGAAAAATTTAATGACGCTCTTGTCGTTCATGCAAAAAGGTTTCATTGCATTCTGGCCGAGGACAGGGATACAACCGTTGCGTGTAACATTCCACGCATTCCAAGGGGACGGAGGACGCCATGGCACCCCACATATGAGGAACGTGTGTGGCCTCTTGTCCATCCTCCAAGCGTAGGATATTTTGTTGACGGAATACCCGAACATGTTCAGGACCAGGGGCAGCCCCACCCTGCATTTCTCTTAGACATTTGAGCAGGGCACGTCGCAATGGGCTTCCGGTGTTGCGAAGTTGCAACAAAAATTGTTGCAGCAAGGGAGTGGCATTAATGACTTGTAACAATGCATTGCTCCCACACACTTGACCACCTGCGCTTAGGCCAGGAGGAACATACATTGCAACTTGAGCTGGTTGGCTCGGGGTTGCCAACTCCGGCATTTCGGAATATGCTACAGTGTCGTTAAACACTGCGAGTTGGTGAACAGGCCAAGAAGGGTGATTTTCAGGCCTGCTAAGCACCACATGCAAAACATTCACCGGGCATTGGATCCCTTCAGAGGATATGTGCGTTCGATACCAAACGATGATATCAAGTTTTTGACCTTTGGGGAAAGCTTGTCGAATGGCGTCATCGACCGACAAGGTATCATTCATGTCGGACTGGTCCAAATATTGCAATACATAAAGAGTTGCAGATTTACCTCGCCAAGCTGTAGTATAATGAATCCCATTGACGTTCATTTTGATAGTGAAAGAGACGTACCGCGCAGGCTTACCATGTGCTGCATCACAGTTGTTGCAGACCTTGGTAGCGCGTATGTCTTCCAAGCCTTCACATCCTCGACAACCTTCGTATGTTGTCACATTTGTAAAGGGGATTGAAAAGACTTCAACCCCCGTAAGGTATGCAGCACCGAACTCGTTGGCAGAGTAGGACAACTCCCTAGAACGGCAAAAACGTAATGGAAAAAAAGATGGTAAAAGAGCGAGTGAAGAAATGTGACAGAGGGAGGGAGAGGGAGGGAGAGGAGGGAGGGAGGCAAAGGAACGGACATACGGGAGATACAATAGCGAGTTAGCCTGGATGCAACTTCACAGCGAGCGCTGCAGTGGACATCTAGACAACCAATAATACATGTATTTCAAAACGGACCCTAGTCCGAGGCTAAAAACAAACATACAACACACCTAGAAGCTGCTTGGGAGAAGAGGACAAATGGATTGTAATTTTCTTGAACATGGGACCATCCAATTAATCGGTCACTATGATCCACTGAAATGATGTCAATCTCAGCCTTGGCCCAAAATGAGGTAATATCAGCACCGACTTGGATGTACCCTGTACCTTCCACCAGCCTCTCGTCTAGTCTTCGAGCCACGGTTTGAAAGACATGGTCGCCATCATATGCCCGGCTAAAACATGCACCCGACAAATCCATGCAGAGTGAAAACCCATTGGGCCGTGACTTCTTGGCTTCCACAGTTTTATTTCGAACCCGTTTATCTCCTTGACGCTCATACGGGGCGCGCGGCATGTCAATTGGCACGGCAACATTGTGGAGCACCAAAAAATCCAATGCAGTGCGGTCTTCCTCGCTAGCGTCATGCAACCCTTGGAGGTCAACACGCTTCAAACGCTTCAACACCTCGACAACACGCGGTGGACGAAGAGTGGAGAAGGACATGTCACCACAAAATGTCTGCATAAGAAGTGAAGATGGCAATCGCCGCAAAAACGATATCCGCAATGTACTTTGGCACATTGCGACAATGTCACATGGTACAATGGGGAGTGCAGCGCAATGACATGGCAACGAAGATGCCTGCATGGTGCGATATATTCTTGCATGCTTGGTTCCTGCTCGGTGCAAATTGCCAACAACACAACGCCGTGTAAGGAGGTTCACAATAAAAATGTGGAGGCCACGAAATCGTGCCCCAATGAGTTTTCATTTTGCATGTACTGTATGATTTGCTCATGCATACGACGATAACCCTGTGTAGCAAACCAAGATGCAGGGATTGGACAAAGTGTTCTGGAAAGTACAGGGCCCTTCTAGGAAAGTGGTGACATTGCATCATTATGGGCCACGGCGAAATTGCAATCCATTTGTCCTCTTGGCGAAGGCAGCTTCTAAGTGTATTGTGTCTTTGTATGGGTGATGTCGGCAGACGATGCGCCGGCAGAGAGGCGCGAGTACAGTATGGTGCACTATGTACCCGCATTGTTTGTCTTGCACCATGAGTCCATATCTACTTTCCACATGTGAGGAATCATGCATGCCACCTGTATGTGCCCAACCATGAGTCCAATGCTTGTCCGAAGCTGTAAACAATCCAACGTATGCATTAATAACGTTGCAAAAACATAGATCCATTGTTGTAGCCCCTATGCACCCCACGTGGCAACATGCGAATTGGTTGCAACCAACCACAAACATACTGCACGCAACGTTTTTACCATTTTACCCAAGCAAGTGAACAACGTGGGGCACCAACATAACTACCAATCCTCCAGTCACAAGTAGCATCCTTTTTGCTTTGCCATAAGGTATGATGAGAAGCAACTCGGGCACATGGGGTACGCTAATCATGCTAAAAATTAGTGAGGTACAGGTGAAAGAAAACCACAAACTCACCGTTGCAAGACACAAGGCCACATGCATAACCACGATTTTGGGACCATTTTATGCTAACCACACAGCCATTAGTGGTGGAAAACCACTCACATGCCTGCAACAGGTTGTGCGGTTGTTATGCGTTTATTGGCATTATCACACTTCATGTCCGTTAAACATGCGCCACATGAGCATCTACTTGGGAGGAAAAAAACCTCAATACCCAAAGTACTCACCATTGCCCAAAAAATTTGAGGCAACTATGCGTGTTGCGATTTGTGGTCAAACCAAGCAACATTGCCTCCCAGGGTGTCCCCACGCAAAACAGACCTTAACATCAAAAATGTTCAAAACACAACTTGCGGCGTTGAAAGTGGGAAATAAGATGTATAAATGGCCAACAACCAAAAAGGCTCCGACAAAAACGTCATACCAAAAACACTAACACAAAGCCCTTTCATTACGCTATATTGTATAACAATCCAACTAAAAATTGCCACTACATGTCTGTCAAACATACTCGGGATGTGCTGTAACTTGGGAGCAAAGTACCCAAAGTTGTGACCATTGCCAAAAACTTTGTGGGTGACTATATCCTATTGCAATTTGTGGTCAAACCAAACAGCATCGCCCTCTAGCGTGTTGCATAAACTTTCACCACTTCACAAAACACACTTGCGCATTGGGGTTATGTGTACAACGTAAAGTGCATAAGACATTCCACTAAGAAAACACAACTTGCAGTGCTGTAAGTGGGCAATAGACGCCAAAGGCACACCTTGACGAATAAAACGGCTAACAAAAAACCCAAATGCACTCTGACACTCGAAAATAGCACCACCCTTCCATTGCTATATATTGTACAACAGTCCAACAAAATGCAACACGCAAACAACCAAGAAAGACATCTTTCATTGGGAATGCGATGAAGCAATCTTATGGAATCATTCTCGAAGGAGAACTGGACACCTCATTTGCAAACACTGAAAGTATCTTGCATTGCTTCATGGTGTATTACCCTTTGAAGGGGAAAAACGGCACTATCGTTGTGAACACAAACAAAATGCATATTTGCAACGGGCAATATATATACGCCACTAACAATTGGAGACCATAATGCACAATGGTCAATCCACAAATAACCACCAGCTAACATTGCATGACAAACAACCCTTACAGCGAGGACATGGCCTTCAAAATTGCTGCAACCTGATGGTGTCAAAAAGAAACGTCATCACCATCCGAAGACTCATCCCACTCCTTCACGAAGCGTGTGCCCTTGCGTTGCCGATTAATGCTTGTGCAAACTGAAGTGCCATGCACGTCGCTCAAATCGGAAGACTCATCATCCACGCCATTGGATTCAGACGCCTCGTCATCAATGAAGGAGCATCTACGCTTGTCGGATGATAGCTTTCCTTTTTTGGCACGGGGTTCGTGCAAACGTACGCTGCCACCCGAGGAAATGCGCTTACGTTTTTGCCCGACTTGTTTCTCCAAACACTTCCTATTGTCCGCGGAGCTTTCATCATCGGTCAGTCTAATTCCTTCCTTGGTAATTGTGGTCTACAGAGCACGAGTGATAAGGACACACATTCAATTAAGCTGAATGACAAAAGCACCCAGCCGGTGCATAGTTAAAAAAAAGGCATACCCGGGCCGTGGACTGCTGCAATGCTCCAGTGGCACGTTGTGTATTTGGACGTTTACCCTGCATGCCAAAATGTAATGTGGGACTCACCATGGTATAACATGCCACCACGTGTTGTTGAGTCATACGATACATATTCACACACCCATAGCTCGCCCTTGCAAAGTCCATTTGTCCAATTCTGAAATGCCTTTCTTTCATCGTCACTTGAATCATCCCCTGTGTTTAATATGGGCACTTTGAGGGAAAATGTAGTACCATTGCCTTGCTTGCTTGTCTGGTCCCCACTTATTGCCACCTACATGAACACAACAAAGGGCAAGCCAGTTGGTCACATCATGAGGGCTGGGTTACGCGACAAAGACCACATATAACAAAGGGAAAACATAACACACTTGTGCTAGGTCTTGGCCCTTCGACGGGGGTACTTGTTTCAAGAGTTGTTCACCTCCGATTGCCACAGGTTTTGCCACATCGCGGCCAGCTGCGTGCGCTGGTGGAAGTTGCTCCGCTTGAGCCCTGGCACCTGCTACCACAGAAGAGCCTTTGGGGGCATGGTCTGCTTGTTGCCGCAAGAGACTAGTATATGCAGCACCATGGGAAGTGGCAGGTGTAGATAATATTGAATGACCTGCGGCCTGACCATTCCAATTGTTGGGCTGCCTCGGTGCGACATATGTCACCTTTGGCTTGCACTTTGCCGCCGTTGACGCGTCCTTTGATGGGGAGTTAACGTAATCCCGCATGGTCACAATTGGTTTAGGGGTCTGCTGGCCAACCAAAGGTGGTCCATACGCACGTGCTGGAGAGGGTTTTGGGTTTGTTGACTTGGATGGTTTGGGGCTTGGAATCGACTTGGGGACGGGTGACTGTGGGCTTGCATGCTTTTGCAATTGTTGCTTACAACTCAGGGTTGCAGAGGAGGAATTGGTTGCTAGTTGGGGTGAGGCCTCTAGGTGGGGATTGCAAGTATGTTGTTGCTGGGGAGGGGCGGATGGTGGCAATGAACGAATGGCACGAGTAACTTCGTCTTGCACGAAAGATCTGAAATCCCCAATGCTGCGCTCAACCTCTGCACGCACCCAGTTACGAAGGCCAAGGCTAAACGCTGCGAAGCATTGGTCAAGATCCATAATCGAAGAAGCTACAACAAAAGAAAACCAAGACCCAACACCTATGGAAAGCACACAAATGACCTTTGCCCCACACGTCATGCCCTATTTGATGATGAAGTTTGCATGGTATTATTCAACTAGTGGCGCTTATGCATCGCATTGCCCTACTATTTTGCAACATGCATGTGTCCGCTTAACATAAAACGTTCCAGGGTTTGTTCCTACGGAGATTGCCTCAGAATAAATGTCACGTGAAAAAGGAAAAGTGCTGCCATTTTCTTAATTGCCAGTCATTGAGGCTTTGTCTTGCCACATTTGGGGGGGGGGGCGGCGCTACAAGGAGGCCCCCTCCCTTACTACTTGACTACAATAGGAGGAGACAAGTGACAACGCATCAGCTCTTGGTAGAGTGCAGTTCAAAACACCACGGCAAAGGGAATAACCTTCCCAAGCAAAAATGTTTACCACTTGAACAAAATTACAACTCCAATTGCATGCACAATAAACCCATCAAGGGCCCTATGGGACCCAGTAGGTTGCATCTTCACACCACAAAGAACTACTCACACGCATTGCCAAAAGTGTACGTGAATAGGGATTGCCTCCGCATTCCCTTATACAGCTCGCACCTCCCCTATACTACTCCAAAATGCAGGTGATTGTGGCTACCCAAAGGACCACAGCGGCAATTGTTGTCTCCCATCCCACCATGTCACAATGCCCGAAGGCCAAATTGCAATATTACTAATTGCCAGTTGTGGGAATGCCAGTGGGGGGGAGGTGTAACAGCAAGTGAAAACACAAAAAGGGCAATGCTAGAACACTTCACCAACGGAGGATTGGTATGGCCTCTAAACTACCCACATGCAACTACTCCTTCTTGTGGTGTCGCCAACCCCAAGGAGATACACCCAAAAAATTGAGCAAAAGACACCCCAATGTAATGGGATTCTGTTGTACCTCAATCGTGATTCGCGACCTGGAAAAGAAAGAAAGGACCAAAATACAACCCTGTCGCAAAGCAAATGGCAAGGGACACTGTAGACTCTAGGTGTGGGATTAGTTTTCCCTTTGTCATGTTGCCACCCGCCAATCTTGCATGTTGCCAACACCATATCACAATGTGATATGGCCTTTGTGCCATATGCTTATGGTGGCCACCGAAAGGGCCCCAGCACAGGCCCTAAGACAAGCACAAAGGAATGCATGATCACACCGCAAGCGCACTAGGTGCGCTAGGGCCTCAAATGGGGTCCTCTGTGTATGTACTTGGAGTTGTTTGTTGGTGTGGTTTCAATGGCTTTCATCATACACCAATGGTTAGCACTGGTTATCGATGGTTATTGACGTGTACCATGGAACATTGTGGAACTCCCGGGGGTCTAATGGTATCATGACTTTGTTGAAGAGATGAAGGTGTTTGATAATGTTATTACCTTTGGTATTCGTGTGTTTTGTTGCCGTTGGTGAAGGAATGGGTAAGCAGTATGTCGTTTCCCCAATGTTTCCATCCCGCTCCTCCACTCTTTTAGGTGCACACGGGCTGTACACTTTGGATGGCCCCCTTGGAGTGCGAAGGGGGCAAGGGGTTGCCTTGCTCTACGCCCTAATTTGGGTGATGTGTGCAGTGTGGTAGTACCACAAGCAATGCATCTTCACACCACAAAAGAGGTGCTCACACACATCACTGAGTTGTAAGCGGATAGGTATTAGCCGTGCATACCCATATACCGGTCTAGGTTCAAGCTCATTGTGCGTACCCAAAAGACCCCATCAGAGGCCCTAGGACAAGCACAAGGCAATGAGTGATGACACCACAGCTGTAGTGCTACCACACATCGCTAGAGCTGTGCGGAAACGGTATGGGCTATACATCCCCCACAAAATGTTGCTTCCTGTGCAGGAAAAGAGCAACCCCCGTGCATCCTTTGCGTTGCAAGGGGACCGCCCATAGTAGACTCCCGGATTTGACGCCTGCAAGGAAGGGAAGAAACACCATGGTAACATATGATGGAGTAACTTGAGGGGGAGGGGTGTGGGGGGCTGCCTATTGAATGTGTATGCTGAGTTCTGTATTTCTGACATTGCCATGCATAGTGCCAAAACACCATTGTTGCGGATTGTCATTAAAATGCCATCTTGCCATATTGCGATACCGACACCTCCGGAAGGAAAGGGAGTTTCACAATCACATTGTGATCTACGGAGGACGGGGTTAAGCTTGTTGCTTAACTGCTCCTTAACGAAAGGCGGCACAACACAAAATGTGATGTCATGTTATGTTAAAGAGAATCACATCACCAAGCAAACACCTTGACCTCTTCAACCAAATCACAATGACCAATCCTTAAAGTTGACTTTGTGAACCCAATAACCATTGATGCCACAATCCAACAAACAACTCCAAGTGCGTGCACAAAGGACCCCATTAGAGGCCCTAGCGCACCCACATGCAATGCATCTTCACACCCAAAAGGGGTGCTCACACACATTACTGGAGGTGTAAGTGGATAGGTATTCGATCTGCATCCCCCTATACCATTCCAACTTGAAGCTCATTGTGCGTACCCAAAGGACCCCATCAGAGGCCCTAGGACAAGCACAAAGCAATGTATGATCGCACCACAAGGGTAGTGCTACCACACATCGCTAGAGCTATGAGAGGATTGGTATGGGCTCTGCATCCCCCACAAAGTGCTGCTTCCTCCAGGATGGGAGCGGCGGATATTGTCTCCCACCCCACCGGGATACACCCCAAGGAGTCGAGCAAAGGCAGCCCCCATGCTTCCTTTGCGCTCCAAAGGGACCGCCCGTAGTGGACTCCCGGATTTGACGCCTGTACAAAGGGAAGGAGCGGGTTGGAGAAACACCAACAGTAAGTTGTGGGAGAGGGATTGCGTAATATGCATACTATCCTTCAATTTTTCCAAGCATAGTGCCAAAATAAAATCGCGATGTGGTCTCCCCATGTTACAAGTTTTTCATACACGGGTTTTTCAAAACTAGAGGTTGCTCGATGCCTTCTTGCACTATTGCCATACTGACACTCCCAGGGACGGGGAGCGAATGGGGGACGGGGTGTTCAACGACAAGTGTGTACAACACGTGATACTCTCCAGTTGTGAATTTGCCAACCTTTAATCTTTCCAAGCATGTACCAAAATAGAATCGCCATGTGCTATGCCCACCCATGTTGCCGTTTTTACATATGGGGATTTTGCAAAAGTAGAGATTGCTCAATGCCTTCTTGCAATATTGCAATACTAACACTCCGAGGGAGGGGGGGGAATTGGGGGGGGGGGGGCAACAACAAGTGTGTACAACCACGTGATGTGTTACGCTTACTCCCTACGTGTTCCTCAACAGCTTCAACAATATCATAATACTAGTCTTTGAAATTGAGTTTCGGTGGACCAAGGTACACGTCTATACGAAAGTGCAAATGTGTACTACCAATTAATGTGCTAAGCGCACTGCTTACTTATTCCTTGACCAGCGAAATACAAAATCCATCAAAGGCCCTAGCGCACCCGCAAGAATGCATCTTCACACTGGAAAAGATGTGCTCACACACAGGCGGAATTACGGCTCCAACTTCCACCTCATGGTACTAGGTATTGGCCTTCCCATACCCCTAGACAATTTGAAAGACAAACAAATCCCCTTAGCATGCCAAAAGGACCGTCCCGCGACTCCCGAATTGGACGCGAAGAACGGAGAAGTAGTGGATTCAATAGGTATGCGGTAATTTATCCGGATACACGGAGAGAGGGTGAGCACAGGCAGCCACCATGCCGCCTTTGCGCTCCAACGGTACACGCCCGCAACCAATCCATGCATAGTGGCAAAACACCACACATTAATTGTCATTAGAATAAAATCTTGCCATATTACAATAGCTATACAGGTCGAAGCACCAAGAGCACTTTTTTCAATTGAACATTCAAGAGACTGTGCAAGCCACACCCACACCCTGCCATACCCACACCTCGGGGAGGAAGCGGACAGTGAGAATCACATTGTGATCTACCAAGGACGTTGTTAAGCTTATTGCTTAACTTCTCCTTAACCAAAGGCGACACCACACATAATGTAGTGTCATTTCGTTTCTAAGAGAATCGCATCACCAAGCAAACACCTTGACCTCGAGGACCAAATCATAATAACCAATCGTTAAGGTTGACTTCGTGAACGCCATAACCATTGATGTATGATAAGGCCACAATCCAACATACAACTCCAAGTGCGTGCACAAAAGACCCCATCAGAGGCCCAAGCGCACCCACAAGCAATGCATCTTCACACCCAAAAGAGGTGCTCACACACATTATTGGAGGTGTAAGTGGATAGGTATTCGCTTTGCATGGCCCTATACCGCTCCAACCTCAAGCTCAACGTGCGTACCCAAAGGACCCCATTAGAGGCCCTAGGACAGGCACAAAGCAATTCATGGTCACACCACACATGTAGTGCTACCACGGATCGCTAGAGCTATGAGAGGATTGGTATGGGCTCTGCATCCCCCACAAAGTGCTGCTTCCTCCAGGATGGGAGCAGCAGATATTGTCTCCCACCCCACCGGGATACACCCCAAGGAGTCGAGCAAAGGCAACCCCCATGCTTCCTTTGCGCTCCAAAGGGACCGCCCGTAGTGGACTCCCGGATTTGACACCTGTACAAAGGTACGTTTTTTCAATTGAACTTTCAAGAGACTGTGCAAGCCACACCCACACCCTGCCATACCCACACCTCGGGGAGGAAGCGGAGGGTGAGAATCACATTGTGATCTACCAAGGACGGTGTTAAGCTTATTGCTTAACTTCTCCTTAACCAAAGGCGACACGACACATAATGTAGTGTCATTTTGTTTCTAAGAGAATCACATCACCAAGCAAACACCTTGACCTCGAGGACCAAATCATAATAACCAATCGTTAAGGTTGACTTCGTGAACGCCATAACCATTGATGTATGATAAGGCCACAATCCAACATACAACTCCAAGTGCGTGCACAAAAGACCCCATCGAAGGCCCAAGCGCACCCACAAGCAATGCATCTTCACACCCAAAAGAGGTGCTCACACACATTACTGGAGGTGTAAGTGGATAGGTATTCTCTTTGCATGGCCCTATACCGCTCCAACCTCAAGCTCATCGTGCGTACCCAAAGGACCCCATTGGAGGCCCTAGGACAAGCACAAAGCAATGTATGATCGCACCACAAGGGTAGTGCTACCACACATCGCTAGAGCTATGAGAGGATTGGTATGGGCTCTGCATCCCCCACAAAGTGCTGCTTCCTCCAGGATGGGAGCAGCAGATATTGTCTCCCACCCCACCGGGATACACCCCAAGGAGTCGAGCAAAGGCAACCCCCATGCTTCCTTTGCGCTCCAAAGGGACCGCCCGTAGTGGACTCCCGGATTTGACACCTGTACAAAGGGAAGGAACGGCACAGAAACACACTAGGAGTAACATGTGCGTGAGGGGCTATTAATACATACTATGTATGCTTACGTGTGGTTATTTTGCCACCCTTCAATTTTGCCAAGCATAGAGCCAAAATAGAATCACGATGTTGCCATTTTTTCATACAAGCATGTTTCATATCAAGAGTTGCTCCTAAACCTACCGATGAACACATCACGGCACTCTATGAGAGAAATTGGTATGGTCTGCGCTTTTGTTCCCGTACAAGGTGCCACTTGCTCTAGGACGAAAGTGGGAGATATTGTCTCCTAGAGGCCGGAATGCCATCTTGCCATATTGCCATTCTAACACCTCAAAACAGAGGGGGGGGGGGTTACATTGCAAATGTGCACTACCAATTAATGTGAGAAGCATACTGCTTACTTATTCCTTACCAACAAAAACACAAAGCCCATCGGAGGTGGCACACAACACATAAGCAAAAAAAAGAAAGACCACAACTTGATTTCTGTGCAGCAAGTACGGGCGATCCGTAAAAATTTCTTATTTGCTATGTGTTATTACTATGTGATATTACTGTGTGTAAATGGATGGGTATTGGCTGTGCATCCCCCTGTACCGCTCCAACTACAAGGTCATTGACAGTGTGCCTACCCAAGCACCCCTTCAAGGGCCGTGGGACAAACACAAAGCAATGAATGACTAAACCACCGCCGCAACGCTACCACACTATCACACATCACCACAACACCAACAGCTCATGGTGCCTAGCCAAAAGAAGCCGTTACAAACCCCTAGGACAAACATAAACAAATACGCCCCGTAGCACGCCAAGGGGACCGTCCCGCAACTCCCAGATTTGGCGCCTAAGAACAGTCACCGAACATTTAGCTCCTACCGGTGTGCAAAACAATATCACCACTTGGTTAGCCCCAAACAACGTTTAACTTTGACTATATATATATATATATATATATATATATATATATATATACTATAGATAGACTTCCATGTTTTTAAATTGCAATTATCGTCATTACCGACTACTATGTGGCATCTTGCCATAATTCCACACTTAATTTAGAGAGAGGGGGGGGGGGGTTTACAACCGCATGTGTATACATCCACGTGATGTGTTTGGCTACCTCCCTATTACCTAATACTTGCTTCAATGCTGCTGTAACCAAATCACAATACTAGTCTTCGGAGTTGAGTTGTGGTGTACAAAGGTACACGTCTGTAACCAAATGAGCGTTGAGATATGGTAAAAGCCACTACAACTCCAAGTGCGTGCACAAAGGACCCCATTGGAGGCCCTAGTGCACCCACAAGCAATGCAGCCTCACACCAAAAGAGAGGTGCTCACATGCATTACTGGAGGTGTAAGTCAGTAGGTATTGGCTATGCATCTCCCTATACTACGCTCCAACTTCCAACTCATTGTTTGGCCAAGCGTAGCCATTACGAGCCACGAGGAAAACACCGAGCAACACATGCACTCCAAAGGGAGATTCCACCTTGGACTGAACGCTTTAGCGCCAAAAGAGCCACGAGGCAAACATAAAGCAACACATGCACTCCAAAGGGAGAATCCACCTTGGACTAAACGCTTCGGCACCGAAAAGGGTCGGGGGGGGGGGGGGGGCTACAACCACCAACTGTGTACTACGAAGTAATGTGTTAAGCTTACTACGTAATGCTCCTTGACCAAAGGGAAGAACATTTTGACATGTTCCATGATCAAATGCAACCCCAAGTATCGATGCAGTCAGTGTGCTTAGCTATTAATTAATAGTTTTGAGTGAGTGACATCGAGGCACCCAAGCCACCCATGCAAACACCTTCGCTTCTTCTACAATATCATGACAGTTGCCCTCAACCGTCAAGGTACACAGCCAAACCGAGTGAACTACGAATGCACCATAGAGCCCTCCCCAACACCCATATTCCGCTTCCCACTGTATAAAAAAAATATGTCCACCATGGTCAATCACAAGGTTAGATTAGGTTAGCTCTTGCACCCTATTATGCGTCCCCCCATTTACCTGTGCACGCTATTAAGTTGTCGCACTGTGAACTTTCGCACCGTGTTCTGCGTGCCCCCATTTACTTGTGCACTTGCTAAGTTGCCGGATTGTGGTGTGCAAATACATTTGTGGTTCCACTGCGGCCTTATATGAGGTCCTTTGTGCACGCGCTTGAAGTTGTTTGTTCGTGTGGTGGTTGTAGTGGTGTTTACCTAGGAACATTCAAAAACCCAAATTGAAAACTGGTACTTCACAGCTATCACAGGATTGGCATGGTCTCTCACACAAGAGACAAGGAGGATAAAGAGGGAGGGAAGAGAGATGCAAACCTGAAAGACCCCAATCGCTATCTTCGACATTGTCACCATCGATGTCCCGCGAACGCTTGGGTCGTGGAGGGACATGGTTTGCATATTGGATAGCAAACCTATTGAGCAAATGCGTGGCTAACTATAATTCATCCGGCAACATTAATACTCTACATAATATGGCCCCCAAACCCTCCTCCGTAACAATGCATATGCAAAAGTGACAACACAGCATCAAACACCTACAAAATTTCATAATTCTTCCCAGCAATATTTGCCTATTGTACGTGTAAGGTTGCAAGTCCTGAAAAAAGATGCAACAATTGTTGTGAGCACAATACAAATCAACAGGCACTCAACATTTGAACAAAGTATGAGATACTCCCATCGCTCAGTACACGGGCACATAAAATTAATCAATGAACGGAGCCGACAAGTACCTGCCTATTGGGTGAGCAAATCACACAACAAACATATGCAAACGTTGAGTACTACATTGACAAGTCAACACCACACTTGCATGATGTGGAAAGCTTCCTGACGCAATAAGTCAATTTCTGAATGCTTCGGCCACCACTGGGTTGGAGACACTTTGCCCTCCAAAAAGTCTTCAGGCCGAACCAAAGCAAAAGACACGGCGACAACAGCATAAATGCCACAAGTATTAATGTAGTGTTCGCATTTCTTTGACTTGTCGCAAACGTATTGCCTTGGTATTGGAATACGTTTCAACCTAGATAGATGCAATACAACAAAACAAGGTAACGAGATTTACTAACAATTAGAGCGAACACCGTGGCATATTCCTTTATCTAGGGTTAGTACTCAGGGATCCATGTGGTCTGGGTAACCCATTTCTGCCCCAGAAAACAGGTGAAGATATTTGACCTTTTTTATTTTTCGAACGGGGTAACATGCTTGTTACCTGGGTAACACATGTTACCGACGGTGTTACCAATGTGTTACCCGAGGGACTTCCTATGTTACCGGTAACATGTATGTGTTACCCGAGCGCTCTGGTTTTGTTACCACCGCTGTAACCCTTGGGGTGTTACCCGGGTAACCATGCTCCCTTCCAATCCCACTTTGTCTCTATTAGTTACCCCCTGTGTTACCTTTCATGTAACCCCTTCATCACACTTTGTTTTAGTTACCCCATGGTGGCTGGGCACAACGTCATGCACACATAGTCCCTTCCCTCCCTGCCCTGCAAGAAGTATCACTGCGCCGTAGGACTGCTTTTTCTTCTGAGTTCAAACTTTCAGTTCTGAATGCCACTTCTGGAAACAACCATTGTAGGAGTGCAAATGCACATCGCAATGAGCACACTTGAACCAAGTGCGCCCCTTGCATACTTTGCAAGTGCCTCGGGTATCTACAAGCACCGGCGTGTGCACAGCGTGCCCAGGGGAGACAAACTTTTCCAAAATATCCCATTGGAAGTCCCAAAGGGATTTCTTTTTGGGTATCAAACCTTGGAGTCGGCAGACTGTAAAGGTATTTACAATCGCGTACCTAAACAAGAAAGCCTTCAAGGCACGGGTCCAACTCTTGAATCTGCCTGTCTCACGGTGTTCTAGTGCCATTTGATTGGCACTGTCAACACCGTTGGCTAGCTGCCTGTATGCAGCCACAACAGGTGGGAGCTCATAACCACCTCTGTGGCGCACCCACTCATTGTCGAACACACAGTTTGACAGAAATGGAACCACACGTGGTGGCTTGCTACCCACTTTTGGGTTTTTGTAGACATGGAGGCTATACTTGCCTCCTTTGACATACGTTTCTGCTGCAATGGAGGGTCGCATACTATCCCCAGCCAGGGAAACCCCTTCCTGATCCCGTTTGCATAGGAACAAGAAGGGTTGTTGACGCTGTGCCATTTGGTTTGCCACTAGGTGGCTTCCAAAGTATGAGTCGCACACAATTGCAGTGCGAGTAGGGAGTAGGTCAGCCCATCGGTGTACCATCTCCCGGGCAGTCCGAGGTCCAGCCACCTGGGGGTGATCCCGGAAGACCCTGACCCTTTTGCCTGCATACAAAAAAATATCAGTTATAAAAGGGTGCACTGAGTCACCCAGGACATACAATTTAATGCCTGTGCTATGCGGTTTTCTGGGGATGAACTGCCGCATGGGTCCAGCCCTTTTCCCCTTGTGGGGGACAATGGACTCATCCCCTGCGGCAGCCCACCCCCATACCCACAGGCTGGACCAATGGGCATTAATAGCCTCAAGGAGCTCTGCAGTACCACAATTGGACAGGCGGTGTATTTTATAATACTCCTCCCTGGTTAATAGGGAGGCCAAGCCTTTGTGTGCACACAAAGCTGTGGGATGCCATACATCATCGACTCGTCTTGGTCGCCACATCCCCAGCATAACCCTGAATAGGATGTAGTTGGTGAGCTTGGGTATCAACTCGCTGGCCCCATTTTTTTCCAACGCCTCACTCAGGCACCGCAGGATTGGTTTAAACATGTCATCCATGGCCTCGGTAATGGTGGCATACTTCTTTTTGGGATGTCCCCCAAGGGTAGCTGCTGATAGGGCCCCTCTCACATGCTTGGGGGGTAGTCCCCTTCGTTCGAACACCATTGCTCTCCGCAATGGACGCCGGCTGGGTCGGATGGGCATGGTGGCTGTGGGAAAATGGGTGGACAGGAAAACACCCCCCCCCCTTGCACACGTGCACATCGTTCACAAATTACCCCTGAACCCTGAGGCAAAGCTAGAAGGAAAGAATAAGGACGTCGGGGTAACACCCCTGGTAACTGGGTAACTGGCAACTGGGATACAAGGGTGGTAACATTCACCACCGACATAATAAGAACATAGAGGCCACAACAGGCCTGATCAAAATAAAAAGACCCCATCCGACGTCGCCGATGCATCAGTCCGTGAAGTCCATGCCTTCCTCGCAATCACGTCCACGATCCAGAGTCTCCGCCACTCACTTTTGGGCCTGAGAACAACAGAGGATCATTGCTGAACGATGTTACCACGCATGTAACCGTTGGGGTGTTACCCGGGTAACGTGTTGCCATACCCCCAGAGGTGAATACCTGTGTGTTACCGCCCATGTAACCCCTGGGGTGTTACCCGGGTAACGTGTTGCCATCCCCCGGAGGTGAATACCTGTGTGTTACCGCCCATGTAACCCCTGGGGTGTTACCCCGGTAACGTGTCACCACACTGCCCCATTCACAAAACCAAGGGTACAAATAAAGAAACACACCCTTGCACATCATCACATCGGCGTCTCATCGTCGGCCCCTGTCAATGGATGCTCCTCACCCGGTGTCTCCGAAGGCGTAGGTGGCTGGGGTGGTGGATCCTGGGGCCGGTACCTGTACGGGTCGGACCCATACGGCAGGCTCCCGGAGCTCGAAGGCATCTCCGGTCCAGGATCCCGACCGGTGTCGCCAGCATCCTCATCCTGCGTGAGCAGCGGTGCCCCCAGGGCCGGTGGTGGCGAGTAGACCTGTGGCAAAAACGGATGCATGATTGCTACGTTTTCTACGCATTGTGCGCATGTCATGTCAATGGAAGGCACTGCGCACACCACCACTTTGTCGTCCACGGTTGCCGATGGGGTGCATCCTTCGTCCCCGACCTTGGCGTCTTCCTTGGCCTTGAGTTCCTCCTCGGCCTTGGGGTCCTCCGCATGGGCAGCCTGCTCCCCGCTGCTCAACTCCCTCGCCGTCAGGGGTGAGTAGGCCTTTTCCCGCTTGCCTGCTTCACCTGAAAACATAGAGAGACACACAGTGGCTCTGCAAAGTACGTGTTACCACCTGTGTAACCCTTGGGGCGTTACCCAGAATTTTTGTTACCCAGGCTTTCGAAAGTGTTACCGCGTGTGTAACCGTTGGAGTGTTACCCAGAATTTTTGTTACCCAGGCTTTCGAAAGTGTTACCGCGTGTGTAACCGTTGGGGTGTTACCCAGAATTTTTGTTACCCAGGCTTTCGAAAGTGTTACCGCGTGTGTAACCGTTGGGAATTTTTGTTACCCAGCAGCAACAGAGCACAAAAAAAATACCAAGGCTTGGTGGTCTGGCCTCCACTTCCATTGCCTGCACCCTCGCCAGAAGCGCATTCCGCTCTGCCTCCAGCCGCTGCCGCGCCTCCTCCTCGCGGGCCCGCCTCCGCACCCTCTTGTGCTTGTTCCGCTGCTTCCTCCGCATCCTGGCCCCCTCACTCTCCTGGCTGTCACTGCTGCTGGTTGCACTGCCAAACTCATCACCTGGGTGCATATCCCTGACCTTGTGGTACTTCCGCTTGTACCTCTGCAGCCTCTCCTGCTGTTCCTGGAGGGTCCCAACCAGACATGGACGCCATTGGCCAGGCAGTTCCAGTGGGGGTGGGCTCTTGTGGGTGGACCTCAGATGGAGCATGACCCCGATGTGGCGCCAGGTTTGAACAATCCTGGCATCGAGGTCTTCCTGGCTGAGGTCCGCCAGGTCCTGGGTCCGCAGCTGCAGTGACCCGGGGATACTGGGACCACTCTGCAGGCCTGCACGGAGTTTCTCCAGGTTGGACAAACCTGCAGACAGAGAATATCATTACAGACAATTACATTTGTATGCAAGTAGGTCAGTTAGTGCAACACCCCAAGATTGCAACACCATACCTGAGTATGCACTTTCAGTTTTGTGGGCTTTCTCGGGGCCTCCCTTGAGCTGCGCTGCTGTGGGGCCCTCCCCCAGCCTCTCCGGCTGCCTCTTCGGGGCTTCGGCATCATCATCCTCCACGTCCTTGAGGGCAGAGCACCCGTCGCAGCTGAGCTCCACCAGCAGCAGATTCACTGTGACAAAGAGTGCAAAGCATGATACCCGGGAGCAAAAACCTGACACACAGTGTTACCACCCATGTAACCGATGACCTGTTACCCGGGAAAAGTGTTACCCGGACACAAAAACCTGACACACAGTGTTACCACCCATGTAACCCATGACCTGTTACCCGGGAAAAGTGTTACCCGGACACAAAAACCTGACACACAGTGTTACCACCCATGTAACCCATGACCTGTTACCCGGGAAAAGTGTTACCCGGACACAAAAACCTGACACACAGTGTTACCACCCATGTAACCCTTGCCCTGTTACCCGCGATTTACGTTACCCAGCAGGAAAAGGCAACATACATGCTTCAGTTCGCGCTTCATCATCATTGAGCAACCCCTCGGTCCCCATCTCGTCCCGCCACTTCTGCTTCAGCCGATCCAGGCACGTCGGGGAAGCTCCGGTGTGTGCCCCTCGAGCCCCAATTCGGTTCACCATGACAGGGATGGCGATTCCCAACCTACATGGGAACACAGTGGGGAACAGTGAGATGGCAGTTAGACATACCAATGTGCTGTTACCACGTGTGTAACCGTTGACCCGTTACCAGGGTAGCACGAACCACACACCTTCCAGTCAGTGCCCATCCAAAGCTTTCTCTTCTTCTTGCACTTGTGGCTCTGGGGTCTTCGGCCGCGTTGAGGGGGGTCCCATCTTCAGCCACAATGGCCGCACCTGTCACCCCCAGACACTGCTGGTAGTGGGTTGCAACCTGTTTGAGGCTGGACCCCAACTCTTCCCTGACATGGGACTTCGCCCGTTCAAGGTGTTGTAGGTATGTTGTTGAGGTAAGAGTTTTTTCTGCCCTTGTGGGGCGGGCAGAGATGGACTTTGCCCCACCAGAAGCCGGCCCGGTAAACATAAAACTGGGGTGTGCCGCCTTCCCTTTCGCCTTTTTTGTTTTCCCCTTGGTTTGTGGTACCGGTTCGTCCTCCTCAGGGGTTCCTTCCTCCTGGACCACCACCTCCTCGTCAGTCCCTGGTCCCTGGTCATCATCATCATCATCACTGTCCACCTCCCTGTCAACATCCACTTGGGACCTCTGCCGGACTGCCTTGGCTGCAACTGAAGCTGGGGTGAGTGTTCGGGTCTGTCTTGGGGGCTTCAAGGCTGATTTGGTGGGGGCTTTGCTGGCTGCTGCTGAATGACTGCCACTGCCTGTTGCCTGCACCTCCTTGCCCCTGCCCTTCTCTTGCCCCCCTTTGTAAAATCCCCAGGTGTTCCCACACTCCTTTGCCTGAAAGGTCACTGGCCCGTGGAGGGTCTGGATGTCCAGACATTCCCCCTCATCAACGTCGTAGGCCAACGCCGTCTTCATCGTCAGGGCCGAATGGCTGCCCTTGGAAACCCAGCCGCAAACAAAGTTGGGCTGGCCTTGTTTCTTGGCCTTCAACTGCAAGGAAAGTAAGTGCAGTAAGAATGGGGGGTGTTACCACGTGTGTAACCGGTAACAGGTACGTGTTACCCAACCCGTTGAAAACAGGTCACAGCAAGCAATGGTGCAAAGGGGATACCTGAAGGACCACAGGAGCCCCGGCACGGGCAACATCACCCCAGCGGACGCTGTACAACGTCGATCCGGCAGTCAGCTCCTTGTGAAACTTCTTGGGAACCGGTGGAAGGGGCATAATGAGGAAAAACAGGGCCCTAATGGGACATGATTGGCATGTGTAGTGTTACCGCATGTGTAACCGCTGACCTGTTACCCAGGGAAAATGTTACCCAGAGTGAGAGATACCTCTGCAGATCTATTGGGCACATGTGTAGTGTTACCGCAGGTGTAACCGCTGACCTGTTACCCAGGAAAATTGTTACCCAGAGGGAGAGATGCCTCTGCAGCTCTATTGAGCACAATTTTAGGTTTGCAAGAAATAGGCACGTCAAATCAAGACAAAAAAATTCATTGTGGAGTGCAAGGGTGTTAAGATCAAACTGACAGGGTCGTGAAGGTCGCGTTTTCTTGAGGGAATTTTTTTTTCAATTATTATTGCACCTCTGCCCATTTGGTTGTTGTTACCGCTGATGTAACCGCTATGGTATTACCCCGTATACCTGTTACCGCGAAACTCAAGGCTTGCAGCAGAACACACGACGGGCAGGTAACACATTTGCGGTAACAACAAGCACAAAAAGGCAAACTTTGCAATTCTTCCGGTCACATGTGTTGAATGAGAGGGTGACACTATGTTACCAAGGTCAGGCACCTCAAAAAACCCCCATATAACCCAACTTGAAAAAATTGACCTGTTACCCCAAATTTGACCCTGTTACCGCCCTAGATAAAGGAATATTGTATAATATGGCACATACATTTTCAATTGGTGCCCCGTTTTTGGAGGCCACCCAAAACGGAGAATGCCCGTCATCTTTTGGGACGAATATTGAACACTGGCATTAGCGGTCGACAAGATACTATCCGCAATGCCTATATCACCTAAAATAGACAATATGGGGTTGAAATCAACCAAGGGTAAAACCAATTAAAGATGACAACACAAAACACACAAAAAATCATACGCGTTTTTTTGCTTTGCACCACCGTCACCCAATGGTTGCCATCGAAGCCCAGTATAGCGAAGGCATACGTGGCCTTCCTCAATAAATTCGCGTCATCTACGAGGCAAAGGAGGGGTGAAAATGGGCAACTAAAAAACCACGAAACGGCACCAGAAGGTGTTTCGGCAAAAAAATTCAACCTTCAGTATGGGGCGGTGACCAATTGTCAATCCTGCCCTGAATGGGCCGCGAATTGAACACCCCATTCCCCCGGTTGATGGGTCCTTGGTGTTCAGCAAGAATTTCTTGCATTCCACGAACTATAAGGAGCACATGAAGGAGAGGAAACGTAACAATTTTAGATTTATACCGAATAGCGATTTGCGAAAAGCGAGTTGCAGATAACACTTTGGCCACACCAATAAATTCAAGGAGTTTATCTCCAAGGGGTACATTGAGACTGCGTAGCAACTCGGGTGCAACGTAGGTCATCTGCAACAGAGGGAAAATTTGGGTACAATTAATCTACAAAAAGGGTTAAATTTACCGATAGTGGGATGCAGCGTTCTAGGGCGTGGTGCGGAACCCCTAGTTAGAACGCAATTTCTGGAACACCCACCTACCCTCAATTTTGGGGCAAACCACCTAAAAAAATGGATTCAGCACCCTCAAAAACCCCCCATCCCCTTTCTTTCCCCACATAACCCGCATCATGGGGGTGGTTTTTGGGGGGGGGGGTCAAAGAGTTAGAGCACAGTTAGAACAGAGTTAGAACGCAGTTAGAGCACCTTGCTCTAACTAGTTATTGCGCTAGTTATCGCGCGATAACTCAGTTATCGCGCAGTTATCGCGGGTAGTTATCGCGCACCCCTCCTCCCTCCCTCCCTAGGACAAACAACACAAAACACTTGGTACAAAGCATCTGTGGTCGTTTTTCATACAAAGTCATCAATGTCTTAGGCCTTGGCTGCCTCCAGTCCCAAAAGCCCTTGCTCCAGGGCGTTCATGGACATGCAATGGTGCATGTGGCGGAGGGACATACTTGGCCTCACCAAAGACCAACCCTTAAAACAATTTTTGAGCCTCCTCTTGTAAGGCCCATGCCGATACTCCGTTGGGATGGAGGAAAACTGAAAAATGTTCCTCCATTTCTCGGCAAAAAAGGTGGAATGTGCCAAGCACCAATGGATCCACCTGGTGGGGGACCAACCTGAGTCTCCCCACGCTTTTGAAAATTTTGTGGTCAACGCACGGTGGCGTTCCACTTGGGTTAGAGTGTACAACTCCCTCACCCTCCAAAGCTCATACAAACCCTCAATGCATTTCACCATGACATGCACAATGGGATGCAGCGTTCTAGGGCGTGGTGCGGAACCCCTAGTTAGAACGCAATTTCTGGAACACCCACCTACCCTCAATTTTGGGGCAAACCACCTAAAAAAATGGATTCAGCACCCTCAAAAACCCCCCATCCCCTTTCTTTCCCCACATAACCCGCATCATGGGGGTGGTTTTTGGGGGGGGGGTCAAAGAGTTAGAGCACAGTTAGAACAGAGTTAGAACGCAGTTAGAGCACCTTGCTCTAACTAGTTATCGCGCTAGTTATCGCGCGATAACTCAGTTATCGCGCAGTTATCGCGGGTAGTTATCGCGCACCCCTCCTCCCTCCCTCCCTAGGACAAACAACACAAAACACTTGGCACAAAGCATCTGTGGTCGTTTTTCATACAAAGTCATCAATGTCTGAGGCCTTGGCTGCCTCCAGTCCCAAAAGCCCTTGCTCCAGGGCGTTCATGGACATGCAATGGTGCATGTGGCGGAGGGACATACTTGGCCTCACCAAAGACCAACCCTTAAAACAATTTTTGAGCCTCCTCTTGTAAGGCCCATGCCGATACTCCGTTGGGATGGAGGAAAACTGAAAAATGTTCCTCCATTTCTCGGCAAAAAAGGTGGAATGTGCCAAGCACCAATGGATCCACCTGGTGGGGGACCAACCTGAGTCTCCCCACGCTTTTGAAAATTTTGTGGTCAACGCACGGTGGCGTTCCACTTGGGTTAGAGTGTACAACTCCCTCACCCTCCAAAGCTCATACAAACCCTCAATGCATTTCACCATGACATGCACAACAACCCATAACATAGGTCCCCCAGGGGTCCTCACTGTGGGGACATGCTCTTTGAGGCATTCCACAAATTGCCTTTGGAAGGGGGGGGAGGTTAGGAAAACTTTGGTGCTGGTTAGATCGAAATCTTTTTCTGTGGCCCTCGAGGCCGAAGGGAGGCGTTCCCTAAGAGGGATGCCTGCGGTCTCATCCTTGAGGGCTTGTTTGAAGGCCTGCAAAGCTGCAAGAGCTTGGGCCTTACCAGGGGTACTAGGGGGGAGGGCCTGGAGGGTGGTCTCAATGCGCTTTGCAATGCCGTTTAGGATGCGGCATGCTGCATGTTGGTAGTCCCCCGGCCGCCTATCAGGGGTCACACTTCTCAAGAATGACCCCCATCTTGAGGTGGACTCCACCCCCATTTGCTCAACAATCCCATTGGGGTCTTTGCACAACCAACACTTAGACCCAGCCCCCCCCATTGCTTGCATCCCCTTCCCATCCCCTGTCAAAATGACAGTGCAAGTCAAAAATTGGTTTTGAAAGAGGACAACGTCCTCTTCCACATCCCTCACCTCTTGGTTGAGGTTGGCGGAGATGTCAAGGCTTCTCAAAAAAGCCTGTTCATCCCCGCCATCCATGCAAAACCATGAGGCCCATAGCTTCACCTTCGAAGCATATTTTGCCCCCCCCCATACATTAACCCATACATCCGCACGGGTGGAGGATGCCTTCCACAAGGAAGTCGCATCAACTGAAATAACAATAATGGCAACGCCACTAGGGGGGGGTTTCCCAATAACTCGGGCCATAGATATTGCATTTTGCACAATTGATTGCAAAGGCACATGGGCAGCTGCCCTATTGCGGCCTGTGGTAGACTTTACAATGGTGGTTTGGGGAAAGTAGGGCATGATCCGTTGCCGAACGGTCCTTAGGTCCCGTTGTGTGCAACGGCGGGGCATTCGCAAAAGGGCCCGTTGGGAGAGGTGCATGCTGCATGCCATGCGTAGCATGCTCAGGGCCTCATGCTCCTGAGCTGTTAATGCAAGATGGCCGCCAAGTGGGCCAGACAGGGCAGTGCACGCCCCACCACTTAAACAAACTTCGCCTTTGGTGTTGGTGCCACACACGACGTCTGGGTCACCCAATAGAACTCGCACCAGCCGCTGAACCGCCTTCAAACGCCGCCGCCGGGCCTTGGGGCACTGCAGATCGGTGTACCGCCGCAGGTTGGCTGTGTTGAGAGCCCGCAGGGCCTCATTGACAGCATTGTCCATGAAGAATAAGAGGACCTGGGCGCGAAATGAGGGAGGGTTTTGAAGCAAGGGCCCAAAAAACACACGCGATAACCCACGCGATAACCCCCGCGATAACTAGGTTATCGCGCGATAACCCCCGCGATAACCCCCCGCGATAACTAGTTAGAGCACCCAGTTAGAGCGCGATAACCCCCGCGATAACTAGTTAGAGCAGGGGTTAGTGCGCACTAACTGGTGGTGTTAGAGCAAGCGTTGGGCACCCTAAAACCTTCACAAACGTTGATTTTGCACCCAGGAAACCTTGGAGATGTCAACAATGTGCAGGCACGGGGTACATGGCGCCACAATCACAAATTCAAATCAGTCACACAGTCTTTTGGATGATTTGGATAGGGTGCCTCTCAAATCAGTCAAATGGACATGTTCCGGGCTAGACAGTAATAGAAATAGTGAACAATAATCGAATCAGCTGGAGGGGTTAGAGGACCCTAAAACCCATGGACAGCAGCTGCTGCCGCCACACAGGCGTGCAGTGCAGAACCCCCCCCGCACTATAAAAAATCACGCTCCATCGCTCGCCCTCCCATGGCAATGGAGCGTGTAGTGCCCTGGTGTTGAACAACACCGGGGCTTGGGGGGTGGCGGTGCATGCCCAACCCTCCACCGCCCTACCCTTGCACACACGGGTGTGCCGCTTTTTTTCCCTCAAGGAGGGATTCAGCAGGCCACCACTCTCCACCCAAAACTCACCCCCCGTGAAAGACCCCACACACACAATAAGCGCCATGGGCGCCCCATCCCGCAAATGGGAGTGGAGGCCCATGGTGTCCGTCCCTTGGGGGCGAACAATTTGGATGCTACACCATGTGAACCATGGTGGAGCATTGGAGGTGCAATACCCATTGAGGTCTGCTACCAAGGGGGTGAGGGCAGGCCTGAGGGTAGCAGCGGCCATGTGGGTCGCCCTAAAATTAGAGGGGTTGGGGTTTCCACTTCCCACGAGGCCAAAGTGGCACATGTCCACTTGGGCCCCATATCGCTCCTCCCCACGAAAAATGCCCTTGGGCAACCCCCTGAGCAAATCCACTAGTCATTGGCTCCCACTCCTACTCCCGCTACCCTGACTCTGCAACCCTTGCGGCGCCAGCCCCTGCTGGGCCTGCTGCGCCCCGAAGGAGGCACAGAGGGTGGAGGTGAGGCTGCGCACCTGCGCCTCAGCCACCCCCAAGCGCTGCCCAAGGTCATCCCCCCTCCTCCGCTGCCCCTCCACCTCCACCCTAAGCTGGGCCACCTCCACCTCCGCCTTCCGCCTCCCCTCCTGGGCCTCCCTCAGGGCCTCCCTCATCGCCTCCACCTCCTCCCCCCTCTTGGCGGCCAGGTTGAGGGCCTGGTCCAGGGCACGCTGGGTGTTGCCCTGGGCCTTTTCGGCCTTTGCCAAGGCCGACCTGTGGTCGGCCGACCGACCCTTGGCCAGTGCGGCCTCGACCCCCGTGGCGGCCGCCTGCTCCACCAAAACCTGGCAAGCGTCCGTCACGTGGGTGGCCACACTGGCCCCCAAGGCCTCCACGTCCAGGGCCTCATGGGGGGGCTGGGCTGCCGCCACCTTTGCCACCTTCGATGGCTTGGGGGAGGGCTTGGGGGCGGGGGTTTGGCCCTTACCCCTAAGGGGGGGGGGGGGCATCCGGCTCAACCACCACCACGTCTGGTCCCCGCTTCGTCTGGCCTTTTCCCGGCCTTCCCCCCTTGGGTGCATACTGCCGAACCCAATCGGCAGTGGCGTCCCCCACAGAAGGGGGGGGGTCATACCCACCAACCTGGTGGATGTCCCCCCCCCTGTGCAGCTTCTGCCACACTTCCCTCCCCGTATACTCCCCCTCCCACAAAAAACACACCCTCAAAAGGAAATAAGATTTCCTTTGGGGGGGGTCGCTCATCCCAAACAAACACAAAAAAGCCGCAACCGTTTCCCCCTCTGCGGCTTGCGGCCACTTGGCCGTTTCCCCCCCAACCCACACATAGGAGGGGAGGGTGAGGTTGGTCTTCCTCTCCACCCCCCCCTCCTTCTCTGTGATGGTGACCTGCCGGTACCATCCCGTCCCCCCCATCCTGCAGGCCTCATCCCCAGGCTCCCCAAACCGCCACGACGCCCCCTCCGGCAGCCTCTTCTCCCCCTCCAGCTCCAACCGGGCCGCCACCGGCTTGGCGGGCCGTGCCCCCGCTGCTGCTGCCGCTCCGCCCGCTGCGTCGGCTGCCTGGGCGTCGTCCTTGACGAAGATGCGGGGCAGCTGCAAGATGGTGGCCTGAAAAAAACAAAAGAAACAAAAAAAAAACACGCGATAACCCGCGCGATAACCCCCGCGATAACTAGGTTATCGCGCGATAACCCCCGCGATAACCCCCCGCGATAACCCCGCGATAACTAGTTAGAACGCGATAACCTAGCGCGATAACTAGTTAGAGCACCTAGTTAGAACGCGATAACCTAGCGCGATAACTAGTTAGAGCAGGGGTTAGAGCAGGGTGTTGTGGGAGGTTTTCACACCTGGTGAAATGGACACATTCCTTGGCCCTCCTTCTTGGCGTCGTCCAGCACCAGGCCCAGCCTCCGCAGCCACACGAAGTCCGTGACGGCCGCATACTCCCCCACCTGCCGCCACTCCACCACCTGGGCCACCCCCTCCGCCTCAGGGGCCACCCTTGCCACTCCCCCATACAACCCCCTCCTCACCACCAAAATGGTGCCCGCCGGCACCTTCATCCCAACATGCCCTTGCAGGGTGGGCCAGGGCAGTGCCTCCCCATGGCACACCTTGGCCAAGGGGCACTGATCGGGGTGGCCTGCGACCGCCCCCGCCTCCTCATTAGTGAGGGGGGCAATCACCTCCCTCCCAACCCCCCACCCCGACAACAAAAAATGCCCTGTGGTTGTTCCCACCGGGAGCAAGCACTGAGCAGATTGCTCAATGCTGACCCCATTGGGGTCCACCACCACCTCCTCCTCCTCCCCCCCCTCCACCTCCTCCCCCTCCTGGCATGGCACACAAAGGCCATCTTTGTGGGCGGTGCACAAAATCAGCCGATTGCATCCGTAGCAATTGGCTACCACCTTCCCCCTACACCTAACCGCCCCATCACACTGGACTGTCCTGGCCACCCGGCCACCAGGTGCCCCCAGCTGGGGCCTCTTAATGGACTGGGTCACGTGCAGGTTGGGGAATCGAAGATTCCCCCCCACGGTAAGCTCAATGGCAAAAAATGCCATGAGGCGGGGGTGGGACACCCCCGTGGGGGAGGCCTTGGGAATCCCCGACCCCCTGTGGACATCAAGGGCATTAAAAAAAAGGCAGTGCCCCTCTTGAATGGCACAGCCCTCTCCACCCAAGGGTCAGGGAACCCCGAACTGCTGGAGGGCACAAAAAGAAAATGTGACCCATCCTCCTCCTCATGATTATGGGTTAGCATAATAAGGCAATTGACAATCAATGTGCCTTCAGGAATGGTGTAGGGGGGGGCGTCGCGATGGAGGTGCTGGGGGGTGTGGTCATAGCTCGAAATTTCGGCCATGTCAAGGATGGTGCAGCTCCATCCAACCCCCCCCACCACAGTCTTCTTCGCCGTCTCAAGCACACGATCTGCCACCCTTTTGAGGACTGGCAGATCATGGAGCTTGTGGGGGTTGTGCCTGTGGTGGTTGGCACCCCCATAGTTGCCGTACAATGTACGGCGGGTCCCAGAATCTTGGGGCCTGCCGACAATGGGGGGGTTCTCATTGAAAATGGGTGCCTTCTCTGAGAGAGGCACCCTATCCAAATCATCCAAAAGACTTTGGAGCTGCACAGCACTCAAAAAATCGTGCTCCAGGAGGTGGTTGACCACCAGCTTCCCCCCCACCGTGAGCACAAGGTCATTGGGGTCCCTATTAAAGGCCCCCAAGGGCTCGGCGGCAACCACCTCCTCCGCCTCCCCAATAAGGGGGGGTGTTGCCCCAAATGGAAAAAGAATCACCCCCTGCCCCGAAACAATGTTGGGAGTGGTGACCCCATACCACGCACGCTCCCACTCCCTTGTGGGGCAAAGGGAGTGCATGGGGAGCTTGTTTTCGGGGTCGTCAGTGCAGACCCGGCGGGTGTTGTGGGTGAGGGGTTGGGGGAACCAACCATCCGACTGCCCCTTCCCCTTACCCGGTCGGATCCTTACCTTCTGGACACTAATCATGAGGGGGTTGTGGGGCTTCTCCTTCCTCCCCCCAGCCCCCACCCCCCCCGCATCCTCCTCCTCCTCCTCCACTTCCTCCACTTCCTCCTCCTCCTGACCCACATAGAGGGTCGTCTTCGTCCCCGCACCCTTCTCGGCATGGGCGGTGACGGACTCCACCACCGCGTCCACATCGTCCGGATGAAGCTGGATCAAAAATCCAGCAACCCCTGGATTTACCTCTAGCAACTCGAAGATGTAGTTGCTGAGAACCAGGGGGTCTCGGTCGTCCGCCATGAAGGGGGACTTATGGACAAGGAGTCCAAAGTCCACACCATGTTCAAAGCGGGTCGCCACAGGGCGCCTCACATTGGCATCACCCATCGTAAACCCCTCAGGACCGCCAAGGCGACGGACCCCAAGGAGCTTTTGATGGTGCTCGCACCAAGCGTGGGCAGCAGCAAGGGCCATTATCAAAGAATACGAAGGCTTTGAGAGCTAAAGCGAAAAGGGGAAACATAAAATGAAGCGCGATAACCCACGCGATAACCCACGCGATAACTAGTTATCGCGCGATAACCCCCGCGATAACCCCCGCGATAACTAGGTTATCGCGCGATAACCCACGCGATAACTAGTGCTCTAACCCCGTTCTAACCCCGCGATAACTAGTTAGAGCACACAAAGATCAAATCGCAAAAAGTGCAAAACGGGCAATATCGAGCAAACAATACATGGAAGGCACATTGTTGCATCATAGTGCACCCTTGTAACATGTGAAATTCCGGGTTCCAACCATATTAACAACACCCAAAATTGGGGGGGTTCCGCACCACGCCCTAGAACGCTGCATCCCAAACAACCCATAACATAGGTCCCCCAGGGGTCCTCACTGTGGGGACATGCTCTTTGAGGCATTCCACAAATTGCCTTTGGAAGGGGGGGGAGGTTAGGAAAACTTTGGTGCTGGTTAGATCGAAATCTTTTTCTGTGGCCCTCGAGGCCGAAGGGAGGCGTTCCCTAAGAGGGATGCCTGCGGTCTCATCCTTGAGGGCTTGTTTGAAGGCCTGCAAAGCTGCAAGAGCTTGGGCCTTACCAGGGGTACTAGGGGGGAGGGCCTGGAGGGTGGTCTCAATGCGCTTTGCAATGCCGTTTAGGATGCGGCATGCTGCATGTTGGTAGTCCCCCGGCCGCCTATCAGGGGTCACACTTCTCAAGAATGACCCCCATCTTGAGGTGGACTCCACCCCCATTTGCTCAACAATCCCATTGGGGTCTTTGCACAACCAACACTTAGACCCAGCCCCCCCCATTGCTTGCATCCCCTTCCCATCCCCTGTCAAAATGACAGTGCAAGTCAAAAATTGGTTTTGAAAGAGGACAACGTCCTCTTCCACATCCCTCACCTCTTGGTTGAGGTTGGCGGAGATGTCCAGGCTTCTCAAAAAAGCCTGTTCATCCCCGCCATCCATGCAAAACCATGAGGCCCATAGCTTCACCTTCGAAGCATATTTTGCCCCCCCCCATACATTAACCCATACATCCGCACGGGTAGAGGATGCCTTCCACAAGGAAGTCGCATCAACTGAAATAACAATAATGGCAACGCCACTAGGGGGGGGTTTCCCAATAACTCGGCCCATAGATATTGCATTTTGCACAATTGATTGCAAAGGCACATGGGCAGCTGCCCTATTGCGGCCTGTGGTAGACTTTACAATGGTGGTTTGGGGAAAGTAGGGCATGATCCGTTGCCGAACGGTCCTTAGGTCCCGTTGTGTGCAACGGCGGGGCATTCGCAAAAGGGCCCGTTGGGAGAGATGCATGCTGCATGCCATGCGTAGCATGCTCAGGGCCTCATGCTCCTGAGCTGTTAATGCAAGATGGCCGCCAAGTGGGCCAGACAGGGCAGTGCACGCCCCACCACTTAAACAAACTTCGCCTTTGGTGTTGGTGCCACACACGACGTCTGGGTCACCCAATAGAACTCGCACCAGCCGCTGAACCGCCTTCAAACGCCGCCGCCGGGCCTTGGGGCACTGCAGATCGGTGTACCGCCGCAGGTTGGCTGTGTTGAGAGCCCGCAGGGCCTCATTGACAGCATTGTCCATGAAGAATAAGAGGACCTGGGCGCGAAATGAGGGAGGGTTTTGAAGCAAGGGCCCAAAAAACACACGCGATAACCCACGCGATAACCCCCGCGATAACTAGGTTATCGCGCGATAACCCCCGCGATAACCCCCCGCGATAACTAGTTAGAGCGCGATAACCCCCCGCGATAACTAGTTAGAGCACCCAGTTAGAGCGCGATAACCCCCGCGATGTCAAGGATGGTGCAGCTCCATCCAACCCCCCCCACCACAGTCTTCTTCGCCGTCTCAAGCACACGATCTGCCACCCTTTTGAGGACTGGCAGATCATGGAGCTTGTGGGGGTTGTGCCTGTGGTGGTTGGCACCCCCATAGCTGCCGTACAATGTACGGCGGGTCCCAGAATCTTGGGGCCTGCCGACAATGGGGGGGTTCTCATTGAAAATGGGTGCCTTCTCTGAGAGAGGCACCCTATCCAAATCATCCAAAAGACTTTGGAGCTGCACAGCACTCAAAAAATCGTGCTCCAGGAGGTGGTTGACCACCAGCTTCCCCCCCACCGTGAGCACAAGGTTATTGGGGTCCCTATTAAAGGCCCCCAAGGGCTCGGCGGCAACCACCTCCTCCGCCTCCCCAATAAGGGGGGGTGTTGCCCCAAATGGAAAAAGAATCACCCCCTGCCCCGAAACAATGTTGGGAGTGGTGACCCCATACCACTCACGCTCCCACTCCCTTGTGGGGCAAAGGGAGTGCATGGGGAGCTTGTTTTCGGGGTCGTCAGTGCAGACCCGGCGGGTGTTGTGGGTGAGGGGTTGGGGGAACCAACCATCCGACTGCCCCTTCCCCTTACCCGGTCGGATCCTTACCTTCTGGACACTAATCATGAGGGGGTTGTGGGGCTTCTCCTTCCTCCCCCCAGCCCCCACCCCCCCCGCATCCTCCTCCTCCTCCTCCACTTCCTCCACTTCCTCCTCCTCCTGACCCACATAGAGGGTCGTCTTCGTCCCCGCACCCTTCTCGGCATGGGCGGTGACGGACTCCACCACCGCGTCCACATCGTCCGGATGAAGCTGGATCAAAAATCCAGCAACCCCTGGATTTACCTCTAGCAACTCGAAGATGTAGTTGCTGAGAACCAGGGGGTCTCGGTCGTCCGCCATGAAGGGGGACTTATGGACAAGGAGTCCAAAGTCCACACCATGTTCAAAGCGGGTCGCCACAGGGCGCCTCACATTGGCATCACCCATCGTAAACCCCTCAGGACCGCCAAGGCGACGGACCCCAAGGAGCTTTTGATGGTGCTCGCACCAAGCGTGGGCAGCAGCAAGGGCCATTATCAAAGAATACGAAGGCTTTGAGAGCTAAAGCGAAAAGGGGAAACATAAAATGAAGCGCGATAACCCACGCGATAACCCACGCGATAACTAGTTATCGCGCGATAACCCCCGCGATAACCCCCGCGATAACTAGGTTATCGCGCGATAACCCACGCGATAACTAGTGCTCTAACCCCGTTCTAACCCCGCGATAACTAGTTAGAGCACACAAAGATCAAATCGCAAAAAGTGCAAAACGGGCAATATCGAGCAAACAATACATGGAAGGCACATTGTTGCATCATAGTGCACCCATGTAACATGTGAAATTCCGGGTTCCAACCATATTAACAACACCCAAAATTGGGGGGGTTCCGCACCACGCCCTAGAACGCTGCATCCTAAGAGCATAGCATACATGGTCTTTCTCTATGCGTTGCAACGACGTGGCACCATAATGGTGCACAGCTTGCATAGTGGAATGAATAAAAATCTCCAGCAGGGCCGTCTGAAATTCGAGGCCCAAGAAGAGGAATTCTTGTTCCTCCTCGCGAAAAAGTTGGCTCATTTCGTCCTCCATGTCGCAATGCCAACGAACTCTAATTCCCACTTCTTCATTGAAGGGGACGTGTACAAAGGGGATTTTCCCTTCACGAATTTGGCTACCATTCAGGTGGCCCGGTACATCTTGGGCAACCCCAAGTTGAGCAGCATGATAATGCATCTCGACGTATTGTAGCGTAGTTGCCTGTGATGTGGTGTGAGATATTACTCTTGCTATTAGGTTTACAAATTAAATGAACTACAAAAGCAGCACTAGCACAATGGGCCGTCCACACACGCGAATCGCAATTTGAATATCCTACACAAAAGTAAGAACCTGCACAAAACCAAGCCTCAAGGCACTAATGCGCCTCCAACAAAGGGACCATTTGTCCTTGTTCACCACACACTTGCTTTTGCCCATTGCTGACAAGGAGGACCTGTTGTAAACACAATACATTGAGGACAATTTAATTCCAAATTGAAGGGGTGTCATAGTGCCATGTAGTCAAGTTAAAAATGTAGGGTGGTTATTTGTTTATCATCTGTTGTTTATTTATTATCGGCAGTACATTGTACATTGTATATACATATATTGCACTCGTAATGTGATTATTTGTTGATCATTGGTGATTGATTAATTATGTAGAATTGCATAGTACACATACCAAATGGTGGCCAAAGCATGATGAAATTAGGGTACAGCGTCAAGAAGCTTTTTATATCATGCAAGTGTGGTGCCAATGTGGTGTCAATGTAATACTCAACATTTGCATATGTTGTGCAATTCACTCTCGTAATAGGCGTGTACTTGTCGGTTGTCGTTCATTGATTAATTTTATGTGGCCGTGTGATGAGCGATGGGACTACAACTCGACATGACAAAGCGGCTGGGAGTCAAAAAAAAAAGGGGAGAAAACCGAAAGCGAACTATGCATTGTTGTATTCAACTTGGTGGGCATGGCCACCTGTCCATATGCATTGGTGCACTAGAACCACTCACAAACACAAGGTTGTTTTTACACCAAGAACCAACGGTTGCACATGCCTCAATGGTTTCATGAATTCGGTGATTCGGCATGCTCAATGCACTGGGGACACGCAATTACACCCATCTGCATTCTAAAAGCCCAACAACGTTACATAATGATGTATATCAATTGTTCTCGTGTTCCCCATCTCATGTGCCTAGTTCGGTCACTTTGCGACTCACCCAATTCTTGCAACCCTTGGGGTGTCGCGCGACAGGCAGACCTGGAAAAGGGTATTAATTTTGAGCTGTCGATTTCTCGCAGACGGATTTGAAAATCGTGTTGAAATCACTAAATTTGTTGATAATTTTATTTTGTTTCAAGAGAATTCCAACAATTAAATGCAGAACTTTCTGTTTTACTTGTCCGTTTTAGCGCGATAAGCACCTTGTTGCACCCTTGTTGCGCCCCTTGTCGCGCCCTTATCGCGCCCTTATCGCGCGATAAGGGGCGCGATAACCCCCTTGTCGCGCCCCCTTGTCGCGCGATAAGGGGCGCGATAACCCCCTTGTTGCGCCCCTTATCGCGACTTACTTTGTTCTTCTTTTCATATTTCTCTTACCCAATTGCCCTTTTCCTTGTCTTAGGGGCTCCTATCTGCCCTACACCATGTCTTTGGAGGACCTTGGGGTGAGCGGCCTCACCATCCAGGAGTGGTTGGATGCCCACAAGAGGGTTGTGGGTACAAGAAGGGTTGCGGGTAACTCACTAGTAGTGCAAGCTGCCAGCATCACAACAGTTGACCAACCTGTCAGTTTTGCTGAGACTGCTAACTTTGCTCTTATTCGGTGTTGTGCCCCCCTTCTGAAGGCAAGGGAAGGGTGCCACTTGAGTGATTTACTTTTTTCCACTCTTCAAACCAACCCCCACTTGGATGGTTTCCTATTTGATTTGTCCTTTGCTGACACAAACGATCTTAGCAAGGTGCTTGGTGAGCGTGTTGCCAAGGGTGCAGGTACCCGAGTTGCTAATTTCGTTAACCCCATGTATCCTGACAATGAGCCTGAGCAACCTGTTAAGCGAGTTGGTTGCACATTTAGTCCCCAAAAGGTTCGTGCCTATGAGAAACCAGTTGTTCATAATGAAAGAGTGTTTGAGGTTCGTGATTGCAACCGGGTTTTGCCTGTGTACTCCCTACAGAATAGTTCTGGCTTGCAGTGGAGTGAACCCATCCATCACGAGTATCCAAGTGTTGGATTTGTGATGATGACCAAAGCCTCCTTTTGTTCACCGGGTGCATGGATGGTGTTAGGTGGGGGGCCTACTTGAGATGCATCCCAGTAAGTAGAAGAGTAGGGGACTATGTTCATGCCACCAGCCGGGTCCTTTGCATTTTGGTCAAAAGACTTAGGAAGGAGCTCCATAGTAGCGGCATCCATCCAGGTGTGCGAGCATTGGATGCTATAGTGAATGATGTTAAGGAAGCTTGCAAAGGCATCCCAGAAAGTGAGCGCATTGCCCCCAGAAGGGCTAAGGAGCACACTTTTGACCTAACCATGGCACTTGCATTTATGGCAAAACCTGTGTGGCATGGTGAGATGATTAACGTGGTGAAGCACTATATGCCCGATGTTGTTAGCCCTGCAGGGCCCTATATTTGGGTGGTGGTGCACACCTTGCTTCGCCAATTTGCAACAATTCACCATTTTTGGCGACAAAAGTCATACTTCAATGAACCCGAGGTCCTTTGTTATTGCAAGGCTGTTGAACAATTTGCAACTGGGTGGGGTGACCTTGGGTGGAAAGTGAGCACATGGGTCCATTGGACATGTGCCCACTCCCCCTTTTTTGCAAAGAAGTATAGAAACTTCTATATTTTCTCTAGTATACCTAGTGAAAAGAAAAATAGCCCTTTTAAAAGGGATTTGCACAATAGTTGCAAAGGTTGGGCATTGCTCAACCCCGGCCTATCAATTTTCTCCATGGGCCATGTTGTAAATATGTCTAACCTTGACTTAGGTCTCTTGGCAAGGAAGATCATGCAAGCAAAAGAGAAGGAGAGGCGTGGCATCCTCTTGGGGAGGAAGTACTTGAAATAAGGGGGCCCATTGTGTTATGTGTCATGCTTGCGAATGTGAAGGGCGTTCGGAGGGACCTTTGGGGGGGTGCACTAAGGGGTGCACTAAGGGGTGCACTAAGGGGGGTTAGTGCGCACTAAGGGGGTGCACTAAGGGTGCAACAAGGGGGGGGTTGTTGCGCAACAAGGGGTGCACTAAGGGTGCACTAAGGGGTGATGTGCAAATTTGAAAATCGGTGTTGTACCCCTAAGAACGAAGAACCCAGGGGTGCTAGGGCACAAACAAGCACTCCATGTGCCTATGAGGCCCCTCCAACCCCCCCCATGGCCTAGTAAGGTAGTTTAGGGGGCTTTGAAAAAAGGGTGCACTAAGGTACCCTTTTCCAGGTGCGCCTGGTGCGTGACACCCCACTTGAGGCACAAGCATGATTTGTCTGATGCAACTTGGGTGACCATTGATCTTCAATTTTGGCATGCATTTTGGCAAACTCACCCATGGCCCGTGATAGGCTAACTGAAAAGGGCAAAGGTGGCGCTAAAACTTCATTCTCACCCAGTGTGAATCTTGTACTATACCAATATTTGATCCACTGCAAATTCATGATGATCAGGTTCAGCTCCGGTTTGTTAACTTCCAAATTCCCTTGAAACAGCGATATTTATTTTCGTCAGCGCTACATGCGAAGGACATCAGCAGATTCTCTGAGGAAATCTTGCAGAGTCTAAAACTATTACGCCTTGGGAGCACGCCGACATTTGTGCAGCTGACTGTCGCCAGTGCTGCTGAATAATTAATATGAACATACGATTTCTTGCGATTTCGGACCTGCGGCTTCAACTGGAGGTTTAGGAGGATACGAACTTTACTGGCGCACCGAGAAATCCGATCCCGAGGCATACTGCAATTCTTGGATGATCGTTTGAAAATGGTTACTTTTAAACGCTCATATCTTTTGGACTTTACATGATAGAATAAAAAGAATAGCATTTTCGGAATCAGCTCATCTAGGCGATCTTTTAGAGGGGCTGCATTGTACACTTTTGAGGCATGTTTCTACACTTTTGAGGTATGGTTCGGTTCGGCGCGCAGATCGTATATAATGGCATAAGGACAGCTTTTTTGCGGGGGGCGGGGCCCCATTCCCCGGCCCCCCCAAATAAAAAGCCCCCCATGGGGGGGGAGGTGAACAAGCGGGGGGAAATTGCACGAGGTGGGGTCGCACGGGTGCTCAGATGAGAACGGGGAGGACAAGGAGCACAAAGGCAAAAAGACCATTCAAAGGCGGAGAAGGAGAAAACCATGAAAACACGGGAGCAACGGCGCCAGCGCCGGCCGCTAGGCTCCGTTTTTGTGGGCCAAGCCCCACAAAAACGTAGCCTAGCGGGTGCTGCTTCGTGCCTCTTGCACAATATCGTTGCACCATTGGCAAAAAAGGCTTGCCAGATGGGCAGCAAGTATACATGCCAAATATGGCGAAAAAAATGGCAAAAAACTGCCAAAAAACGCACAAAATTGACTGTAAATCATCGAAACAGCACCAGATTTGGCCAATGAGGTTGCTTTTCTGACGTTTTGGCCCGAGCCGGTCATTTTAAGGGGCTACAACATGATGTAACTTCGCAAGCATAAGCCAATAAAGAATTCAGCCCCAAATTTTCGGAGACTGCCCGAAAAGCTGCTTAAAACGGTCCTAATTCACCAAAACGACCATTATCGGCCAAAAAGAAGAAAAGTCGCATTCTTAGAATTCCATTGCGATCATTTTAAGGGGCTGCATTGCAGGGTTTTGGGAAGGGCTGTCTTCCAGGGGGGGGGGGTCGCGTAATGTAGTAGTTGGTCACTGCTTCTGGCGCGGGGTCAGGGGCCCCCAACACCCCGACCCCCACAGAAGCCAGCCCCCTGCGGGGGGGATTTGAACAAGCGGGGGGAAATTGCACGAGGTGGGGTCGCACGGGTGCTCAGATGAGAACGGGGAGGACAAGGAGCACAAAGGCAAAAAGACCATTCAAAGGCGGAGAAGGAGAAAACCATGAAAACACGGGAGCAACGGCGCCAGCGCCGGCCGCTAGGCTCCGTTTTTGTGGGCCAAGCCCCACAAAAACGTAGCCTAGCGGGTGCTGCTTCGTGCCTCTTGCACAATATGGTTGCACCATTGGCAAAAAAGGCTTGCCAGATGGGCAGCAAGTAAACATGCCAAATATGGCGAAAAAAATGGCAGAAAACTGCCACAAAACGCACAAAATTGACCGTAAATCATCGAAACAGCACCCGATTTGGCCAATTAGGTTGCTTTTCTGGCGTTTTGGCCCGAGCCGGTCATTTTAAGGGGCTACAACATGATGTAACTTCGCAAGCAGGAGCCAATACAGAATTCAGCCCCAAATTTTCGGAGACTGCCCGAAAAACTGCTTAAAACGACCCTAATGCGCCAAAACGAGCATCGTCGGCCGAAAAGAAGAAAAGTCGCGTTCTTAGAATTTCATTGCGATCATTTTAAGGGGCTGCATTGCGGGGTTTTGAGAAGGGCTGTCTTCCAGGGGGGGGGGGTCGCGTAACGTAGTAGTTGGTCACTGCTTCTGGCGCGGGGTCAGGGGCCCCCAACACCCCGACCCCCACAGAAGCCAGCCCCCTGCGGGGGGGATTTGAACAAGCGGGGGAAAGTTGCACGAGGTGGGGTCGCACGGGTTCTCAAATGAGAACGGGGAGGACAAGGAGCACAAAGGCAAAAAGACCATTCAAAGGCGGAGAAGGAGAAAACCATGAAAACACGGGAGCAACGGCGCCAGCGCCGGCCGCTAGGCTCCGCTTTTGTGGGCCAAGCCCCACAAAAACGGAGCCTAGCGGGTGCTGCCTTCTGCCTCTTGCATAATATGGTTGCCCCGTCCGCGGAAAAGGCTTGCCAGATGGGCAGCAAGTATACATGCCAAATATGGCGAAAAATATGGCAAAAAACTGCCAAAAAATGCTCAAAATTGACCGTAAATCATCCACACGGCACCAGATTTGGCCAATGAGGTTGCTTTTCCGACGTTTTGGCCCGAGCCGGTCATTTTAAGGGGCTACAACATGGTGCAACTTCGCAAGCAAGAGCCAATACGGAATTCAGCCCCAATTTCCGGAGACTGCCCCAAAAACTACTTAAAACCGTCCTAATTCACCAAAACGAACATCATCGGCCAAAAAAAAGAAAAGTCGCGTTCTTAGAATTCGACTGCGATCATTTTAAGGGGCTGCATTGCAGGGTTTTGAGAAGGGCTGTCTTCCAGGGGGGGGGGGGTCGCGTAACGTAGTAGTTGGTCACTGCTTCTGGCGCGGGGTCAGGGGCCCCCAACACCCCGACCCCCACAGAAGCCAGCCCCCTGCGGGGGGGAATTGAACAAGCGGGGGGAAATTGCACGAGATGGGGTCGCACGGGTGCTCAGATGAGAACGGGGAGGACAAGGAGCACAAAGGCAAAAAGACCATTCAAAGGCGGAGAAGGAGAAAACCATGAAAATACGGGAGCAACGGCGCCAGCGCCGGCCGCTAGGCTCCGTTTTTGTGGGCCCAAGCCCCACAAAAACGTAGCCTAGCGGGAGCTGCCTCCTGCCTTTTGCACAATATGGTTGCCCTATTGGCAGAAAAGGGTTGCCAGATGGGCAGCAAGTATACATGCCAAATATGGCAAAAAACTGCCAAAAAACGCACAAAATTGACCGTAAATCGTCAAAACGGCACCAGATTGGGCCAATGAGGTTGCTTTTCTGGCGTTTTGGCCCGAGCTGGTCATTTTAAGGGGCTACAACATGATGTAACTTCGCAAGCAAGAGCCAATTGGGAATTCAGCCCCATATTTCCGGAGACTGCCCGAAAAACTGCTTCAAACGGTCCTAATTCACCAAAACGACCATCGTCGGCCAAAAAGAACAAAAGTCGCATTCTTAGAATTTGATTGCGATCATTTTAAGGGGCTGCATTGCGGGGTTTTGAGAAGGGCTGTCTTCCAGGGGGGGGGGGTCGCGTAACGTGGTAGTTGGTCACTGCTTCTGGCGCGGGGTCAGGGGCCCCCAACACCCCGACCCCCACAGAAGCCAGCCCCCTGCGGGGGGGATTTGAACAAGCGGGGGGAAGTTGCACGAGGTGGGGTCGCACGGGTGCTCAGATGAGAACGGGGAGGACCAGGAGCACAAAGGCAAAAAGACCATTCAAAGGCGGAGAACGAGAAAACCATGAAAACACGGGGGCAACGGCGCCAGCGCCGGCCGCTAGGCTCCGTTTTTGTGGGCCAAGCCCCACAAAAACGAAGCCTAGCGGATGCTGCTTCGTGCCTACTGCACAATACGGTTGCACCATTGGCAAAAAAGGCTTGCCAGAGGGGCAGCAAGTATACATGCCAAATATGGCGAAAAAAATGGCAGAAAACTGCCAAAAAACGCGTAAAATTGACGGTAAATCAACAAAACCGCACCAGATGTGGCCAATGAGGTTGCTTTTGTGACGTTTTGGCCCGAGCCGGTCATTTTAAGGGGCTACAAAATGATGTAACTTCGCAACCAGGAGCCAATACGGAATTCAGCCATAAATTTTCGGAGACTGCCCGAAAAACTGCTTAAAACAGTCCTAATTCACCAAAACGACCATCGTCCGCCAAAAATATGAAAAGTCGCGTTCTTAGAATTCGGTTGCGATCATTTTAAGGGGCTTCATTGCAGTGTTTTGAGAAGGGCTGTCTTCCAGGGGGGGGGGGTCGCGTAACGTAGTAGTTGGTCACTGCTTCTGGCGCGGGGTCAGGGGCCCCTCACACCCCGACCCCAACAGAAGCCAGCCCCCTGCGGGGGGGATTTGAACAAGCGGGGGGAAATTGCACGAGGTGGGGTCGCACGGGTGTTCAGATGAGAACGGGGAGGACAAGGAGCACAAAGGCAAAAAGACCATTCAAAGGCGGAAAAGGAGAAAACCATCAAAACACGGGAGCAACGGCGCTAGCGCCGGCCGCTAGGCTCCGTTTTTGTGGACCAAGCCCCACAAAAACGTAGCCTAGCGGGTGCTGCCTCCTGCCTTTTGCACAACATGGTTGCCCTATTGGCAGAAAAGGCTTGCCAGATGGGCAGCAAGTATACATGCCAAATATGGCGAAAAAAATGGCAGAAAACTGCCAAAAAACGCGTAAAATTGACCGTAAATCATCGGAACGGCACCAGATTTGGCCAATGAGGTTGCTTTTCTGACGTTTTGGCCCGAGCCGGTCATTTTAAGGGGCTACGACATGATGTAACTTCGCAAACAAGAGCCAATACGGAATTCAGCCCCAAATTTTCGGAGACTGCCCGAAAAACTGCTTAAAACAGTCCTAATTCACCAAAACGACCATCGTCGGCCAAAAAGAAGAAAAGTCGCGTTCTTAGAGTTCGATTGCGATCATTTTAAGGGGCTGCATTGCAGGGTTTTGAGAAGGGCTGTCTTTCAGGGTGGGGGGTCGCGTAACGTAGTAGTTGGTCACTGCTTCTGGCGCGGGGTCAGGGGCCCCTCACACCCCGACCCCCACAGAAGCCAGCCCCCTGCGGGGGGGATTTGAACAAGTGGGGGAAAGTTGCACGAGGTGGGGTCGCACGGGTGTTCAGATGAGAAAGGGGAGGACAAGGAACACAAAGGCAAAAGACCATTCAAAGGCGGAGAAGGAGAAAACCATGAAAACACGGGAGCAACGGCGCCAGCGCCGGCCGCTAGGCTCCGTTTTTGTGGGCCCAAGCCCCACAAAAACGTAGCCTAGCGGGAGCTGCCTCCTGCCTTTTGCACAATATGGTTGCCCTATTGGCAGAAAAGGATTGCCAGATGGGCAGCAAGTATACATGCCAAATATGGCGAAAAAAATGGCAGAAAACTGCCAAAAAACGCTCAAAATTGACCGTAAATCATCGAAACGGCACCAGATCTGGCCAATGAGGTTGCTTTTCTGACGTTTTGGCCCGAGCCGGTCATTTTAAGGGGCTACAACATGATGTAACTTCGCAAGCAGAAGCCAATACGGAATTCAGCCCCAAATTTTCGGAGACTGCCCGAAAAACTGCTTAAAACGGTCCTAATTCACCAAAACGAACATCGTCGGCCTAAAAGAAGAAAAGTCGCATTCTTAGAATTCGACTGCGATCATTTTAAGGGGCTGCATTGCGGGGTTTTGAGAAGGGCTGTCTTCCAGGGGGGGGGGGTGGCGTAACGTAGTAGTTGGTCACTGCTTCTGGCGCGGGGTCAGGGGCCCCCAACACCCCGACCCCCACAGAAGCCAGCCCCCTGCGGGGGGGATTTGAACAAGCGGGGGAAAGATGCACGAGGTGGGGTCGCACGGATGCTCAGATGAGAACGGGGAGGACCAGGAGCACAAAGGCAAAAAGACCATTCAAAGGCGGAGAAGGAGAAAACCATGAAAACACGGGAGCAACGGCGCCAGCTCCGGCCGCTAGGCTCCGTTTTTGTGGGCCAAGCCCCACAAAAACGTAGCCTAGCGGGTGCTGCCTCTTGCCTCTTGCACAATATGGTTGCCCCGTTAGCAGAAAAGGTTTGCCAGATGGGCAGCAAGTATACATGCCAAATATGGTGAAAAAAATGGCAAAAAACTGCCAAAAAACGCGTAAAATTGACTGTAAATCATCAAAAAGGTACCTGACTTGGCCAATTAGGTTGCTTTTCCGACAATTTGGCCCGAGCCGGTCATTTTAAGGGCCTACAACATGGTGCAACTTCGCAAGCAAGAGCCAATACGGAATTCAGCCCCAAATTTGCGGAGACTGCCCGAAAAACTGCTTAAAACAGTCCTAATTCACCAAAACGACCATCATCGGCCAAAAAGAAGAAAAGTCGCGTTCTTAGAATTCCATTGCGATCATTTTAAGGGGCTGCATTGCGGGGTTTTGAGAAGGGCTTTCTTCCAGGGGGGGGGGGTGGCGTAACGTAGTAGTTGGTCACTGCTTCTGGCGCGGGGTCAGGGGCCCCCAACACCCCGACCCCCACAGAAGCCAGCCCCCTGCGGGGGGGATTTGAACAAGCGGGGGGAAATTGCACGAGGTGGGGTCGCACGGGTGCTCAGATGAGAACGGGGAGGACAAGGAGCACAAAGGCAAAAAGACCATTCAAAGGCGGAGAAGGAGAAAACCATGAAAACACGGGAGCAACGGCGCCAGCGCCGGCCGCTAGGCTCCGTTTTTGTGGGCCAAGCCCCACGAAAACGTAGCCTAGCGGGTGCTGCTTCGTGCCTCTTGCACAACATGGTTGCACCATTGGCAAAAAAGGCTTGCCAGATGGGCAGCAAGTATACATGCCAAATATGGCGAAAAAAATGGCAGAAAACTGCCAAAAAACGCACAAAATTGACTGTAAATCATCGAAACAGCACCCGATTTGGCCAATTAGGTTGCTTTTCTGGCGTTTTGGCCCGAGCCGGTCATTTTAAGGGGCTACAACATGATGTAACTTCGCAAGCAAGAGCCAATACATAATTCAGCCCCAAATTTTCGGAGACTGCCCGAAAAACTGCTTAAAACGACCCTAATGCGCCAAAACGAGCATCGCCGGCCAAAAAAGAAAAAAAGTCGCGTTCTTAGAATTTCATTGCGATCATTTTAAGGGGCTGCATTGCGGGGTTTTGAGAAGGGCTGTCTTCCAGGGGGGGGGGGTCGCGTAACGTAGTAGTTGGTCACTGCTTCTGGCGCGGGGTCAGGGGCCCCCAACACCCCGACCCCCACAGAAGCCAGCCCCCTGCGGGGGGGATTTGAACAAGCGGGGGGAAATTGCACGAGGTGGGGTCGCACGGGTGCTCAGATGAGAACGGGGAGGACAAGGAGCACAAAGGCAAAAAGACCATTCAAAGGCGGAGAAGGAGAAAACCATGAAAACACGGGAGCAACGGCGCCAGCGCCGGCCGCTAGGCTCCGTTTTTGTGGGCCAAGCCCCACAAAAACGTAGCCTAGCGGGTGCTGCTTCGTGCCTCTTGCACAATATGGTTGCACCATTGGCAAAAAAGGCTTGCCAGATGGGCAGCAAGTAAACATGCCAAATATGGCGAAAAAAATGGCAGAAAACTGCCACAAAACGCACAAAATTGACCGTAAATCATCGAAACGGCACCAGATTTGGCCAATGAGGTTGCTTTTCTGGCGTTTTGGCCCGAGCCGGTCATTTTAAGGGGCTACAACATGATGTAACTTCGCAAGTAAGAGGCAATACGGAATTGAGCCCCAAACTTTCGGAGACTGCCCGAAAAACTGCTTAAAACGGTCCTAATTCACCAAAACGACCATCGTCGGCCAAAAAAAAAGAAAAGTCGCGTTCTTAGAATTCCATTGCGATCATTTTAAGGGGCTGCATTGCAGGGTTTTGAGAAGGGCTGTCTTCCAGGGGGGGGGGGTGGCGTAACGTGGTAGTTGGTCACTGCTTCTGGCGCGGGGTCAGGGGCCCCCAACACCCCGACCCCCACAGAAGGCAGCCCCCTGCGGGGGGGATTTGAACAAGCGGGGGGAAATTGCACGAGGTGGGGTCGCACGGGTGCTCAGATGAGAACGGGGAGGACAAGGAGCACAAAGGCAAAAAGACCATTCAAAGGCGGAGAAGGAGAAAACCATCAAAACACGGGAGCAACGGCGCCAGCGCCGGCCGCTAGGCTCCGTTTTTGTGGGCCAAGCCCCACAAAAACGTAGCCTAGCGGGAGCTGCCTCCTGCCTTTTGCACAACATGGTTGCCCTATTGGCAGAAAAGGCTTGCCAGATGGGCAGCAAGTATACATGCCAAATATGGCGAAAAAAATGGCAGAAAACTGCCAAAAACGCGTAAAATTGACCGTAAATCATCGAAACGGCACCAGATGTGGCCAATGAGGCTGCTTTTCTGACGTTTTGGCCCGAGCCGGTCATTCTAAGGGGCTAAAAAATGATGTAACTGCGCAAGCAAGAGCCAATACGGAATTCAGCCCCAAATTTTCGGAGACTGCCCGAAAAACTGCTTAAAACAGTCCTAATTCACCAAAACGACCATCGTCGGCCAAAAAGAAGAAAAGTCGCGTTCTTAGAATTCGATTGCGATCATTTTAAGGGGCTGCATTGAGAGGGTTTGAGAAGGGTTGTCTTCCAGGGGGGGGGGGTGGCGTAACGTAGTAGTTGGTCACTGCTTCTGGCGCGGGGTCAGGGGCCCCCAACACCCCGACCCCCACAGAAGCCAGCCCCCTGCGGGGGGGATTTGAACAAGCGGGGGAAAGTTGCACGAGGTGGGGTCGCACGGGTTCTCAAATGAGAACGGGGAGGACAAGGAGCACAAAGGCAAAAAGACCATTCAAAGGCGGAGAAGGAGAAAACCATGAAAACACGGGAGCAACGGCGCCAGCGCCGGCCGCTAGGCTCCGCATTTGTGGGCCAAGCCCCACAAGAACGGAGCCTAGCGGGTGCTGCCTTCTGCCTCTTGCATAATATGGTTGCCCCGTCCGCGGAAAAGGCTTGCCAGATGGGCAGCAAGTATACATGCCAAATATGGCGAAAAATATGGCAAAAAACTGCCAAAAAATGCTCAAAATTGACCGTAAATCATCCACACGGCACCAGATTTGGCCAATGAGGTTGCTTTTCCGACGTTTTGGCCCGAGCCGGTCATTTTAAGGGGCTACAACATGCTCCAACTTCGCAAGCAAGAGCCAATACGGAATTCAGCCCCAATTTCCGGAGACTGCCCCAAAAACTACTTAAAACCGTCCTAATTCACCAAAACGAACATCATCGGCCAAAAAAAAGAAAAGTCGCGTTCTTAGAATTCGACTGCGATCATTTTAAGGGGCTGCATTGCAGGGTTTTGAGAAGGGCTGTCTTCCAGGGGGGGGGGGTCGCGTAACGTAGTAGTTGGTCACTGCTTCTGGCGCGGGGTCAGGGGCCCCCAACACCCCGACCCCCACAGAAGCCAGCCCCCTGCGGGGGGGAATTGAACAAGCGGGGGGAAATTGCACGAGGTGGGGTCGCACGGGTGCTCAGATGAGAACGGGGAGGACAAGGAGCACAAAGGCAAAAAGACCATTCAAAGGCGGAGAAGGAGAAAACCATGAAAACACGGGAGCAACGGCGCCAGCGCCGGCCGCTAGGCTCCGTTTTTGTGGGCCAAGCCCCACAAAAACGTAGCCTAGCGGGTGCTGCTTCGTGCCTCTTGCACAATATGGTTGCACCATTGGCAAAAAAGGCTTGCCAGATGGGCAGCAAGTAAACATGCCAAATATGGCGAAAAAAATGGCAGAAAACTGCCACAAAACGCACAAAATTGACCGTAAATCATCGAAACAGCACCCGATTTGGCCAATTAGGTTGCTTTTCTGGCGTTTTGGCCCGAGCCGGTCATTTTAAGGGGCTACAACATGATGTAACTTCGCAAGCAGGAGCCAATACAGAATTCAGCCCCAAATTTTCGGAGACTGCCCGAAAAACTGCTTAAAACGACCCTAATGCGCCAAAACGAGCATCGTCGGCCAAAAAGAAGAAAAGTCGCGTTCTTAGAATTTCATTGCGATCATTTTAAGGGGCTGCATTGCGGGGTTTTGAGAAGGGCTGTCTTCCAGGGGGGGGGGGTCGCGTAACGTAGTAGTTGGTCACTGCTTCTGGCGCGGGGTCAGGGGCCCCCAACACCCCGACCCCCACAGAAGCCAGCCCCCTGCGGGGGGGATTTGAACAAGCGGGGGGAAATTGCACGAGGTGGGGTCGCACGGGTGCTCAGATGAGAAGGGGGAGGACAAGGAGCACAAAGGCAAAAAGACCATTCAAAGGCGGAGAAGGAGAAAACCATGAAAACACGGGAGCAACGGCACCAGCGCCGGCCGCTAGGCTCCGTTTTTGTGGGCCAAGCCCCACAAAAACGTAGCCTAGCGGGTGCTGCTTCGTGCCTCTTGCACAATATCGTTGCACCATTGGCAAAAAAGGCTTGCCAGATGGGCAGCAAGTATACATGCCAAATATGGCGAAAAAAATGGCAAAAAACTGCCAAAAAACGCACAAAATTGACCGTAAATCATCGAAACCGCACCAGATTTGGCCAATGAGGTTGCTTTTCTGACGTTTTGGCCCGAGCCGGTCATTTTAAGGGGCTACAACATGATGTAACTTCGCAAGCATAAGCCAATAAAGAATTCAGCCCCAAATTTTCGGAGACTGCCCGAAAAGCTGCTTAAAACGGTCCTAATTCACCAAAACGACCATTATCGGCCAAATAGAGGAAAAGTCGCATTCTTAAAATTCCATTGCGATCATTTTAAGGGGCTGCATTGCAGGGTTTTGAGGAGGGCTGTCTTCCAGGGGGGGGGGGTGGCGTAAGGTAGTAGTTGGTCACTGCTTCTGGCGCGGGGTCAGGGGCCCCCAACACCCCGACCCCCACAGAAGCCAGCCCCCTGCGGGGGGGATTTGAACAAGTGGGGGAAAGTTGCACGAGGTGGGGTCGCACGGGTGTTCAGATGAGAACGGGGAGGACAAGAACAGAAAGGCAAAAAGACCATTCAAAGGCGGAGAAGGTGAAAACCATGAAAACACGGGATCAACGGCGCCAGCGCCGGCCGCTAGGCTCCGTTTTTGTGGGCCAAGCCCCACAAAAACAGAGCCTAGCGGGTGCTGCCTCCTGCTTCTTGCCCAATATGGTTGCCCCATTGGCAAAAAAGGCTTGCCAGATGGGCAGCAAGTATACATGCCAAATATGGCAAAAAATATGGCAAAAAACTGCCAAAAAACGCTCAAAAGTGACCGTAAAACATGAAAACGGCACCAGATTTGGCCATCGAGGTTGCTTTTCCGACGTTTTGGCCCGAGCCAGTCATTTTAAGGGGCTACAACATGGTGCAACTTCGCAAGCAAGAACCAATACGGAATTCAGCCCCAAATTTCCGTAGACTGCCCGAAAAACCGCTTAAAACGACCCTAATTCACCAAAACGAACATCATCGGCCAAAAAAAAGAAAAGTCGCGTTCTTAGAATTCCATTGCGATCATTTTAAGGGGCTGCATTGCAGGGTTTTGAGAAGGGCTGTCTTCCAGGGGGGGGGGGTCGCGTAACGTAGTAGTTGGTCACTGCTTCTGGCGCGGGGTCAGGGGCCCCCAACACCCCGACCCCCACAGAAGCCAGCCCCCTGCGGGGGGGAATTGAACAAGCGGGGGAAAGATGCACGAGGTGGGGTCGCACGGATGCTCAGATAAGAACGGGGAGGACCAGGAGCACAAAGGCAAAAAGACCATTCAAAGGCGGAGAAGGAGAAAACCAAGAAAACACGGGAGCAACGGCGCCAGCGCCGGCCGCTAGGCTCCGTTTTTGTGGGCCAAGCCCCACAAAAACGTAGCCTAGCGGGTGCTGCCTCTTGCCTCTTGCACAATATGGTTGCCCCGTTAGCAGAAAAGGTTTGCCAGATGGGCAGCAAGTATACATGCCAAATATGGCGAAAAAAATGGCAAAAAACTGCCAAAAAACGCGTAAAATTGACCGTAAATCATCAAAAAGGTACCTGACTTGGCCAATTAGGTTGCTTTTCCGACGTTTTGGCCCGAGCTGGTCATTTTAAGGGGCTACAACATGATGTAACTTCGCAAGCAGGAACCAATACGGAATTCAGCCCCAAATTTTCGGAGACTGCCCGAAAAACTGCTTAAAACAGTCCTAATTCACCAAAACGACCATCATCGGCCAAAAAGAAGAAAAGTCGCGTTCTTAGAATTCCATTGCGATCATTTTAAGGGGCTGCATTGCGGGGTTTTGAGAAGGGCTGTCTTCCAGGGGGGGGGGGTGGCGTAACGTAGTAGTTGGTCACTGCTTCTGGCGCGGGGTCAGGGGCCCCCAACACCCCGACCCCCACAGAAGCCAGCCCCCTGCGGGGGGGATTTGAACAAGCGGGGGAAAGTTGCACGAGGTGGGGTCGCACGGGTTCTCAAATGAGAACGGGGAGGACAAGGAGCACAAAGGCAAAAAGACCATTCAAAGGCGGAGAAGGAGAAAACCATGAAAACACGGGAGCAACGGCGCCAGCGCCGGCCGCTAGGCTCCGCTTTTGTGGGCCAAGCCCCACAAAAACGGAGCCTAGCGGGTGCTGCCTTCTGCCTCTTGCATAATATGGTTGCCCCGTCCGCGGAAAAGGCTTGCCAGATGGGCAGCAAGTATACATGCCAAATATGGCGAAAAATATGGCAAAAAACTGCCAAAAAATGCTCAAAATTGACCGTAAATCATCCACACGGCACCAGATTTGGCCAATGAGGTTGCTTTTCCGACGTTTTGGCCCGAGCCGGTCATTTTAAGGGGCTACAACATGGTGCAACTTCGCAAGCAAGAGCCAATACGGAATTCAGCCCCAATTTCCGGAGACTGCCCCAAAAACTACTTAAAACCGTCCTAATTCACCAAAACGAACATCATCGGCCAAAAAAAAGAAAAGTCGCGTTCTTAGAATTCGACTGCGATCATTTTAAGGGGCTGCATTGCGGGGTTTTGAGAAGGGCTGTCTTCCAGGGGGGGGGGGTCGCGTAACGTAGTAGTTGGTCACTGCTTCTGGCGCGGGGTCAGGGGCCCCCAACACCCCGACCCCCACAGAAGCCAGCCCCCTGCGGGGGGGAATTGAACAAGCGGGGGGAAATTGCACGAGGTGGGGTCGCACGGGTGCTCAGATGAGAACGGGGAGGACAAGGAGCACAAAGGCAAAAAGACCATTCAAAGGCGGAGAAGGAGAAAACCATGAAAACACGGGAGCAACGGCGCCAGCGCCGGCCGCTAGGCTCCGTTTTTGTGGGCCAAGCCCCACAAAAATGTAGCCTAGCGGGTGCTGCTTCGTGCCTCTTGCACAACATGGTTGCACCATTGGCAAAAAAGGCTTGCCAGATGGGCAGCAAGTATACATGCCAAATATGGCGAAAAAAATGGCAGAAAACTGCCAAAAAACGCACAAAATTGACTGTAAATCATCGAAACAGCACCCGATTTGGCCAATTAGGTTGCTTTTCTGGCGTTTTGGCCCGAGCCGGTCATTTTAAGGGGCTACAACATGATGTAACTTCGCAAGCAGGAGCCAATACAGAATTCAGCCCCAAATTTTCGGAGACTGCCCGAAAAACTGCTTAAAACGACCCTAATGCGCCAAAACGAGCATCGTCGGCCAAAAAGAAGACAAGTCGCATTCTTAGAATTTCATTGCGATCATTTTAAGGGGCTGCATTGCGGGGTTTTGAGAAGGGCTGTCTTCCAGGGGGGGGGGGTCGCGTAACGTGGTAGTTGGTCACTGCTTCTGGCGCGGGGTCAGGGGCCCCCAACACCCCGACCCCCACAGAAGCCAGCCCCCTGCGGGGGGGATTTGAACTAGCGGGGGAAAGATGCACGAGGTGGGGTCGCACGGGTGCTCAGATGAGAACGGGGAGGACCAGGAGCACAAAGGCAAAAAGACCATTCAAAGGCGGAGAAGGAGAAAACCATGAAAACACGGGAGCAACGGCGCCAGCGCCGGCCGCTAGGCTCCGTTTTTGTGGGCCAAGCCCCACAAAAACGTAGCCTAGCGGGTGCTGCCTCTTGCCTCTTGCACAATATGGTTGCCCCGTTGGCAGAAAAGGTTTGCCAGATGGGCAGCAAGTATACATGCCAAATATGGCGAAAAAAATGGCAAAAATGTGCCTAAAAACGCACAAAATTCACCGTAAATCATCGAAAAGTCAAAGGACTTGGCCAATGAGGTTGCTTTTCTGACGTTTTGGCCCGAGCCAGTCATTTTAAGGGGCTACAACATGATGTAACTTCGCAAGCATAAGCCAATAAAGAATTCAGCCCCAAATTTTCGGAGACTGCCTGAAAAGCTGCTTAAAACGATCCTAATTCACCAAAACGACCATCATCGGCCCAAAAGGAGAAACGGCGCATTCTTAGAATTCGATTGCGATTATTTTAAGGGGCTGCATTGCAGGGTTTTGAGAAGGGCTGTCTTCCAGGGGGGGGGGGTGGCGTAACGTAGTAGTTGGTCACTGCTTCTGGCGCGGGGTCAGGGGCCCCCAACACCCCGACCCCCACAGAAGCCAGCCCCCTGCGGGGGGGATTTGAACAAGCGGGGGAAAGATGCACGAGGTGGGGTCGCACGGATGCCCAGATGAGAACGGGGAGGACAAGGAGCACAAAGGAAAAAAGACCATTCAAAGGCGGAGAAGGAGAAAACCATGAAAACACGGGAGCAACGGCGCCAGCGCCGGCCGCTAGGCTCCATTTTTGTGGGCCAAGCCCCACAAAAACGGAGCCTAGCGGGAGCTGCCTCCTGTCTCTTGCACAATAGGGTTGCACCATTGGCCAGATGGGCAGCAAGTATACATGCCAAATATGGCGAAAAAAATGGCAAAAAACTGCCTAAAATAAAAAAAAATCACCATAAATCATTCAAACCGCACCAGATGCGGCTAATGAGGTTGCTTTTCTGACGTTTTGGCCCGAGCCGGTCGTTTTAAGGGGCTACAACATGATGTAACTTCGCAAGCAAGAGCCACTAAGGCATTCAGCCCCAAATTTTGGGAGACTGCCCGAAAAGCTGCTTAAAACGGTCCTAATTCACCAAAACGACCATCGTCGGCCAAAAAGAAGAAAAGTCGCATTCTTAGAATTCGATTGCGATCATTTTAAGGGGCTGCATTGCAGGGTTTTGGGAAGGGCTGTCTTCCAGGGGGGGGGGGTGGCGTAACGTGGTAGTTGGTCACTGCTTCTGGCGCGGGGTCAGGGGCCCCCAACACCCCGACCCCCACAGAAGCCAGCCCCCTGCGGGGGGGATTTGAACGAGCATGCATTTGTGACTGACATGTGGCATAAGGGGCAGCACCGTGGCAAATCTGAGCACTAGGGTCCTTGCATCTACAATTCCCAAACAAGAGGGGTCCGGCCTCCAAAAATCCCAAACAGGGGAGGTCCTGCCTCCTAGATGCCAGACAAGGGGGGTCCTGCCTTCAGACATCCCAAACAAGAGGGGTCCTACCTCTAGAAATCCCGAACAGGGGAGGAGCTGCCCCCAGTAATCCGGCCTGTGAACTACCAGCCCTTGTGTCAGTCCTCCTTACAGCAAGCAGTTGTTGAACAATAGAGTTGGGAGGATGTGAGACTGCAGAAGCAATGAAGAAGTGGTGGTGTCCTTGGTGGCGAATGTGGAATGAGCAACTGAGAATGGCCCACTCGTAGGCGTTCAGGGAGTAGCGGAAAGATTTTTGACGAACCGGCGTGCGTCTGTAGCTTTGGCATCTCACATACTTGGGTCAGTGGTGGCGGATGTGCTGTTGTAAGCACTGCTGCAATGAATGTTCAAGTGCACCTTGCAGTCGCGAATTCTGGGCAGCAATACGGCAGTTCTCGGCAAAGAGCAAGGCATTGCTGTCGAGAAGGTTGGCGATGGTGCTCAGCAGCAATGCTTGGGCAGCCGGCTGCAAAGGATCACCCATGAAAGGGTATGGTAAGTAAGGCGTGGGAAAGGTGCATTGGGGGATGTCGACAGAAACGTGTGGCACGAAACGACTCGAATCTTGCAGAAACGTGACCGAACACGGCAGGCACAGGGACCAGAACGGGGTTTACTCGGTCGACATGGATTCTGACGCTTCGAGTGCGATAATCGAAAAATAATTGAAATAAAGTTGAAATATTTGGAAATGCAGAAATGGCCTTTACATTCCCTAAAATCGCAGTGTAAGACTCCCAAACCTACACACATTTGCTCCAATTGGCTAAATCGCGACAAGACTGTCGCATGCGTAACGCACCCTTTTGCACCGCTGTGCGCCGAATTTTGCAACTATTTTTGAGGAATAGGGCCATACTGTGCAATGTATCATCCACTTATTTATGATTGCAACAGCTGGCAGTGGAGCACGTCAACGCTTGAACACCGCGAAGACGATGCTAAAGCATTGTCGGCAACGACGAAAAATCAGCAACGAAACGAAAGAAAAACTACAAAGGAATCCAACATTGGAACCGTTGGAAATGCATGCCACCATGTAAATCTAGCAGGCGCCTTTCCCGCTGCGTATCGCAATACATCTGGTGCCTCCCACGGAGGTCATTTGTCATTGAGGCATGAGCACCAAACTGGATGGAGTGCCACCGTGGCCCACAAATGCCTCACCAGGGGGTGGTTTCTAAGATTGTTGGGCAACGGAGAAGCCTAAGAGCCTTGGCTGTGGTCGCATGTTGTAGCGTTGAAGGTCACAACACGGGCTGGCTCCCGCCACTCTCGTAGCACTCATAGTACTAACGCCAGGGTAGCGAACTCGGAGGGAGGAAAAAAGGCACGTCGCTATGCTTTTTTAGGGCGCCAAAAACCGTCAAGAAGTGGAGCATCAAGCCGATTTTCATCGTCGGCGGATGACACCATGGACTTCACGACGGCATTCAAGTTCTCGGGAATTTCAGGTGGTGAAGTGCTGTTGCCGCCGTGAAGTCCCTTTTTCCATCGTTCCTATTTCCCTAAATTTCTCCAGTCTTCTCTCCCGATGGAACGAAACTTGCCAATAGTGCCGGTGTGCGGCTTTGCATCCGAGATGTGCAGTCATTGGAGATGATCAAGTTGCATACTTGCGTAGACAAGATTGGGTGTGTTAATCTCGCATGTGGATGGGGTCTCAAGGTGGATGGGGATGGGGTCTCTCTACCATGTGCTGTCGGAACGATGACAACATGGCATCCATCCATGCTTTTCCACGAGCGCCTTGGGGGCTGTCTCCTAGGTTCGCAAACTTAGGGTAAAACATGTCGTGGACTAGGATTTTTGTGCGACTTGTCGTTGTGCACGTTTCTTTGCTCTTGCTGTGCACGTTCCTTTGCTCTTGTTGTTCAAGACCTGTGGATCACCTTGCCCGTCTTTCCCTCGATCGAAGGTCTCACGAATATCTCATTCATCGCCTAGGTACTTGGAATGGTCATGTGATTCACAATACGTCTTATGCATGCTCACGGGCAGAGATATTATTCAAATTTATGCCGTCAATAGCATACATCAGGTCGTCGCGTTCAACCTATGTGCCATCCAAAGCCGCATAGGTGAAAATCGTTGCGAATAACTTTGCACGCCGCAATTGCGTTGTAGCACCTCCATCATTTCACATCTCCTTCACATCTCTGAGGTGGCTCGCATTGATGAAGGAAACGGAGGCCTTCGGAGTGTTCAATGGTTACCTAGCGGCAGACATGTGCTAACGCTCGCAGAGCACAGCTTGAGGGTTACAATTTGGTCGTTGTTAGATAAGGTGTGTTCTTTGTGGTGGTGCGCGTGCATCACGCATTTTGGAAGCAAGGCGCTTGAAAGACCCCGATTGGCCATATGATGAGTGTCTCTTTCGTTGCTTATCTCTTAGTGTTGCCACCTTCAATCGTGTTTCAAACCTGGTCCACCACAAGGAACCATTTCGGGAAACCGTTGCCTCACGTAGGGTTCGGTGCCTATGGCTGGGTGTCCCCACGTGAAGGGTTCCGAAGGACCAAAGCATCACGAATGCCGTGAGTCCCCTCATGTAGGCCGCGTTTCATCATCCGGTACACGCAACACGTAGTGCATGAGGGACATCACATCACATCACATCACATCACATCACATCACATCACATCACATCACATCACATCACATCACATCACATCACATCACATCACATCACATCACATCACATCACATCACATCACATCAAATCACATCACATCACATCACATCACATCACATCACATCACATCACATCACATCACATCACATCACATCACATCACATCACATCACATCACATCACATCACATCACATCACATCACGTCACATCACATCACATCACATCACATCACATCACATCGCATCGCATTGCATCGCATCGCATCACATCATCACATCACATTATTCGTTTGCTTGTTTGCTTGCCCTTGCCCCCATTTCCTTTTCCTGCCATCCTTGGCATTTGGCCAAGTGTGCCGTGCATCCTCCGCGCTCGATATCGCCCATCCCTCCTTTCCCTTTCCAATCATTCGGAGACTGAGAAATCTGCCTCAAAGGGACATGCGCGCATTTGCTATAAACGATTAGTACATTATTGTGTGCTCAATCAATGCGCTTTGATAGCATTTACGAAGTTCTAACTCCACCATCCCGGTCGATACAAGTAAACGCTTTTTTCGACGTAATTTCTCCAAAGGTCGCTAGTCGGGGGGCGTTGCTTTCAAATTGGAGCGTCCGGCGGTCACCATCCATCACTGTTCCCCGTGTTTCCCAGGACGACATCAAACAAATCAAACAGCCGAAGTGCGACGACGACCAAAACCTCATTGTTAGCTTTACAAGGGATCGAAAATACATGGCGCTCGTAGAACGGAGGGGGTGCAAGGTATCGCCTTCCACGTTCGCTGTGAGCAGGGTTTCGTTGCCGCACGCCATTGGATGTCAATCAGCATCTCGTGGCCCTCGAGTGTTGGGCCGCCGCGGAAGTGCGAGACCCGCACAGCCGTGGGTCGCCATGACACGCCGTGCCTCCACCAACACAGGACTACATTCTCGTGGTTGACATCGACAACTTCGCGATTGTGAGGCGATGGGAAATAGATGGAACGAGTGACGTGCAGGTTTGACTGCGCGCAATGTCATGACGTGGAGGACCCGTGATGTATTCGCAGGTGACGCCGAATCACGGATGTGCCTAGTTGTTGGCCTACCCTAGGATGGGGGGTGGGAGGTGGGTCTTTCGGAAATTTTGGGTGGGCCGGTTGTCTATGTTTCCTCTTCCAATGAAACCACTGTTTGTGAAAATGCTCGACGGGAGCATTTGAGCTCTCAAGAGCATAAAGCCCGTTGTTTCGTCAAAACAGGTCGGGTCTCTAGGTGCTTTTATCCAACACCAAAGGAATTTGCTGCAGATGGGCATGTAAACTCGTCATCCACATCATCATCCCGAAAAGGGCGTACGACAGCAAGAGACTGGCCATTTGATTTTCGAAACCTTGATGCCCCTGGAGACCAAGTGGAGCAAAAACAACCGTGTCATCGATTTTTGGACGCGTGCAGAGTATTGCCCGATCTTTGCAGCCTTCGACGCAGATTTATGAGAGTATGCGGCTGCAACATGCCACGTACATCGATGACGGGCAAACCACCCAGCATGGGTGCCCGCCCCCCCCCCCAGCATGGGGTGGGTTATTAAGCTTTACCCCCTGCGAAATTTTTGGGTCGGTGGGTCCGGCAAATCACCCCCCACCCACCCCCGGCCCCTGTGGATGAGCACATCCCTGCGCCGAATCTGGAGTTGGTGGCTTTGCTTCGGCTCTGTAGGTGCCCCCCGCAGTAAGAGGCAGCCAGACAGCATTTCCTGCACGGAACGCCCGCGCGCACCATGTGCTTTCCGCAGCCGCAGCCGCAGCCGCAGCCGCAGCCGCAGCCGGGGCGTCGCGCGCTCTCTAACCGCTTTGTAACTGAAACACAAACCACCACAAACAATTTATAATTTGGAAATTAGCCCAGTTGCAATTTTGGATCTCCGATGGTGTCAACTGCATTGGAAAGCAGTTCCCCACGCCACGCAACGGGTGCATGGGTGGCGCCACCTGGCGAGGAAGGCAGCCGCTGCGGCGGAATCTACGACGGAGCTTTCGGTGGTGTCACTCGCAATGCGGGGAGCGATAGGGGTCCGTTCTCAATCACCCATTGAGAGCGGTGACATTTTTTCTGTGCCATTCCCTCAACTGCACACCCCAGCGGCGCGGTGGGTCTTTCGCCCCCTGGAAACCGCATCAGGCTTTAGGCGGCAGGATGACGGTCAACGGACGACGCTTAAGAGACAGCGGTTGGCGGTCAACACACGGTTGCTGATGTTGGCTGAGGGCAGTTGGCTGGTATCCAGTAGTAGCTTGTCGGCAGGTGCTCCAGCTTGAGGTCGCAAGTGCGCCCAAGGCCCTGCATTTTTGCTCACCTTCTCGGACGGACCTGGTCTAAATGGGGATTTGGGCAATGGTGCGGGGTGCTGCTGATGATTTCAGGCCATTCGCCCGCCATTCTGAACGTCTCATTTTTTCGTGTGAGTATTTGCCCATACGTATGTGATATGTCTTGGTTGTCGCAGAAGCTTGAGCTGAGCCCTGATGGCTGTCGGTTGTGTTGCATTGATGGCATGTTTACCTTCCGGGCGCTTATATACGCTTTGGATGGCAAACTGCTCTCCGTCATCGCCCCCGGGAAAGCAATTTTGGGCGCAAGAACGTTGGATTGGTCGAGCGATGGCAGGTTATATTTGCTTCACCACAATATCTCACCCCAGTGGGATCCTGCACCTGGGACTCCCTGGCATGCTTGCTTGTTCGGATGCACTGGCATCACATTGTGGGATATAGGCACGCTCCTGGTGTGCGCCTGAAGCGCGAAGGCCAGGTCTTCACACCCCTAGCATCAAGAACTCAGTCCAAAATGGTGGCCAACCGCTTTTGGTTGAACCCACAGTCGCTGTGGGCTGGGCCATTTCCCCTTAAGTGCCAAATCCACTTGCAAAAGTGGTATCTTGTGCATGCTATTGATGAAACACATATTGAGAAAGATTGTGTATGATGTTTGGTCTCGCCGTGCGCCCATCTACCAGAACACAGGAAATCATCAAAATGGGACGTGTAATGCAGGAATCCAGCTAATAAGCCCATACATCTGCATGTATAAACCCAAAGAGTCTTTTTTCTTTGCATGGGCTGTTGACTCATGTGAACAAAACGTATAAACTAGTTTTATTTCTTTTGTGTTCAACATCATTATTGAACCCAGTTGCGTGATGGTGTGTTGTGTTGCTTTCGTGAAGTTGGTGTGTTTGTTGGCGTGCTTGTCCCCCAACCTTGTCCTCCAATCTTGTTGTCCTTCCCTCGCACCACAGACACATAATTACCTCAACGCAAACACACTGGCATGTTCCTGTCGTACCATCCCCAAATAAAAGGACCGTCGGCAGCAGATGGCAGAAGAAGGCGTCAGGGGTGCATATGATGCAAAGAAAGATCAGTTCCAACGGGCATGGGCACGGGCAGAAGCGTAATTCGATAATGTATTGGTTGCGATTTACCTGTGATTACTCCAACACTGTGTATAACCAAAAGATACAAGTTGAAATCCCAGTGTGGCATATTTACACAATTGATGTCTGTAGGGGGTTGCACAGTGAGTGGATGATGGCCCAACAAGGAAATTCACCAAATACTTCCTGAGTTGTCTATTTGTTTTGCAAGGCACAGCCTGTACTCTCACTGTGGAGTAGGAAGCAAGCTTTTCTGCGTCTGCTAATGCCAAATGTATCTCATGGAACTCAAAGACGGATCCCGTGGTGGCAGTTTGTGTCTTGTATCACCTAACACTGTACCCGGTGGGGGCATCAATGAGCTTCAAAAGTCCTCCCTTCTTCTGTAGCTTGCTCGCAATTGGGGGCTATGATGGGAATTGTCGGGTTGTAAGCCACATCTCTTGGAAGGCTTTCGCCTGCCTGGAACACCCAACGAGCATCAGCAGCAACACTGTCGTTGTGTTCAAAGAGCAGGTTTGTCGGTGATGCTCTTCTCCGCCCCCAGGGTCGGGATGGGGGGTTCCAACTCAAAGGGTGCGCGTTGAGCCGCACAAGCCGCACAAGTGGTCCACACAATGCGTGCTCTCCTGTCTATTTGGATGTCGTTCTGGCCTGAGGGAAGGTACGCAACGCTGCTGTGCTGTGCAGAGGCTTGTTTGTCGGACCTGTTTGGAACGGGCCCAGTATGGGGGCTTCATCGGGTAGTAGGTTCGGCGGGGCTTCCCCGATATAGACATAGAGCAATAGATATAGATCATAGAGCAAAGATTCCCCGAAGGGAGATATGTGGCATCATTCACGGGGCAAGGACAGCGATTGGGATTGCTTGAGTTTCGATCCGCATCAGGGTGCACCATGTGCCTTCAGGAATATACGGCGAAGTCCGGTGAGGAAGTGCGAGGGTGCAAATACGAGATCTGCAACCAGCCGTTTCAGTTACCGCAGAGGACAGGTGTGGCCAGCGCTGTCCCCTTTTCTGCCCACACTTTCGGCGCCAACTGCTGGCAAACTCCACCATCATCCAAGTGGTCCAATTGCTTTGGGTGGCGTCGTCATGTTTCGATGCTGTCGAAGTGTCATCAACCTTAGAAGGGGTTTAAGCAGTGGTGGGTCGTGAGGCGTTCGTTCGTTGAGTTGGATTCGGGCTGTTGATTTCAAATCACCTCGACGAGAAGTTGTTAGATCAAGCGCAGCCGCGAACGGCATACAGCCCCGTTTTCTGGGGTATTCACGTAGCATTACCAGTGTATGAAATTAGACGTTTCATCCCTTATAAAATCATCATTTTGGGAGAATAATTGCTCCCAATGAATGTTTCGATTTCGACCCCTCATCCCCCCGGCTGAGTACTGTTTTTCTGAGGGGCGGTGGGGTACAAAATTTGGTAGATTGCGGGCACTGGACGTCGACTCGACCCGAGTTCTATTGAAATCACTTCACAGAGGTTGTTAGATCAAAACCACACCGGCCCGCGACATGGGAAAACGCCACATACGAAAACCTGCATGTATGGGAAAACGCCACATACCCCCCCTTTTTTCGGCCCATTCGCGTGCCATACCCCAAGGGGTCAAGTTTGTGGTTTGACCCCTCATAACCCCTTATTTTGTCCCATGCAAGTATCCCCCAATAAGTTTTTGTACAGTGGTACAGGGGTGGACCCCTGTACACCCCCCCCCCCCTCCTTGTGCCTTGTGCCTTGTGCCAACCCCCCCCCCTTCCGGCTGTGGGGCGGGGGGGCTGGGGGTGGGGTCGAGAAGAGTCAAAAAAATGACTCCACGCTTTTTGGGGTTGCAAGTCTTGAATCTTTAGGTTATTTTCGATTGTAAACCAAAAGAGCGTTTTCGGGTCCCTAGTCCCTCGGGTTTGGCTAGGTGGGCCAGGATGGGCGCTTCTGCAGTTTATGCACTTTTCATCCATTTTTGTTACGGAACACTTTTGGCGGCCATAGTGACCCTGTGGTGCCCCCGTAGAGGGGTGGGATTGGAGATGTTGTGATAGTGTACCCATCATAGGATGCACACACACCGCTTTTTCCTTCTATATGAACCCCCTGACCAATGGCAGGGTGCTTGGTTCTATCCCCGGGTACCCCTGATTGGTGCCCCAATCGGGCCCCAATGGCGAGGACTTAGCAGTTTTCAGGCCAGCATGGGTTGGCTGAAAAATTGCGATTTTTGGGTCCCCTGCGATGACGGCTGGGTCGCCTTGGGCCAAGCTTGGCTCATCATTTGATCATTTGGTGACACCGGGCGCAAATATAAGCCCATGGGGAGCCTTAGGTCTACCTGTTGGGTGTCCTTGGGCCTGCAAAAGGCCTGTTTGCAGGAAATACCAGCCCAGTTGTATGGATGGATAGGGACAACTCTGGGGCCACTTGGTGGTGCATTGCTGAGGGCAATTCTCTGTGAGGTGGACTTGCCGTAGGCATCAGAAAGTTGTCTTCGACATGGGGATCATCTTGAACATTTTTTCTCCCCCAAAACCAATCTCGGGATCCCGTGTTCTATCTCATGGTACTTGAGACCGGCACCCCCATGGGCCCCACCTCTGAGGACCTGCCGTTTTCAGGCCAGCATGGCACCAAATTTTTCTGGTGACCCGCGGCGACCCCCGGGGACCATTGGGCCAGGCTTGGGTCATCATTTGGTGACACTGCGAGTACGCATAAACCCATAGGGAGCCATGTCGCACCAAGTATGCCCAGCTATTGGTGCCCATTGGCCTTTAAAAGGGCTGTTTTTGGGCTGGGGAAGCCACTGGTTATGCAGTTTTTCACCCCGAACAGCTCAAAAATCAAAATTTATCAAACCGAATTTTTTGATACTGTGACCACTCATGATGATCAAGTATGACATAGACAGAATGTTTTAGGCGTTCTGTATACTTTTTTATGAATGTACAGTTTGGTTGAAAATTTGTTGCTGATTTTGGAAAAATGGTTGTGGTCAAAAAAAGTCATTTTGAATTTAGTATTGAAGTGAGACATACAACTGAGCCCCCACGACGTTCCAGGTTCCTAGGTGCTCCCCATCCCTCTTGCCTGAACATGCAATCTGCTTCAATTTGTGTGACCACCTGCCCTCTGGAGTTGTTCCGACTGTTCTGACTGTTCAGGAGCCTCGGACAAGGCGTCTGCCAAATTGGGTGTAAAAAAGGTAGCATTTTCCTGTGATGGACTTTATATGTGCACATGCGACGAATCTACACCGAATTGCGTTTTCATCTGGTCCATTCGCAAAATGTGTTTGGAGGTGTGGCTGTGCGCATGTGCTTAGCGCGTGCATGTAAAATGTGTACGTACACCGACATCAACACCATCACCAACACCAACACCAGCACCAGACACCCTTAATCCGTTCGCGCGCCACCAAGACCAAGACCAACACCAATAGTGCCTGTGCGCATGTTAAACACCAGCTGATCGAACACGCGGAATCCTTTGCATAGAATTTTTGTGCGGCATGTGGGGCCCGTGCGGCCTCAACAACGCGGTTGTTGCCTCCTCAGGCTGTTCTTGTCCACATGAAGCCCGTCAAAAGCGTACAATGGGATCCGTGTCACACACGGCTCGGCATTTGTACGGGTGTCAAAAGGTGTGTCGATCTGCCTCTTGCTGCAGAGGAGCCCATAATTTTTTTCGGTTGACGATTGAAACATAAAGAAAGTGCCACAATTGAATTGAGGTATTTTGAGTAAGCCGCATTCAAACTGTCATCCTTTGGCCGACTAATACTGGTTCCTCCCTCCTTTGAGCCAAGCCTCGAATGAAAACATAAGCGAAAATGGGTATCTCAAGCGCTTGTGACCGCCTAGCCCTTGCTTTTCTAGCAGCATAACTGGAAGTGCTTCTGCAGCTTGCGGGTTGTCACAGCATCGCAGCCCCATCCTCATCATCACTGACATATCGATGGACGAGGGTGTTGTCGCAGTTGCAAAAAAGGAAATACTTGACACACCCGAAACAGGCGAAAGTAGGTAGAGCAGGTGTACAGTTGTAATGTTTTTTGATGCTGACCTCGGTGTGTTCTGTCAGCAGTATGAGACCAGATTCCGAACGCCCCAAACCTGCAATCCCAAAAGGGTTTGATTTTCTCGTGTGGTGTTTAGGATGCATTTTATCCAAGACGACAGTACCTCGACATGGTGGGCGTGCCAATTTCCATTCTTTCCTTTTCGGAGTTTTGGGGGAAAACATCTTGATGGAATTGCTGAGGTTGCAAGAACTCAAATGATTTCTGTGATCGATGACTGACATTTGCTCTCGCTTAATTGCTAATTGTATTTTTGAGATTTTCCACAGCGGCATTTGGACAACCCACACCAATGCTATTGCACCCTTGCTTGAATGTGGTCACTTGGGGCTTCTGGTGGTGCAGGGGGAATGGAAACTTCTGTTGTGAACAACTCCGGCGGAGAAAACTTTGGCCAGGGCCACTTTTGATACACACAGGATTTTGTTTACATGAGGAACCCAGCAGCATTTTGCGTGTCTTTGCAGGCACGTATCACCAACGGATCCCTGATTGCACATAGGACAAGGCAAGTCGGTTTTCAACTCCGGGGTGATGGGGGGTTCAATACAGCCTTCTGGCTAGACCCCCCCCCCCCAAAAAAGGCTCCAACAACGGGCCCCCATCCTACTGAGACTGACCTGCGGGCCCCGGACGTGACCCTGACCCACAATTCGGCAATGGTGAAAATGAAAATGAAAAATGAAAATGGGATTTTTGGAATCAGCGCGTCGAGGGGGTTCAGAAAAGTCATTGATCATTGATCATTTTCAACGCTCAACAAAAGTTTCTGCGCTTTGGCGCCAGAAGTTCATTGGCTGATGGTCCTGTCAATTGAGCCTTTTTCCCGAACTTCCCCCCCCCCCCACAGTTCTGGGGGGCTCTATCGACCCACCCCCCCCCCCCTCCCCAGAGTTGAAACCCCGACTTCCCAACGCAATTCGGCGTTTTACACGCTATAGCCCTTCTTGTTGTCGCCTGATTAAATGCCGGAGGCCAGCTCCAGTAGGTCCCCAGTGCCTCCCCAGTGACCCACAAACCGCGCAAACGGGGCGATCGCTGTTTATTTGGTACCTGACCGTACCTGGGACAAGGGGAAAACAGGGACGGGGTTCGGGTGTGCCGGTGCATGTCGCGTGCATGAATGCATGTGTTATGTATGTCCGTTGACAGGTTTTACCTGTGGAGTCCCAGTGGCTGTACTTGTGTGGACACAGTGCACCCTGAATTCAGTGTTCAGAACTTTACATGGAATGCTGACGGCTGTGCGCTGGTGCTGGAGGACAAGCTGTCGTTCTGCATGGCATATCCTGCGTGGAATGATCTGTAGCATTCTGTGTTGATTGTTGTGTTGGCAGATCCTGGGTTTCAATCCCTGCAGTGGGATTCTTCTGCTCCTGCACCTTGGCACCTTCCGGGCAGTGTAATTGGTGGACTTAGTTCCCGTGGACAATTCCTCACTAGAGGTAGAAGTAAACTGCATGGGGGGATGTCTCAGGCCCGTTCGTCACCCTGGTTGGTTTCTTTTACTGTGCACTTACTGTTCTCATCCAGCGCATGGGCAATCGGTCGCTATGAGCCACAAGGGATGGTCGCAATTCTGCGATGGAGTCCGATACTGTTGTGTGAATCTGTAGCGTTGTTTGTACATTATCCACTAGCCAACGACGAAGTGGACCTGTTGCTGTTTTCCGTCAGTGAGCAGGGCTGCTTTAAGTGAGGGATGTCATCAGAAATGATTGCGGCCCTTGTCACCATCGCTATCTTCAGCCTGGTCTGCTGTGCAACGGGGCCCTATGTGTGGGCGCTGTGTCACGCGACGTGGTTTTCACCACGTCGCGTGTGATTGCTCTCTGTAACAGGGCCCGTTACGATTTGATGCGAAACTGCACGTGAACGATGAGCAGACAGGAGTGACAGGCACAGACGACAGTGGGGAGATGCGTACAGAGCTCATTTGAGGCTTTGGTGGTGCAGCACAGTAAAGTGAATGACGTGGTTTATATGAGGGGGTGGAATAGGTCAGGTTTGGAAGGTGATTTATCCCGACAGGATTAGGGTTAGGACAGGGGAACAAAGGAGTGAGTGACGAGAGGTAGAAAGTAGAGTGGAGCAAAGCACAGGCGGCGGCAGGAGGAGGAGGAGGAGGAATTGGCAGCAACGATGGCCGAAGCTTTGCTCTGCGCCCCTGGGGCGTATGCTCAAGAAAAAGGGGTCTGAACAATGCCCACCATCCCCTCACAAAGTTGTTTGGCTCCAGCAGGGCTCAATGCTGCAAATACCTTTGTTCCGCTCTCACCGTCACCCTCCTTCGCGGACACCACTGGTCCGACACGCCGTGGCACGCGCCGGCTGAGCAAGCAGCCGTCAAGTAAGGCGACGCCAACGAACCAATGCGGATATTTTTGCCAGCCTATTCCTTCACTTTTATGGATGAACCCCCCCCCCCATTTCTATTGTGCAAAAGACATGACACTGGACATCGGTCGTACCACTGCATGGTAACCGACCAGCCTCTGTGAATCAGCCCCAATTGTGCCAACTCATTGTCTTTTTCCGGGGAATGTCCGGCACCAGGGCAGTCTCGGGACCATGTTTCTCACAGCTCTCCGACCGCGTATGTCGCACCAGTGCATGCATTCGCTCCGGGTGTGAAACGTCCGCACCCTGGCCATTTTCTTCGGGTCCGGTCAGATTCCTGGTCATTGTTGGGTGGCACTGCGCAACACCGGAGCATGGTTGAGCTCATGGCAGGCAGTTTTCGGGTCGAGGGTGCACTTTCATTTGTGGCTTCGAGAACCCTCGGTTGTGAGGCATTGCACATAAAATTCTGAAAGTACATGCTCAGGCATCTCGTATCTTGAAAAAGCACACACTTTCTTGTGAGATCCTTGTTGCAAAGTGATGAGGCCTCCGTTCACTGCCAGTGTGGGAAAGGTCATAACCCCAGGTTTGCGGTGTACCATCGGTAATTCTGATGGATATATTAGGACCGCCCTTGGGGGCCGAGCCGTTGACCATCAAATTGCTGGTTACCGTCAAGTCGCCGGCAGTCAATTTCTAGCTGCCGGTGGTTACCTCCCAACTGCCATCATTTGCCCTGCGGGCGGCGGTAATTACAGGTGTAAACAATGCTCACAGCTTTTTTTGCGTTGTTGTGGACTAAGAACTTGCTGAAGTTTTGGATGCAGTGAGTTTGATTGATGCAGCTGTTTTTAGGCAAATTGCAGTGCTTCCGTTATGCCAGCTTCCCGTGACCCGTCGTCCCCGGTCCCTCTCCACAAAAGGTAAGGGCAAGCGGCAAGCACCACCAGCCTCAGGTACAATGAACACCATGACTGACAGGTACCCCAAACCACCCCAACCGACTGAATGTGCCACACCACCAGCTCTGTTGCTTCATGAACGAACACACAAACGAACCCACCAAGAAAGGGTCCCACCACAGTGCCCCCATGCAAAAAAACCACACTGGGCGCTGGCAAGCAGCAGTGCCCATGTGGGGCTTGGGTGTAGGTGGCATGCATAAACTTGCCCTCCACACACATGTACATGGCCATCCAGCGGGCAGCACTCCTCCCATAGAGCTACAGTGTACCAACCACAGACACAGGAGGCCTGCAGGGCAACCTAATAGACCACCTCTAATGAGCTCCTGAGCTACCCACGGGACCACGTGAGAGCAGCTGCTGCTCTGGTGGGGTTTCTAGGGTTCTCTGACACCTGGAGATGCCTAGGGGCAGCAGTAGAGTTAGTTAGACTGCGATCAAGGTCTCTGCTTGGCACAATGAAAGCACTAAAATTGGCTAACCTCATATCGCTACCTACATACACTACAACAATGATGAAGCACAAGCACTCGTGCTACAAGCCCCTTTGGTTTCTTGTGTTAGTCACGGAACCTGACACCCTCAATCAGCCACGCCACTAACAGCCCCAGCCCCCACAGACCAATGCCTCAACAATTTGGGCTCAAACATGTACACCATGATAGGTGTGTGACTGGGCTCAGCATGCAATGCAATAGCTGCTGCATATAAATGCTTGTCAGTGCAGCTACATTTGCAAAAAGATGGCATGATAGCAAACAATAGTCGATAAGCTTTTCCAACCGAACCAAAGAAGCCACAGATATGCAACCCTTGCCATAGGAGTCCCATACAGGCCACACAGGCAAAAACTGCCCCCATAAGCAATTCCAATCGTCATATTCTGAAAGGGCATAGCCTCCTTGTCACAGTTGTGGCGGCATGTCACGAACAGACGGCTCGATTTCCTAAATTAGATTGAAGTCATTCTTCCTCACATGGTTTTTCCAACTACCAAATGAGACATAGGACATGAGACATTTGGATATGTGGGCGAAGTCGCCCATGTACATGGTTTGCTAAGAATTTAAGGGGGGAGCACCCAACGCAGTGCGCGCGTTTGCAGCGCGGATATTTGACCGTGTGCTGTCACCAAGTGCCCGTACTTTAGCCTGTAGCCACTTCTGATTGCGTTCGTTGAGCCACCTAGTGCCATTGAGGTGTTGTTTGATAACCCACATATGTGGAGATGACATTGGTAAGTAGTAGAGTAGTACAGTACAGAGTATTGATTGTATTGCTCTCTTGATTTGTGATTGTGCAATGTTTTTGGGAAGCAGGGGTGTTTCTGCAATGTTTGTGCCAATGGATTTCCTTTTCTTTGGGGCCAAATCGATTGAGTGTATTTACCGCAAAAGTGGTGCACGGCACAACTGCTCCCCCAATTTGTTTTGTATTTTATCAATGCGGATGACATTTTGCCGAGTATTCGCCACATTAGATGGTGGTATCCCTGTTGGGGAGTTGGAGGAGCTGGGCAAAATGTTTCCCCAGCATAATGTATTTGCTGAAAAAATGAGCTATATTTTTTCCCATGTTGAGCAAAGCTAGTTCATCCAGCTGTAGTCAGTTGGGCGGCCTTAGTTGATGACTAATAATAGGCATGTTAATTTGTGCGTCATCCACCATCGTTCATTGTCATGCTATCATAAGATGACAATTTGCTACTGCCAGCAGTAGAAAACCACTAAGCTCTTGTGTCTTTTCATTTCCCAGATTAGTTGGGTGTATTCCCTTACCTTTGGCTAGTATGTTTTCCACTTTGTACAAAGCCATTTACACACAGTAACACGGACGAAGAAAGCATGTCCTTTGGCTCATGATATCTTGCCAAGAAGGACCTTTTGATGTCATAGTCTAACAGCCACTCCACAATGAATGCTCCTTCTACTGCTAAGAGTGGAACTGAATCAATATGCCCCTAGATATGCAAACAAGGTATTTTTTTTGAAGAGAAATCTCTTAACCTCATTAGACCCCCTTTTTTCGGGGGTTCAATTTTTTGAACCCCTTCAAATTTCTTGACATCTTTCTTCGTGTTCTATATTTTCCCATTTTTTAGGCTTTCTGCCGACACACATTACTGTAGGGGGTGCAAGTGGGGTGGGTCAAAATGTGTTGATTTTGCAGGTTTGCAACATGTATTTCAGAGAAAGGGGTTTTAGGGGTTGTTGAGCACTATCTTTTTCCTTTTCGATTCACAAGAGGTATTTTGATGATGGTGGTTGTATAAAAACATGGGTTGTCAGTGTGGGGTACCGTGTTGCTTTGACACCCAGTATTGTTTCAGATTTTGGACAGCACACCAGGCAATAGGGTTCTGACAGCAGACTCGCTGGCAAAGGTTTGACAGCCGCTGGAGTGTTAGAATTCTGACAGCCAAATCGCCATCCCAGCCAGTGTGTGGACAGAAATTCAAGTACTAGTCGGCTGTCAAAATCTGACAGCACATCGGCTGTGAGATGTATGACAGCCGATGTGCTGTCAGAGGTGTGACAGCCAATGTGCCTTCAAAAAAAAGTGGGAGGGCTGCATAACATGATGAGGCGCATGTAGTGGTGCTTATACCGGGCAAATTCCAATATTTTGCCAAAATATTTAATTCCAGAGTGTTTTTTTCTGAGCTAAAAAAAAACAAGAAACACAAAATTTTTAAATAATTCTGCCGTTCGGGACACAGGATTTCGCAAAAAAAATAGGTGAATGAAATAAATAATTCGGAGAGTGTCGGTTTTGTACTGTTTGTGAACAATCGTACAGGTATGATGCAAGGACCCTTGTTGCTTCCCCTATCTGCCGCGACCCTTTCCGCCGACAGCAATGTTCTCTTTGCATTCTTTCTTCCCAACTTTGCCCTCTGAGGAAGCCATTCGACGGCGGCAACAAGCTTTGCAGCGAGCCGATAATGAGGGCTGATAAGTTTGGTCCCTGCAAGATTTGAAGCAAACAGCAGCATTGAGGACACAGTATCAAACACAAAATGGTAGTCGGACAAAAATTAATCGCAAAAAATAAATTTATTTTATGGGTGGAATACACAGTTTTTGGCTCGCAAATTCAAAATAATCGCAAAAAAAATTATTTTTTGGGCTATTTAGTGGCAAAAACAAAAATTTTGCTAAATATTAATTGTCTTTTTTCCCGCAAAATATTCATATTTCAAAAATGTTCGTATTTGCCCGGTAAGTGCTGGTTACACGTGGCATTCACAAGTTGCAGTCATAAATGGTGAATATGATTGGCTGTTATAAGTGGTGTTATAGGTAGCATTTATGGGTGGTAAGTATGGGCAGCAGTGATAGTCAGCCGTTATGGATGGCAGTTATGAATTGCGGTTGCAAGGCCCTCCTCAGGCCGCTTCTTTCTCCCTCCGGACCCCCATAACAGTCCAGCCCGAGTGGGGTATAAGATTCGAACCCAGGAGCCCCCATTGCCTACATTAATTTTTGCCGGCTCTGGGCCGCTGCCGTGTTTCATTTTCCTTGTTGTATGGGTCTGCCCCCCCCCCTCCCCAAACACAGAGCAGTGACCCGACACAGAACAGTGCATCAGGGACAGTTCGGAGGCTCTGTTGGCACAACCTACCAAGGGAAAAGCAGGGAGTGTAGGGAGGTGAGGATCGGCCAGGTAGGGAAAGGAAGGTTAGAAGGTGGTAAGAGGCCGATGGGCACCGTCGCTCACGGAGGGAAAGGGTTCAAGGCAAGGGCAGCCGTAAGTGGCGAGTCGCCTATAGGCGCTGCCAGCTTCAGACAGCAACACCATGGCATCATGCCACTCCCCCCCCCCCCAATTTTCATTCAGGCGGATCCCGGCGGCTCCACATTTATTTGAGGAGGATCATAGCGGCCTCGACTTCGGTTCCAGCCCGTTCCTGCTGCTGCCCAGATTCCTTTTGGGCGGATGCAGACGGCCGCCCCGATCCAGTGTGCTGGCCTCTGTGGAAATCCTTTTGGTGGTTGCTGCTGCAGCTCTTCCAATTTGCCTGGCCACTTGTTCTTGGGTCGGTTCATGTGCTGTGTTGACACCATCGCCGAGCACAACAACAGCATGGGGCGTTGTCCAATCAAAAGTTTTCTGTTGAGGTGAATACGGAGCCTTGATGGAAAAAACTACAACCCACACCAGCGGGCCCTGCACTGTGGACTCCGAAAGTGAAAAGTTTGGGTCTCAAGCGCGTTTTGCTTTTGTGTTGTGGTTCCTGGGCTTCAGTCTGGATGTGGCTCAGCAGCTGCTTGTCCAAACGTTAAAAGGAGGAGGTTTGCACAAGAAATTTTACCGGCGTTTGCGCAAGATTGGGGGCGGAGTCTTCAATCATCCGGGCCCTACGTCCTTTTTTTTTTCCCAGAGCGCGCTTCCTGTTTACACTCCGCCAATGGCACGTGATGAGGTTCCACTTCGTACAGCAGATCAACTCAATGAACCAGAGATCCCTGCATCTCCTGTTAAGGTGCCAGACCGTCGGCGGCTTTGGTGGGCTGAGCTAGTTGCGCTCATGCGGCTTGCGTTCCCGATCATCGGCACGCAACTGCTGCAAATGGCCTTGAGCATTATCACCACACTTGCAGCAGGGCGACTGGGGGTTGAGTATTTGGATGCAGCATCACTGGGGACATTGATCTCGAACGTGACAGGTGTGGTTTGGACGCCAGGGTAATAGGATATGCGACTGGCGTGATCGGCCGTGGAACGTGGGATGTGGGATGTGGGGTGTTGTGATGTGGGACGTGGGGCGTGGGACTTGGGACGTGGGACGTGGGAGGTAGGATATGGGACGTAGAACATGTGATGTAGGACGTTGGATCTGGAATTTGGGACGTGTGATTTGGGATGTGGCGGCGTGGGATTGTACGGGGCCACTTGGTCTTTTGTGGCTCCTGCGTGCGTAGAAGCTGTGAATTTGGAAAACGATCTGCACTCAAACCCCATGCTCAATGAGGGACCGCTCCTGCCAAAAATCAAACCTGCAGGAATCGTAAGCTTGTGTATGTAGTAAGACCGCATCTAGTTTCGGTTCTTGCACACTCTGCATGATTCTGTACGAAACCTGTGAAGATTGTCGGTTGGGTCTGCTGCTCAGGTGCAGACAGAGTGCCCATCGAGTTGGCTCACGGCGTTGGAGGTCAACTGTGTTTCACTAGGAGCCCCGTTGTGTGTAATGGGACATGTGTCGCTGTTCGGGGCCAATTCCCTGCTACGTTGCGTTTCCACAAGAGACTCTAGGTCGAGAGGTTAGAGCACGTGACTTTGGCACCAATGGTTCCAAGTTCGAATCCCGCGATTCGGAGGTTCCACTTGACCGGCCCTGGGAGGAAAGCCGCAGCCTGTTAACATTCCTGGAGACCACACGGTCGAGAACTGGCATCCGGGGTTTAACACCGATGGTCGGCGAGTGGTCCAACCAGGCCTCATGCCCCGAAATATGTTGGGGCCTTCAACCAATTGCCTGACACAAGGGAACAGTGGCGCATCAGAGTGTCTGACCATAGGGCATTGTCAGAACATGACCCGAAGAAAAGAACAGCAATGCAGCAAAGGCCCGATGCACAGAGAAAGAGAGCAACCTGGACAACTCTCGAAAAGATCCAACGAGTGCACAATACCGGAGGGAGCGATCGTTCCTCATGGGATGGTGGGGGAAGAGAAGAGAGGCATGTGACAGAAGAGCAGAAGGGATGCAAGGACGAAGACCAAGGGAAGAGCAGCAGCGAAGACAAGAGCGAGAGATGAAGAATGCACAAATGGAAGGCACGAGCAATGGAGGAGAGAGGGCAGACAGGGCACAGAGAAGAAAGATGGAAGGGTGCATTGGACCGCAAGTATTGCACGCTCCATTGCTCTTTATGGTTGGAAGCCATGCTTGGCAACCGATTCCCGGTGGGGTGGTAGGGAACCGTCGCCTGCGCGTGGAAAGTGGCAGAGCGGAGGGGCACGAGCAAGAGAGGAGAGCTGGGGAGTGAAGAAGGTAATTGGCAGATACAAGGGAGAAGGGGGTTGAAGGAAGGCGCAAGAAACATACATTTGCACACGTCACGTCGCTGCGACATATCGCGGCATTGCTCCAGTCGTCTCAGACACATGTCACATGGCGCAAGTCTTTGCCAAACGTTTTGGCTCTGGCACCCCCTGAAGTCATAGCCCCTCCCGTGAGGGACGGATACCTTCACCAACGCACCGCATCCCCAGCCACAGTGTCAGCACAGAACCAGGAAAACGCCATGATCGCAGCAACGACAACCCATTACAACAACGCCACACTGCATCACGACAACGCCCCCTCTCACAACCACGCGGCACCCGCTCGCCACAGCGCCGCGAAGGCTCGCCGCGCGCCACGCACCCCTCGTCATTTGCTTCAGGCAATTCTCTGATCATCGGCGTCTTGTTCGCGACGGACACGCTCGCGTCGCAGGCGTACGGCGCGGGCAATTTCCACCGCGTCGGGCGCATCGCACAGCGCGCGGCCCTGATCGCGATGACGATGTGCATCCCCATCGCAATGTTATGGTGGAACATGGAACCCATTCTCTTGGGCCTGAAGCAGGACCCGCGTGTGGCCACGCACGCGGCCCTCTTCCTGCGCTGCATGACTGTAAGCCTGATCCCCATGTCCCTCATGGAGGCCGTTAAGAAGTACCTGCAGGCCCAACGTATTGTGTTGCCCATCACGTGTATCAGTGGGATCGGCGTCGTATACAATGCCGTCGCCACATACATCCTCGTGTGGCCGATGGGGCTGGGTTTCATGGGCTGCCCCATCGCCAATTCCAGCACGTGGATCCTGATGCTCGTCCTCGCCCTTCTCTACATCCGCTACAGCAAGCAGTGCCTCGGTGCGTGGCATCCATTCGACCCGCTGGTCTGCTGGGATGGCCTGTCCCGCAGGTGTACACCACCCAATGGCTGCTGCTCGTCGGATCAGCCCACAGCCTGTCCGCAGTGGGCTGGGAGCGGAGTTTCTTGCGGGGTCTATGTTGTGTGTCACAGTGCACTGCTTTGTGTATCACAGCGCTGTGCGCTGTGTAGTCCAGCCCAGAGCATTGGGTATCACACTGCAAGTGCTTGATGTATGACCCTGCGGTGCGTTGTGCTTCCCCGTGTATTTCTTTGTGTAGCTAACTGCATTGTGATGCACGACGCACTCCACTGGGGTACACAACGTGCTGCACTATTCTACGCAGGATACTGCACGGTGCTACAGTAGATACGGCATTGCGATACACAGCGGAATGCACTGTGGTACAGAGAGTGCTAACACACGAAGTACTGCACTGTGTTGCGCTACCCAAAGTGATGCACTGGGACACACCAAGTACTGCACTGTGATGCAAAAAGCAGTGTACTGTGTTACATCCTGCACTGGAATGTGGTACATGAAGAGCTGCACTGTGATATACAATGCTGTGCAATGCAAAGCACTGTGAAAGACCGGCATTGTGAAAGACCAAGGAATGCATGAGCACAAGGTGCTGCACTGTGATATCCACGGCGACACACAGCAATGTCATGCAAAGTACAGCACTATGCTCTCTGAAGTAGTGCACTGATCACCAAAGTGATGCGCTGTGATGCACAAGGTACTGCACTGTGATACAGCTAGCACAACACAGCACCGTAACACAAAATAATGCATTGTGACACGAAGTACTGCACCATTACACAAAATACTGCGTTCTGATACAGAAAATATTTCATTGTGAAACATGACATACTGCACTGCGGTCCACAAAGTACTGCACTGTGCCAAACTGTCTCACAATGTGCTGCACTGTGATGCACAAAGTACCAACCAAAGGGCACCATTATATGTGGATTTAAGTGGATTTAATTTGACGTCTCTTTGGTATGAAAGTGAAGTTTGGCGTGAGAATCTACAATTGCGAACCTGATGGGTGATTGGATGAGAATGAGGATGATGGCCGATCCCAAAATGTGATATGCTGAATCCCAAAATCTACTCATACGGTTGTGTCTGTAACAATGTAGAGTGGACCTGTTTTGATGTTTGTTTTGGTGTGAAAGTTGGTTTTGGCCTGAGAATCTAAAATTGTCACGCTGATTGGGGTTTGGATGATGGATGATGATGCTAGATGATCCTAAAATCGGAGATGCAGAAACCCAAAGACCATTTTTCCAGTCGTGTCTATAACAGCCTGGAGTGGGCCTATTTTGAGGTTGATTTGGTACAGGGCGGTCCTTAAGGGAGCCCAATTTTTTTTTTCTAAGGACCGCCCTTAAGGACCGTCCCCGGGGACCACCAACCACCAACCGCCAACCACCACCAGCCGCCAACCGCCAACCGCCAACTGCCAACCACTGCCAACCATCACCAACCACCAATCACCAGCCACCAACTCGCCAACTGTCACCAACTACCACCAACCGCCAACTGCCAATCGCCACCAACCATGGTTGAACATATGAGCTACATGCGGTCTTTTTGCAAAACTGCCATTTTGGAACTGTTTTTTTCCCCTCTTAAGGACCACCCTGGTTTGGTATGAAAGTGAGTTTGGCGCGAGAATCAAAAAGGAGTGGCGGGGCAAAGGAGTCACAATGTATGTCCTAACAAAAAGAGCAAACCCATCATAAAAATCCTGATGTGCCTTGCCAAAGCCAACAGAATTTTCCAGTCGTTTTTCAGAATTGACGCCAAATTTTCTCCACGCAAAATTTTGCTTTTCCAAGGGAGAGCACCTGATGCGGCGCGTCCCGCGGCACAGAGATTTAGCTGTTTGGCCTGACCAAGCAGCTGCAGATTAATTGATGGCTAGGCCGGAAGAGCTATAATTTCCCTTCGCTATTAGGACAATAGGGAGACCCCAAGCTGGGCTGGTGGTTGCTCCCAAGGGACCATCTGATGCATTTTCATCTTGAGAGGTGCCGGTTAGGGCAAGATGGAGGGATGTTTACACAGGTCTTGTGCCCAAGGGTTTGCTCTCCTTAGGGGGCATTTTGGGAGGGGATAAAAGCCGACCTTTTCCGGGTAAATCTGCTGTAAAAGTAGTGTGGTGCGCGCGCCCAAATTTTGCACGTACCAAATCCCCCCTCCCCCCGGTAGCAGAGTGTAGTATTTTGTCTCTCCTAGTGCAGTACTTTGTGTCACAGTGCAGTTTGTTGTGTATGGCAGCGTAGTAGTGTGTACCACAGTGCAGTGCAGTATTTCGTGCATCATAGTGCAGCACTTTGTGTTTTGCAGTGTAATACTGTGTGTGTCACAGTGTATTATTTTGTGTATCACCATGCAGTGCTTCCCAGTGCAATTTTTATTGCAGTACAATACTTTTGTACCAGTTCAGTACATTGTATGACAGTGCATTACTTTATTTATCAAAATGCAGTGCATTACTTTATTTATCAAAATGCAGTGTGTTGAGTATCACAATGCAGTATTTTGTGCATCACAGGGCAGTGCTCCGTGTATCATAGAGCAGTGCTTTGTACAGCATACTGCAGGGCATTATGAATCATAGCGCGGTATTCTGTGCCAATCCGTGCTGTACTCACTGGGTTTTATGAGCGAGCAGTCCGCTTTTGAGAGCGAGCAGTGGGTTTTTATCACTGAGCAGCGTCTTTCCGTGATTCTTTGTGTGTCCCAGTGCAGTGGGCTTTGTATCATAGTGTGATATTGGATGTGTCACATTGCATTGCTGTGTATTGCATGAAGTACTTTGTGTAACCTATGCAGTATTTTGTGTTTCACAGTGCAGTACCTTGTGTATCACAGTGCAGTGCACTGTGTGTCGCACTGTAGTATTTTGTGTGTCAGAGTGCAGTATTGTGTCTGTCACAGTGAATTGTGTTTTGTATCACAGCGTTAGTTGTGCATCACAGTGCAGAACTTCGTAGGTATTACGGTGCGGCTGTTGGTGCATACTAGTGCAGTACTGTGTGGATCATAATGCAGCATTTTGTGTATGAAAGTGCACTGCTTTGTGCATCACAGTGCTTTACTTCGTGTACCAGACATCACAGTGCAACGCAATTTGTCACAGTGCAGTGTTTTGTGTATCACAGTGTGGTTCTTTGTGTAACACAGTGCAATACATTGTGCATAATAGTGCAATGTTGTGTCTCATAGTGCAGTATTTTGTGTATCAGAACGCGGCAGTTTGTAGAATGCAGTGCAGTATTTTGCATAGTGGTGCATTATTTTTGTATAACACTCCCCTACACCGACACCTCGCCAAACACACGGAAAGCCCGATGGAGGCAGCAGCGCACCTCTAGCTAGAAGCAGTCCGCAGAGCAGCGGCCCAAATGGTACACCGCAAGCACCTCCTGTTGACACACACGGAACAACTCACCGACCCCACCGCCAGGGAACACATGCAGCGTCTCATCCATTACGATGCCGTTCATGACCCAGAAGTCCACTAACCCACTCCGCGCCCCACACACACACCCCCCCCCATCTCCATCCGCAGGCCTCCAAGACACCACCAGAGCACCCCAGACCCCACCTCTCACCCACGAAGCCACCCGGCACCGCCCAGCCCAGCCGAGACCAACCAGGCCCACCCATACGTCGACGTGGACGCGCAGGACCCCGGCAACCCACCCAGCCCACCCCCCACGGACCCGGAGCACCTCCCCCTCACACCGACCACCATCCGCGACCCCGACCTCCTCTGAGCAACCCTCCAAGGCAGGGCCCTGAGCACCCCCTTGGGCTGGTACCGCCTACAAGAGAGCTGGACCAAGCTCACCGTCAAAGCCCTCCGGGACCTGACCAACCCAGGCAACGGCCTCCACGAGACCATCGTAGACCTCGTACTCTGGCGAGCCCGCCAACACGCCCAAGGCCAGCACGTCTGGATCCCCCCCGTCGAGTGGGGCCAGGCCCTGACACACGACACCGACACCAACGTCACACGTCGAGGGACCATACGCCTACGACGAGCCCCAGCGCAGAGGGACCACCCAGCGGACCCGAACCACCCGGAACAATGGGAACAGGCCACCGCACAAACCCGCGACACCGCCCTCCGCGCCGCCGGCCTCCGCACCCCAGACGACGACCTCCCTCCCCCACCTACAGACAGTGACCACCCCCCGCCGGAGGTCTGGGTTACAGTCCTCGAGCGCGGGCACTACTACGTAGTGGCCGCTACAGCTACGTCCCCCGGCCCACAATGGCTCGTCAAAGGGACAGACACCATGCTTGCCCCAGGGGCCGCCCCACCAGGGGCAGTAGGGGACCCCACCACCCCACACAGAGTCCTCAGGGGCGTCCTCTAACCGGGGGACAAACCCCCGGCCCGCGCCCTGGCCCAAATCACCTCAGGGCGGGCGGGCTACCACCTGGGATTGGCCATGCTCTGCCTGGCCCAATGGATCCAGCGCCGCTGGCCATCCACGGGGACCGTGCCCTGGATTTGGGCCATCCCCACCGCCCACACACAAATCGAGGCAGGCCCAGACACGCGGAAGGACCCCCCCCCCCCCAGACCACAGCACTCCCTCACTTGCGGGTACCACGCCATCCACAGGATCCTCCGCCGCGTGGGTCTTAGCCCAGAGCTAGCATACCCTCTTCCCACCACTGACCAAGAGGTGCACCAAATACGCAAGCTCGTCTGCGAAATCCTAGCCGCGGCCGCAGAAGACGGCAAGCTTCTCCTCCAAACCGCCCGGCCTACAACTGACCACAGAAGCGCGCCGCTGCGAGCGGACACATACACCGACACAACACCCCCCCCCGCGCAATCCCCGCCCATGCCCCTCCCCCCCCGCTGCCCACCCGGAGGCCCACACACGCCCACCATCGCGCGCACCCCCGGCCCCCGCGACACGGGCCTCCCCCACCCGCCCAAACAACAGCACACGCCCGCCACGGACCCACCCGCCGGACACCCCTCACCACCCCCCACACCCGGCAACCCGCACACACCCACTGCGGGGATTCCCACGCCCGACGGCACGCCCACCCCGCCCAGTGGCCCGCACACGCCCCCCGCACACACCCCAGAAAACCCAGGCCCACCCCCCCCGGCCCCCGAATGCAGCCCACGCGAACTGTTTCCCCCCGCGGACGCCAACCCACACAACCTCACACATTGCAAGACCCCGGCCCAGCCAAGCCCAGAAGGAGAAGACCGCAGCCCCGCGCCTCCCCCCCCCACCGCTGCCGACCAGATCGGCGCGCCGGGCCGCCAGGTCACGGCCGGGCCCCCCCAGCCACCCACCCCCAACCTGCAGCCCGAGGACATGCCCTCCATCCTCCCTGCCGTGGCCGCAGCAGAAGCCGCCGCCCACAAACCCGCGACCGCCCGCATCACAGCGCAACCCACGTCCCCCAAAACCACCACTTCCTCCTCGTCCTCATCCTCATCGACGTCCTCCACCTCATCCTCCGACCCCCCCCTCCCCGCCGACCTCATCCACAAGGCCACAGTCAAAGCCAAAGCTGCGGCCGCACGCCAGGCTACCGGGGACCCCCCGAACCCCACACAGGCGACCCAGGCACCCCGGCAGCACACCGGGAACCCCCCCCACCTGGCACCGGCGCCCTCACACCTCCGGACCGAGGTCCTCCTCAACCTCGAACCGGACCCCAACCCAAAACCCGACCCCAAACCCAAGCCGGTGCCCAAACGATCACACCAGCAGCAACAGCACCACCACCAACACCACCCCACGCAGCCCCTAGCACCACAAAAACAACGACGGCAACCCAAGCGACACCGCCCTAACCCAAACCCTAACCCAAACCAGGACCCCCCACCCACCACAACCCAAGCCTCCCTCCCCCCAGCGGCCGCCGCCACCACAGAGGCGGCCACCCAACACGACCCCGTCCAAACCCTCGTCAACATCCCCGTCTCCAAGCGCCCCGTCATCCACCCCCCACAAACCACCACCGCCGCCGGCCAGACCGACCCAGGGACGTGGGACCCCTCGACCACAATCACCGTTAAGCCCGGCCCCCGACCCGCCCCCGCTACCCACCAAACAGTACGGCCCCAGGGACTGCGCACGATGCCCGACCCCCCACCCCCACGAGGGGGACCGGAATATCCACAAGGGATCCTAGGGCCATACCCGCAGCACCATCCCCACCACTACCAGCGCCACCACCACCAGCGGCCCCACCACCACCACCACCAACACCACCCCCACCACTACCACTGCCCACCACCCTGCCCCACCGGGCCACAACCCCCCGTGCACGAGCAGCACCAGCGTATGGGATGGCAGCAACCCGGCGCTCCACCCCTATACCCCGCCTACCACCAGGGGCCACCCCCCCCGTACCGGGAACCGTATCCCCCCGGCCACCACGTCCACGCCGAAGGGGCCCCCCGGGCCCAACCCCACCAGGGACAGTCACTCGACCCGTACCACCAGCCGCCGCCGCCACCGCACCCCTACGTGGCGGATCAATGGAGGGCGGGGGACTCCCCCCCCCCCCCCCGGTACCAGGCGGCACCACGCGAGGCCCCCCAGGACCCGCCGACACCTCCTGACTGGCCCGACTCGCCCCGCGACGAGGCCCGGTCCCGCAAACGGCGGCGCTCCCGCCCCCCCCCCCCCCCCCGCACGGCGCACCCAACCCCGGCGCTCACGCTCCCCGCACCGCCACCGCGCCTCAGCCGCTCACTCGCGCCGCTCCCGCTCCCCAAGGCGCCACCACGACCCCCCGGGACCCCGCTCCCGCCGCTCCCGCTCCCCCGGGCGCCACCACGCGCGCCACCGCCGCCCCATGTCCACCTCCCCCTCCCCCCACGAGCCCCACCGGGCTTCCCGTTCCCCCCGCCGCCCGTACGCGTCCCCCACCCCCAGCCCCCGCCACCACCACTCCCGCTCCCCCGGGCGCCGCCAAGCACGCCACCGCCGCCCCATGTCCCCCTCCCCCTCCCCCCACGAGCCCCACCGGGCTTCCCGTTCCCCCCGCCGCCCGTACCCGTCCTCCACCCCCAGCCCCCGCCACCGCCGCTCCCGCTCCCCCAGGCGCCGCCACGCCCGCCACCGCCGCATGTCCACGTCCTCCTCCCGCCACTCTAGGACCTCGAGCTCGGAGCCCTCCCCCCCCCAGGCCCCCGCCCACCTCGCCTGGTGGTCTGCCCCCGCCTTGCAGGAGCTCCGCCGCTGGGTGAAGTGGGCCGGGGGAGCGGGAAGGCGAGAAGGGGTGCACATGGTGCACACCTTCGAGGAGATCCGCACCCGCACCCCCGCCAACCCCAACGAGGCCGCCCCGGAGGCCATCATGCCGCAGGCGGCATGGGAGGCCCTCCTCCGGGACGCGGTCCAGGGCCTCCGCCCCCCCTACACCCCCCAAACCCTCCGCCGGTGGCTCCAGGCCACCCACCCCTAGGCGTGGGCCATCGGCGCCCCACAGGCCCCCCCCCACCCCACCACCACCACACCGGGAAGGGAAAGGGCACGGGCAAGGGGAGGGCAAGGGACAGAAAGGGACACTCCGGCAAGGGGGCAAGGAAGGGCCCAAAGTGACAGGCAGGCGCCCATAGGGACAAGGCACCGGGAGCGACACAACATGGGAGCAGGGAACCACCCAAGGGCCAGGAAGGGGAAGGAACAGGGACCGAGGTGCAGGGAAAGAGGACACAACGGCGGGCACCAGGGCCCACACGCAGAAAGGGCATACCACAACGGAGGGACCAGCGCTGCCCCACCCCCAGCGGACACCGCACGACCCCCGGAGGCGCACGCCCCCAACGCACGCCGCCGAAGCACGAATGGGACGCCGTACGGACCAAACCAGCTCACGCCCACCAGCCACCAGAAACCACACAGGGGAAGGAGGGTGCACCTACACGGGGAGAAAGGGCTGCACCCACAGAGGAAGCCGCCGGGAACACCGCCGCGCAGCCCACCACCACGCCCTCACCGCCAGGCGACGACCCCGGCCACCGCAAGGGCCACCTCACAGGCACCGGAAGAGGACGAAGGCGCGGCCACAGCACCCAGGGCTAGAGGCCGGGACCCCCAGAGGACACGGGACCAAAGCACAGGCCCCCAGGGAGGGCAACCCCGCGGACACCTACCCGACCCACCAGCCCGAGCACCACACCCAGACCCCCACAGCACAGACCCAGCGAGCCACCCCACACCTAACCGCACCCCCCAGCCACCAGCCAGCCACACTCCGACCCGCACTCCGCACCACGACACGGGCCAGACTGACCTCCACCGACCCACCACGGCACAACACGAGGCAGCACGGCACACCGCACCGCAGCGCGCCACAGTGCAACGCACCACGACAAGGCACCCCAAGGCACAACGCGCCACAACACGACGCGACGCGACGCGGCACAAAGCGGCACACCACGGCACGACACGGCGCAACACGGCGCGACCCAGCAGGGCACACCGCAACACAGCACGGACCAGCACGACACAGCACGGCGAAACACGGCACGACGCAGCACGGCGCACCACAACACACCACAACACCAAAGCAAGGGACGCTAACCGAGGGTCTAACCAAAACAAGCCACCGCACACCCCGGAAGGAGCCGCACCAGCCCGCCACACACCGGCAAGGGGCCACCGCGCGCCCGGCAACAACGGTGGCGGTCCGCCCACACAAACCGCCACCAGAAAGTTAATACCGGCACCGCGGAGGCGAAGGGACACGGAAAACCCCAGCCCCCCAAACCCAGGGCCTCACGAAGCCGCCTGGCGCAACCGCCCAGCCGGCAGAGCAAGAACCTAACCCGGCAGGAAGGGACACCGAGCCCAACGTGTACATAACCCACCCGACCCATGGGGCCGGGGCAAGGCCTGGCAAAACGCAAGCACTAACAGCAACCCGGAAGACCACACTGAATGCCGACCAGTGCGTGCACCAGCCCAGGGAAGGCAGAGGGAGGAACAGGCAGACCCCCCCCCCAAAAAAAAAGGGGGGGGGGCGCGAGAAAGGCCCACAGCCACGAAACCGCCCACCCACACCACAAGAGGCGGCCAAACCCCCCACCCAGACGGCACCGAAGACGGGACCCCCCGAAGGAGCACCGGAGGACCACCCAGCCAAAACCGGCAACACCAAACCGGGAGCAGCGGCCCACCGGGAGGAGGGACACCCAGAACACGCGGACACACACCACGCTGGGGCGGAAAAAAAAAACAAAAAACACACGAAGGCGCAGCCCGAACGAGAGGGGATGGGGGGACGGAGACCACGAGACCCAAGGGCGCCGCGACGCCCCCCCCCCCAAAAAAAAACCAAAGGGGAGGGGGGGGGGGCAAACCCCACCCACGGCAACACCCGCACACCCCCGCGCCACAGGCGGCCCCCCAGGAAGGGCGGGGTGCAAGCGGGGCACACGCACGAACACACACACACCCCAACAACCCAACCAAGAGGGGCGGGGCGCGGCACCAGCTCAAGCACACACCCCCGCACCGCACCCCCAGCCAGGAGGTGCAGGGGACCACGCGGGACAAGCACACAAACACACACACACCCCAACACCTCCCCTAGGAGTGGCGGGGCGCAGCCGAAACCCGAACCCCAGCACGCACGCCCACACCGCACACCAGAACCGGGAACGGCGGGGTACAGGCGGAGCGCGCACACAGCCACGCATGCCCCAAAACCCCAACCAAGAATGGTGGGGTGCAGGCCGAAACCCAAGCCCAACCGCAAACACCGCAAACCCCAGCCGGGAAAAGAGGGGTGAAACCAAAACCCGTACCCAAACACACCTACCCAAGACCCCAGCCAAAGCTGGCGGGGTTACCGAAACCCAAACCCAAGCGCAACCCGGACCCAAACAGAAACGCCACACAACAATAGGAAACCCAGTGTCCATGGCCCGGGCACTGAGGCAGCCCGTGCCATGCAGGTGACCCGGCCAAACGAGATCCGGAGACCGGGGGTAAGGCTGCATCCTAAGGCCTGCGCTGCTTTGGGACTCGAGGCGGAGCGTGCGACACCCAAGCGCCTCGGAACCCCAGTACCAAGAACATGCATGCGTGCCTTGGGAACAGGATACGCCAGGAAGTCCGGTGAACCTCTAGGGTTCCGCCCAAAGGAGGGGACGTGCGCAAGCACGGGGGCACACCCTCCCGGCGAGACAAGCAGGTCACGCTGGCGGCGAACAGCCCTCCCGGTGTTGCCCGGGGCGGCTTTGTTGGGGGCCACCAGTCAGGTCTAGCGGGATGTAAGTCGCCTCCCCTCTTCAAGCGCGGAGCCTCTTCCTGTTCGTCACAGCGGCAACGCCAGCGGGAACCATGGGGCGCCTCTCCACGACCGAGTGCACCTACCTACCTACCTACCTGCACTGTGTTGCGCTACCCAAAGTGATGCACTGGGACACACCAAGTACTGCACTGTGATGCAAAAAGCAGTGTACTGTGTTACATCCTGCACTGGAATGTGGTACATGAAGAGCTGCATTGTGATATACAATGCTGTGCAATGCAAAGCACTGTGAAAGACCGGCATTGTGAAAGACCAAGGAATGCATGAGCACAAGGTGCTGCACTGTGATATCCACGGCGACACACAGCAATGTCATGCAAAGTACAGCACTATGCTCTCTGAAGTAGTGCACTGATCACCAAAGTGATGCGCTGTGATGCACAAGGTACTGCACTGTGATACAGCTAGCACAACACAGCACCGTAACACAAAATAATGCATTGTGACACGAAGTACTGCACCATTACACAAAATACTGCGTTCTGATACAGAAAATATTTCATTGTGAAACATGACATACTGCACTGCGGTCCACAAAGTACTGCACTGTGCCAAACTGTCTCACAATGTGCTGCACTGTGATGCACAAAGTACCAACCAAAGGGCACCATTATATGTGGATTTAAGTGGATTTAATTTGACGTCTCTTTGGTATGAAAGTGAAGTTTGGCGTGAGAATCTACAATTGCGAACCTGATGGGTGATTGGATGAGAATGAGGATGATGGCCGATCCCAAAATGTGATATGCTGAATCCCAAAATCTACTCATACGGTTGTGTCTGTAACAATGTAGAGTGGACCTGTTTTGATGTTTGTTTTGGTGTGAAAGTTGGTTTTGGCCTGAGAATCTAAAATTGTCACGCTGATTGGGGTTTGGATGATGGATGATGATGCTAGATGATCCTAAAATCGGAGATGCAGAAACCCAAAGACCATTTTTCCAGTCGTGTCTATAACAGCCTGGAGTGGGCCTATTTTGAGGTTGATTTGGTACAGGGCGGTCCTTAAGGGAGCCCAATTTTTTTTTTCTAAGGACCGCCCTTAAGGACCGTCCCCGGGGACCACCAACCACCAACCGCCAACCACCACCAGCCGCCAACCGCCAACCGCCAACTGCCAACCACTGCCAACCATCACCAACCACCAATCACCAGCCACCAACTCGCCAACTGTCACCAACTACCACCAACCGCCAACTGCCAATCGCCACCAACCATGGTTGAACATATGAGCTACATGCGGTCTTTTTGCAAAACTGCCATTTTGGAACTGTTTTTTTCCCCTCTTAAGGACCACCCTGGTTTGGTATGAAAGTGAGTTTGGCGCGAGAATCAAAAAGGAGTGGCGGGGCAAAGGAGTCACAATGTATGTCCTAACAAAAAGAGCAAACCCATCATAAAAATCCTGATGTGCCTTGCCAAAGCCAACAGAATTTTCCAGTCGTTTTTCAGAATTGACGCCAAATTTTCTCCACGCAAAATTTTGCTTTTCCAAGGGAGAGCACCTGATGCGGCGCGTCCCGCGGCACAGAGATTTAGCTGTTTGGCCTGACCAAGCAGCTGCAGATTAATTGATGGCTAGGCCGGAAGAGCTATAATTTCCCTTCGCTATTAGGACAATAGGGAGACCCCAAGCTGGGCTGGTGGTTGCTCCCAAGGGACCATCTGATGCATTTTCATCTTGAGAGGTGCCGGTTAGGGCAAGATGGAGGGATGTTTACACAGGTCTTGTGCCCAAGGGTTTGCTCTCCTTAGGGGGCATTTTGGGAGGGGATAAAAGCCGACCTTTTCCGGGTAAATCTGCTGTAAAAGTAGTGTGGTGCGCGCGCCCAAATTTTGCACGTACCAAATCCCCCCTCCCCCCGGTAGCAGAGTGTAGTATTTTGTCTCTCCTAGTGCAGTACTTTGTGTCACAGTGCAGTTTGTTGTGTATGGCAGCGTAGTAGTGTGTACCACAGTGCAGTGCAGTATTTCGTGCATCATAGTGCAGCACTTTGTGTTTTGCAGTGTAATACTGTGTGTGTCACAGTGTATTATTTTGTGTATCACCATGCAGTGCTTCCCAGTGCAATTTTTATTGCAGTACAATACTTTTGTACCAGTTCAGTACATTGTATGACAGTGCATTACTTTATTTATCAAAATGCAGTGTGTTGAGTATCACAATGCAGTATTTTGTGCATCACAGGGCAGTGCTCCGTGTATCATAGAGCAGTGCTTTGTACAGCATACTGCAGGGCATTATGAATCATAGCGCGGTATTCTGTGCCAATCCGTGCTGTACTCACTGGGTTTTATGAGCGAGCAGTCCGCTTTTGAGAGCGAGCAGTGGGTTTTTATCACTGAGCAGCGTCTTTCCGTGATTCTTTGTGTGTCCCAGTGCAGTGGGATTTGTATCATAGTGTGATATTGGATGTGTCACATTGCATTGCTGTGTATTGCATGAAGTACTTTGTGTAACCTATGCAGTATTTTGTGTTTCACAGTGCAGTACCTTGTGTATCACAGTGCAGTGCACTGTGTGTCGCACTGTAGTATTTTGTGTGTCAGAGTGCAGTATTGTGTCTGTCACAGTGAATTGTGTTTTGTATCACAGCGTTAGTTGTGCATCACAGTGCAGAACTTCGTAGGTATTACAGTGCGGCTGTTGGTGCATACTAGTGCAGTACTGTGTGGATCATAATGCAGCATTTTGTGTATGAAAGTGCACTGCTTTGTGCATCACAGTGCTTTACTTCGTGTACCAGACATCACAGTGCAGCGCAGTTTGTCACAGTGCAGTGTTTTGTGTATCACAGTGTGGTTCTTTGTGTAACACAGTGCAATACATTGTGCATAATAGTGCAATGTTGTGTCTCATAGTGCAGTATTTTGTGTATCAGAACGCGGCAGTTTGTAGAATGCAGTGCAGTATTTTGCATAGTGGTGCATTATTTTTGTATAATAGTGCATTCCTTTGTATGACAGTGCATCACAGTGCATCGCAGTGCATTATTTTGTGTTACTCTGCAAGTCACAGTGCAGTGCTTGTTGTATCACAGCACTGTATTTTGTGTGACATTGCATTACTTTTTGTCACGTGCAGTTCCTCGCACGTCACAGTGCAGTGCCTTGTGCATCAGAGTGCACTCTCTTGTGTTTCACGGGTGTGCAGTGCTTTGCATCGCAGTGCAGTGCATTGTGTATTACAGTGCCGTACGGTTTGTATCACAGCGGCGCGTTGTGTTCCACAGTGCAGTGCTTTTTGTATCATAGCGCAGTACTTGGTCTGTCAGACTGCATTCCTTTGTGCAGCATAATGCAGTGCATTACAGTGCGGTGCTCTGTGTATCACAGTGCAGTACTTTGCGTGACTTCGTGTCACGTGCATTATTTTGCGTGTCACACAGTGCAGCACCTTGTGCATCACAGTGTATTCTTTTGTGTTTCAGTGCAGTACTTTGCGTTGCAGTGCAACGCATTGTGTATTTCAGTGCAGTGATGTTTATAATGGTGTGACAGACGCCAAAGTGTGACGAACTGCAAAGTGTGACGAACTGCAGTACTCTGTGCATCACAGTTCATACTGCGCTGTACCACTGTGCAGTATTGTGTGTGTTTTGTGCAGTTCTTTCTGGATCCTCATGCAGTACTTTGTGTCCCAGTGCATTCCCTCGTGTATCACAGTGTTTTGTGTCACAGTATTGTGTACCACAGCGCAGTACTTTGTGTATCACAGCGCATTGGTTTTTTGTTGCAGCACAGTACTTGGTGTATCACAGTGAACTGCTTTGTGTAGCTCTGTGCACTGTCTTGTCTCACAGGGCATAGCTTTTTGTGTTACATCTTTTTGTGTTGCCTTTCAGTGAGACTCAGCATTGTGCCCTGCCATCGCCTTGCTCCATTCCAGTCCCGCTCCCCGTGTGACGCCTGGGTCATGTTTTTCTCAGAGCATTTGAGGAATGGTGGCCCTTCTTACGGCTCGGGTTGCCCAGTTGTGCCCAGATATGCCTGGAGTGGTGGGCCTTCGAGGCCATGACCCTCATAACCGGAGTGCTGGGCACCTCCGAACTCGCCGCCTCCACCATCAGCATGCAGCTGGTTGCCGTGTCCTACATGACCCCCCTTGGGCTGTCCATGGCCGTGTCCACACGTGTCGGCAATGCACTTGGGGCAAACCAGGGCGCCGGGGCCGCGCGCAGCTGCAACGTTGCATTGGCTCTCTGCGCCAGCGTGTCGGGGGGCATCTCGTCGCTTTGGATCGTGGTGCGACATCTGTGGGTGCCGCTGTTCACCGACGACGCAGACGTCCAGGTGTCGTGTCGATCCCGTGTCATCCGTTCGCATGGCGGGCCACCGCGTTGACTGTAGATCGTGGTCACGTTCTTGTCAACTCGATGGCACATGCCCATCACACGTTGCTGCCTTGCTCCCCCAACCAAATCGCCAATTAGCCAAAAACAAAAAGCAAATCGCAACCACAGACTGAGACAGCTTCATGAGGGAAACGGGATATGCACGACGCGTGTGCAGTGGCACGCCTTGGGCAGCTTACGGGGCTGTAACAGCAGTTCTTGCGACGACCAGCACCGAACGCTTGCCTCTTACAGGCACAGGAGGGTCTCTTTGCAACCTCCCCTACTTACTTACGAAGGCCTCGGCCACCCTCAATCACATACACCACCCTGCCACCCGGGAAATAGGCGTGCCCAAGCGACTTTCGGTCTGATCGCGCTCACCACTGACGAGGACCATCGACACCACCTGACAGAGGTAAGTTCGTATGCTTACCCACAGGCTGCAGCACACTGCAATGTGTGTAGGCGAGTCCAGCTAGCCCAGAAACAGACTGAGACTGTATGAACGGCGAGTAGCTGAAACGCTGCACCGCCAAACGGCGGCCGTCTACAGCTTGGGGCCCCTCCCCACGTACGCACTCCCCCAGAACCACACAAAGGCCGGAGCCGCGCCTCCAGGAAACACAACCAAGTGCGTTAGACCGCAAGTACCAACCAGCGAACCCACTTCACCTCACCACTGACAGCAAACGGGCAGCAACACATGTTTGAACCTCCCCTCCCCTCTTTGGGGTGGGGGCCAGCCCCTGCAAAAGGATACTGCTCAGCCCCCAGCGGCCCTCGAAGTAGTTTGCATCCGCCAGAAATCATCCCCCAACCGCTTGTCCAACAACGCTTGTCCGGCAGTAACTGCCTTTGCCACCACCCGTAATCGACCCCCGTTTGGCCCCACCATCAAGCGCATCACTCCCCCACGCGCCCTCTAGATTTTCGACAGATAACTGGGAAGAGGGGGCGCAGCGGAACAAGGCCTGGCTGCCCCACAGGGAGTCCACAGCAGTCTGCGTGCGTGTTAGATGGATTCTGATGGTTCAACCCCCTCCCCCCAACTCTTCTCCTCTAAAGAAACCGTGGTCTCAGAATGCCGCCCGGATTGGGTCGAGGTGCAACCGTCTGTTCTATCCGTGTCACATCCGTGTCATATTCCATCAAACTGCCAGTCCTGTGCCACATCAGTGCCCAACTCGTAGCCACGTCAGATCATCACACCCTTGTCAAATCTTTGCCACATGCCGATCACACCCGTGCTGCATATTGTGTGGCATCAGTGTCATTTCCACGCCACATCCCAGTCCCGTATAGCATCGGTGACACTGTTGCGCCACGTCCTCATTGCAACGTTATCGTGTCCGTGGCACATCGCCCTCATCGCCGTGTCATATCTGTGTCTGGTCCATAACACATCCGCAACACATCCGTGTTACAACCGCAAGTTGCAGGCGCGTTATTTGCAAGCGACACCCAGGACACACTCCATGTCACATCCCTGTCACGGGCTTGTCATAGGCGATGACTGTCAAGCTGCTGCTGGTGATGTCCGCGTTCCAGTGGTTCGATGCCATGCAGTGCATAATGTCGGGCGTGATGCGCGGCGCCGGTCTGCAGTCGTATGGAGCGGTTGCCAACTTCGTCTCCCAGTGGCTCGTAGGCATCCCCGTGGCACTGCTCGCGGCCTTTGTATGGGGCTTCGGCTTGTTTGGGGTGTGGGCGAGTTGCGGACTGGGGGTTGCGGTCATGTGCTGTCTGCAGTGCTGCATCATCCGCGGCATCAAGTGGGAGCGCATGGCATTGGAGGCCCACGCACATGCGCAATCCCTCCCCCGCATGCAGGGGCCGGGCGTCAAGGATGTCCCGCCACTGTCTAAAGGCGTAGAGTATGGAGATGACGCGGACATTGAGCGGGGGGTCGAAGGAGAGAAGGCTCTTGAGGACGCGGAGGAGCCCAAGGTCTGAGTCGAGCCAATGGCCCATGGCCCGTCGTGGTCCATTTTGGCATCAGTGCCCACGTTTTGGTGCCGTTGAAAGGCGCCAGCCCAACAAAAATTACATCAAAACAGGGCGGTCCCTAAGACCACCTGCATTGTTTTGTTTTTTTGGCATTCTGGATTGACCTAAGCGCCGCCAACCGCTGTCGGCTACCTTCCAACCGCCGTCGGTCATCCTTAAGACGCCGTCGCTTACCCTCCAACCGCCGTCGGTCATCCTTCAGCCGCCGTCGGTTACCCTCCAACAGCCGAGCTGTGTGTGACGGACTCCAGCATATTTTTCCGTTTCTTTCTTTTTTTTTTTTTTTGTTGTTTCATGCCGTTAGGGACCGCCCTGGGTGAAAAACAAAAAAAAATCATGACCCGCTGGTCGTTCTGTTTCAATTGTGTTGGAACTTTTGGAGAAAGCGTTTCCCGCGCAATGTCTCGGAAGCCCGTCTTGGTCGAAGCCCAGCCATCCCCGCCCTCAGCGCCCCCCGCCAACAGTTGACGGCGGTCGAAAGGCACTGCACAAAATCCGGATCATCCGCGGGGCCGTCGCTCTCCATCCGGGACGAACAGTGGCCCGCTTTGGTGCCGCTGGAGGCTACGGCCGCTGGGCGCCAACGGACAGTAGGTGATGCACGCCGTGTGGGGCAGGCACGGCCGGAGCCTAGTGCGGGCACTGCAACCTGAGCCCCCCCCGCTCCCTTTGCCTGGCCCCCTTCGCAGCGCGTAGCGCCGCAGGAGCGGCGTCGCGGTTGGTGTCTACACCAGAACCCGCTCCCCCAACCATACAATCGCCCCCCCCTCCGCCCCCCGCAGCGCAGCGCCGCAGCAAATAGGGGGGGAAACACTGCACCCCCACTGCTACACTATGTGCTCTTCAGGGCAACGCCCCTCTCTCGGGGCAGCACAGGGACAGGGACATGGCACAAGCAAACAAAAGGCGCGCATGGATATCCTGAACGTTTTTGGGCTCCCGACTGGACGCAGTAGCCTCTAAATGAGCTGAAACGGTCGACGAAACAACCCCCGTATACGCACCGCGCGCGCACCGCTTCTGATACTCCCCCAAGGACAGCAACGGTCAGACAGTGTCTTGGTGCTTGGAAAAGGTTGTGCTAGTGGAAAGGGGGGCAGGGGGGGGGGTAACAGGTCCCTGGCTGCCCTCATTTTGGCCGTGCCTGCTCAAGGGAGAGCGGCGGTGGCGGGGGGGAGGGTAAGCGTCTGATTTCCAGGCCCTTTCAGGGAAGGTCTTTTAACACTCCACCTACGTACACGGGCAAATACATCAGTCGGCACTCCGGTGGTATAGTCCCACACACACACACACACACACACACACACACTACGCACACCGGGCAAGTACGTCAGTCGGCACTCCGGCGGTACACTCCCACACACACCCTACGTACACAGGGCAAATACATGAGTCGGCACTCCGGCCGTATAGTCACACACACACACACTACGCACACCGGGCAGGTACGTCAGTCGGCACTCCGGCGGTACACTCCCACACACACCCTACGTACACAGGGCAAATACATGAGTCGGCACTCCGGCAGTATAGTCCCACACTCACACACTACGCACACCGGGCAGGTACGTCAGTTGGCATTCTGGCGGTACACTCCCACACACACCCTACGTACACAGGGCAAATACATGAGCCGGCACTCCGGCCGTATAGTCACACACACACACACTACGCACACCGGGCAGGTATGTCAGTCGGCACTCCGGCGGTACACTCCCACACACACCCTACGTACACAGGGCAAATACATTAGCCGGCACTCCGGCGGTATAGTCCCACACTCACACACTACGCACACCGGGCAGGTACGTCAGTCGGCACTCCGGCGGTACACTCCCACACACACCCTACGTACACAAGGCAAATACATGAGCCGGCACTCCGGCGGTGTAGTCCCACACTCACACACTACGCACACCGGGCAGGTACGTCAGTCGGCATTCTGGCGGTACAGTCCACAAACACCCTACATACACAGGGCGGGTACGTCAGCCGGCACCCCGACGGTACCGTCCCACACACACAAGGCGGGTACGCTAGCAGACACTCCGGTGATACCGCCCCTGTCCACCCTTACCTGCCCACCCCAAACTGACAGGGCAGCGCCCTTAGCTATAGCTAGGCTTATAGTCTACAGACGCTCAGCCGCCTGGCCGAGAGGATAACCCCCTGGAATGCCGCCTAGCAACCTCAGGTTCGAATTCCAGCACTTACTTTGCCGATACACAGAGAATACTAGTTACTTGTAATCTATACCCTGCCTACTGTTGTACCATATTCCCTACAAGTGCAGTGGGGGGTAGCCAGCGGGCGGGGGCTTTGGGCTTTGGGCTATTCCTCCCTCTCCGAACAGGTCTTACGGACCAACGGATTCGCCTCTTCCGGGGAGATAGGCGCGAGGCGCACCTCACTCGGCGGGCGCCTAGCCAGGGCGCCAGCCGGGGTAAATGCCTTCCTAAGTGCGGGATGTGTGTGCAGTTGTTTGCGGCCAGGCGGCCGGCCCACTAAGGTGGGCGTGCGGTGCGTGAGGGGTACTACTGTAGGGTTAAGTGGTTTGGCTCAGTAGTTAGTCTAGAGGTAGGGGATGTGTACGTCAGGGATCGAGCCCAAGGACGCCATGCGGCGGGCCTAGGGGCTATACGCCCGCTCAGCATGGGCTGTCTAGGTTGTAGCAGTGGGTCTGTCGGGTAGGCTGTAAGGCTAGCTGTCAGGAGGGGAAGGAGGGCAAGACCTTTCGCTCCTTCTGCTTCCATTTTCTCCTTCAGGGCTAGCCCGCGGTTGAAGCCGGCGTGGGGTGTTGTGTGTGGTGGTGGTCTGCTTTCTTCAGGTAGATCAACTAAAAATGTACTTATAGGGGACAAGCTACAATAGTAGGCTGGGTACTACTGTACTGGGTACAGATTATGTAGCTGGTACCTTCAATGTATTGTGAGGTATGTATGAGGTGGGAATTGAACCCGGGGACTCCAGGCGGCAGTCCAATGGGTTACCCGCTTGTCCAGGCGGCTGAGCGACTGTAGTTTGGAATCCAAGCCATAGCTAAGGGCGCACCTCCGTCAGTATCGGGGCTGGCAGGCAAGGATGGGAGGGAATACCTGTTGTTCCTCAGTACTTCCGCGGTGTGTCGTGGTGGCTCATCCACCTCGGGTATGTCAATAATAATGTCCTACCTGCATCTGCGGGGGGGGGGGGGGTCCTGGTGCCAAGCTGAGAAACACCTGGGCGCCTTGCACGTGCAAATGTGCCTTACGTCTGCACGTACAGGGCGTACCTTTCACAGGCATCCCCTCCTCACGGGACATCGCATGCACCTTTTTTGGGGGCATGGCCACACCAATGGTCCGAAGTTCTGCGCTATTTCTGCTTCTCTACATGCATATGTCTGGGGCTGAGGTGTAAGAACCACGTCAAGGTACCAAAGGCTGAGCAATTTCATGATGTCCCATGGCCTGGGGTGTGTGCACACATGGTTTGGTGACCACTGTGTGGCACTTGCTGTCGTCAGGTCGTGGGTGGCCATGCAGGCGTTTCTAGGCCCCATGGTATGGGCACTGGCACACCGATCAGGATTTGTTTGAGGAACCGGTGTCTCAAAGGCCACGTGAGGGCCCCGTTGGGCGAGCTCACATGCAAACAGGGCAGCGACAGGCCAAACGAAGACAATCTACAGGCCTGCCAACAAGGGAACGTTGCAAAGGAGGGAAAAGTACCAGAAGAAAGTACTCGTGCAGTATTGTCCTGCTTTTTGTAGGATTTCGTGCAACTTCCCCCCCACCCTCCCCGCCCCCCGATTGTTCAGGGCTTTTACAGAAATCTACAAGGCAGTACCCACACCCAACCGGCGCTTCAGGGGCACTGATGTTTGCCCCTGTGGCACTTCAGTCCTGAGGCTCTGTGCATTGTCCATCGCGGCCTGGGGGGGGTTGGTCGGGAGCATGCAACTGCTGGTGTGTGTGCCTTCTTGTTGTTGATCACCCAGGGGGGGGGGGGGGGGCTTACGTGTCGGGCTGGATTCCCCAGCCCACACGGTGAACACGACGTTGAACAATGAGGAACAACCGACTTGGGCACCAGCAGTGCCCAGAATTTTTTTGGCCTCTGTGGACCGGGGCACAGAAGGTTTCCCCCCCATTCCCCCCCATTTGTGGGCAGTACAAGGGGATTGTACCCCCCGGACTTGTGCATATTCAAAATGCTCAGAATGAAACAGGGAAACCCCCCAAACTACAACAAAATTGGACCCCCCCCCCGCCCCCGCTGGACCCCTTGCCCACGCTGCAGGGGTTGGGGTCCGGAACTGGCCTGACCCCCCCCCCCCCCCGCCCCCCTGCCAACCACCAAGGCCTTGTGCCACCCCCCCCCCCTGCCCCTGGTCATTACCGTTTGATCCAGCGGTTATGTCAAACCAATGTTTTGCCAAAAACATATGTTTTGCATTCCGGTTCAGGTCTGTTTATATTTATTGGGTAGAGCTGTATGGGCATGGGTAGAGCTGTACATGGACTGACCGGAGACAGTTCAGTTGCAAGATTGACAGTGAGTGCAGTGAGTTGGCTGTGCAGGGAGAGGGTGGAGACGCAACACGTCCAACAGGACAACAGGATTTGCGGAAATGCATCGCACCCATCATAAAGTGGCAGGCGGAGCTTTCGAGGGCCTTTTGTCATTCTCCCCCACCCCCTCCCTCTTATAGCAAAGTTTGTGTGGTCTCGTCTGCCATGAACTCTCCTCACATAGTTGTGCCCGCACACATGTTTCCCTCCCCTGTCAGTCCCTCAGACGACCCGTCTTTGAGGCAGAGACACGGGGAGGACCGTTCTGCCTGCCTGGCGTCGAGAGCAGGTTGACGGTCATGTGACTGTGAATCCTCCTCCTCCTCCTCCTCTTCCTACCCTCTTTCCCGTTTCCCTGGCTCCACGCGCCACACCGGTGGCACCCATTGGGGGGCCAAGGTGGGGTACAAAGAGATCAAATCTGGGACACCTGCCATTGATTCGGGGGTCTGTGTACAAGAAAAAAGTTAGCCTGGACCTAGGCCTGGATATCTGCACAGTGGCTGCAATCGCAAAGTTTTGTCAGCCCCCTCCCCCCCCCCTTCACGACCCTGCATCTCATCTTCACCATGGCCAACAATGATGGACCACCACCACACAACTGTTCAAACAATCCGCCTCCTTGCACCTCCCCAACCAGCTTGTCACCCCTGCACTCCACCGCTGCACTGCATGTGTGAAAGTCCACACAAGCCACTCTTTTAGCACCGCTTCTGTTTCTCCGCCCCATCCACCCCTATCCCAGGCCTGCCACCGCACCCCAGATCGCCCCTCTCGGAGGTGATCCACCAACGGGGTCTGCGCTGGGGATGCCAGTATCTCGTCCACTTTGCATTTTCGCGGGGGCACCAATGGCTGCCGCTCACAACTCGGACGGCAGACCGCAATATGTCGGCATGAGGCGGGAAAGGCTTTGTGCGTAACACCGTACGGCGTCGAGCCCTTTTGTAGCCACGGCCCGTTCAAGATGGTTGTGCACTGGCGTGTGCGCGCGTGTGTGTACCTCTTGACGGGTTGCATTACCTTCTGTTGGGGTACGTTTTGTGTGCCTTGGATGGGCCGAATCCTGCAGCTGCCCCGTGTTTTGTGGACGGGGAAAGTGCATTGTTGCCTCTACTGTCCTCTTTGGTGTGCGTTGGGGTCTGTGTGGTCTCCTGTGGGAAGAGTCGCCATGCAGTGCATGGGTCTCCTTTGGGGGCTCTGCACCCGCTTCAATGACTTCCGTGGCGTTTGGTTGCCCCCTCCACCCCCGACGGCCTTTGCCCAGCTGAGCCTCTTCTGACGTGAGCCACGGATGGGCAAATGTGGGCATGCGGAGAAACATGACCCCCCCCCCCCAACGTTTGTGTGAACAACGCCCTTGTCAGGACAACATGTTGCTTCTGTACCTTTACAAACCGTGGGATTGGGCGGTTCTGGGTTTTTGGCTGTCCATAAAGACCAAGTGTTGTCTGTGATTTGGGGCTCAGGGTGGTATTTTGGGGATGCTGGTTACCGTCTTGCTACTTGTTGCCAAATGTCTGGTTGTTCAGGCGTGCAGCCTAATCACCCGTCCCGTCACCCTTCAACCGGGCAAAGAACACCTTTTCTTGTTTTTCGTTTCCCCCCCGTTTTCCCTCCTTTTTGGGTGTTTTCCCTTGTCTTTCGGTGGTTTTTGGTGTTTTTCATGTCGTTGCAGCCCATATTCACTAATTTTGATCAATACAAGTGGCACATTATTTCATAATTTGAACATTTTTTGCACACTCGTGGTGCACGCACCAGCAATTGGAACAGGTTCATCAGGTCACCCCCCAAGGTGCAAGGCTCCAATCCATCAGTTCCATTGTTTACGATAACTTTGGAGGGGGGCAGGGGGGTGTGCACCCAGGGCCCACAAGCTGCCAGTGTTTTTTTTTCCAACAAAACTTTTCCAGCAAAACAATGTATCCCATGAAGCAACCATAGCACTTTCTACTCAACCCCTCGTGGCTTAGTGTTCCACAACTCTTTGCAACCCCTTCCCAGATAAACTCGGCTTTTGGCACCATTTTGTGCCAAAAAACAAAACAACACAAAACAACAAACGCCCAAAATGGTAAAAAAAACAACAACAACTGTTTTTGGACCAACCCATCAACCGGTCAACTGCCTTTGTGACGCGTGTTTTTGAGATGCCTGTCGAGAGTGGTGTTCCCACATCTGGTCATGGGAGACTCTCTGGCCCTCTCATGAGTGCGACTCTGGAGGTAAGGGTATCTTCATTCTGAGTACTCCTGTGTCTGTCTGCCGCTGTGTCATCCTTGTGTATGAATGTGCGCAAATGGGTTAGCTGTCGCACAGGGGGCACGGCTGTATTCTCTCTCCAGTTCTGCATTTGTACTTCCTGTAGACACCTGGTTCCTTGCTGCCTCTCTTTCCCCCTACCCTGCCCTCCCTCCCTCCCTCCCTCCCTCCCTCTCGCTCTTTCTGTCTCTTTTTGTTTCTTCCTCTCTACTTCATCAACCAGACACTGCGTTCAAGTGTCTGGTGATGCTGAAATTGACCAAAATTCATCAGTAGTGCTTTGAAGGCTAGGGTCGGGGTAGAGTGGGCAGAACACCCTCGACCACGGTAGTGGAAGCCTCAAGGCTGTTGGGTGCCCATCTTGCGCCCAGCATCAAACAGGACCAACAGGCGGTTTCACAATTCATTAAGCGACCTTACGATGCTTTGTTGCTGCTGTTGGTGCATGTTGTATTTTTTGACCCGGACACAAAACACCACATGCCGCGCAAGAGTGCCATCTAGCAGTGGTTGGCTTGTTGCTTTATGCGTCCATTTTGGGGGGGAGCGTTAGCGCGCGCCCACATATGGCACCAAACCAAACAGCGTGGTGAGCCCTACACTACTTTCTTGAGCTAGCGTAATCCTAAATCATCTGAGCCCTAAAACATGACAATGTGGGGTGAATACCATGTCTCGACACATAACAATTTTCGAGTTTCTTTGGAGAGTGTCCCCCAAGAGTCTGTAGGAGTGCAGCAAACTAGAAAAAAAAGGAAGAAAAACAAACAATATGGCCCCAAACCACCTTGAGTTCCACCACTCATGTGAAGGGACCAAACTTTTTTCCCTCAACCTTTGGTGCCCATGCGTGTGCACCCAGTTTGCCTGAAGCGCCAGTACAGGGCAATTCGGGCAGTTTGTGCGAAGTAGGAGTGGCATGGGGGAACCCTTGTGCTCCACGCACACAGCACACAACTTTTAAGCATATTGTCCCAGAAAGCCTCCGAGTTGACCCCCTTCCAACCCTGCTAAATGATCGCCACATGGCCAGTGGATGATATCCTGCACATGCAATGTGTTTGCTTTTTGTTGTTTGTACACTGACCGAATAGCCCGTGACAAGGGGCATTTGGTAGCCATGTATCTGTTGCTTCATTGCCCACCCAACCTCGCAGACCCCCCCTGCTCTCCTTTTCCCCAGAGGGCAGAATGCCAGGAAATGCTGCACCACTGATGTGTAGCAGTTGTTGATCCGGACCCTGTAGCTGTGTGTTACAATTTCCCTGTCTGCTCTCCAAATCCCTCCAAATCTCAACCGTTTGAGAATGACTAAAAGTGAAGGCTGAGTGCTGGCAGTAGGCACAAGCAGCACGTGAGGCGACTGTCCTACTCTCACCTACCAGACATGTTTCCCTCCACTGTCTCGGGACAAACAATGTACACAATTTCCTCTCCAACAGTTTTAACAAGGGCGCTGCTCATGTCCAAGCTCGATGGGTTCCAAATCCGAGGAAACCTAAGGTGGGTGAAAAAAGTTTGGCATTGGCTTCGGAAAACGGGGAAGAACGCGAAAAGGCAAGTAATTGGCATAGAAAAACAGGGGAAGACAGGGGCAAACAGGGGAAACGGGGGGAACTGGGGAAAAACGGGGAAATTGCAACTGCAAGTGACACAGTGACCAGTCACAGTGACCAGTCACAGTGACAGCGGTCGTGTCATGGAATTGGAGTCCTCCCTTGATTGGGGGGATCCGCTTTGTGTATTCTGTTAGTCAGTCACAGGCCAACATACCCCTTAAACCCCTCCCACCTGCTCTCGACCCCTTCCCAGAACTTCCGTTAAACAGTTAGCCCCAGTGAACGAAACAACCGAAAGTCAATTAAAGTTAAACACAGAGGACCGCTGACAAAACCACTTGCAAATTTTCGTTTTCTATTTTTGACCATCTCACTTCTTTGTTAAACATGTGTTGTTTGATGGCTGGGTAACTGGGCAGGCAGGGTTTATTTCTGCCTGAAAGGGGGGGGTAGGAGAGGACGCCTAGGCACTCAAGGGGAGAGCAGGGTGGGATGTAAAAATAAAAACCTGTAAGTTCCTCTCCTGCCCTCCCGCTTGTGCCGCCCCTCCTTTGCCCCCTAGCTTCGGCTTTGCCCCACCCTCTTTTGGACAGTCCCACGGGGCAGGGAATAGTTTAACAGCTGGGGAACATTTCCATGTGATTACAAATTGCATGAGTTGGTGCAGTGTGTTGTCATGTTGTGTATCTTTGCCTGGACAACCTACAATGCATTGCCTACTGCTTGATCAACCCATCACCTTGTGCAGGCAATGGCTCATTTTCTGCAACATGAGAATGTTCGGTATGTTAAAATTTCTTTTGTGACTGCCCCCGGGCTGACAACAAGGCTTGTATCACATGTCATACTCTTGCCAAGCACAATACCTCCAAGAATGCCGGGGATCTTGGTATTGATGTGGGCCACATTGGTGGGAGAGGTGGGAAGTATTATCCAGTAGTTTACTCAAGGTTGAGACACATGGAAGGCGGTGGTTTTGAACGATATGGAAGCGAAATTACAGGGTGTTTTACAGGCAGCCATTGCGAAATGTGATCAGTATTTGACACTACCTTCTTTTGCAAATTCTGCTTGGCTGTTTGACCCTAGGCAGCGCCCTCAATTGGATAAGAATATTTCTGCGTACGTCACTTCTGTGACACATGAAAGGGGACAAGACAAGGCAATATGTCGTGTTATCCCCCACTCTGAAAGAGCATATATTGAACAACATGAGTGGGAGAAATACTGGTCATGCCCAGAAGTACAAAATGGTCCTATTGATTTGATTGGGTGGTGGCGGGGTGTACAGTCTGAAATTCCGCACCTTGCCCCGGGGGGGGCGACTCCGCGGGTCCCAGGACGCCAACTACCCCTGCCCCCCCCCCCCCCCCCTAGGGGCCTTCGGCCAACACTTAGTTGCCAAAGGTGTCGCCCCCAGGCGTCCATGGGCGCCTAAGGCGCCTGATGCTCCATGAACACCAAAGGTGCCCTAAGGAAAATTTTGTCCAATTTGCACCCCAACACTATCCTTGAACCCAACCTTGACTCTAACACCCACCCCCAACCCTCAGCCTACTCCTATCCCTACACCTGACCCTAATCAAGACTGAATATTGGGACCGAGCTGGTGGAGGAGGGAACATCAGCTATGATTGGTGAGGGACATCAAGAATGATTCACACATTGATGGCTCTTGACAAAGTGAAATCAGCTTGCAAGTGAACCCCATCACCACGAGGCCCACTTTCAAGGCTTTTTGGACTTCTGAGGGGCCAAAATGCCCCAAAATGGGCTCAAAATGGGCTCATTTCACCCGTTTGTGCACCCCAAATGGTCTAGGATGAGGTTTGGAAAAATGCGTTTTTGACCCATTTTTGACCCATTTTTGGTCCCGAAACAGCCCATTTTCAAGGCATTTGGGGATTTTCGGAGGAACAAAATGGGCCACCACAAGCTCAAAACGGTCCAAAAACACTAGTTTTAGCGTCGCACATGGTCTAGGATCATTTTTGAGAAAAGTCATCTTTTTGCCCCTACTGGACCCTGTTGACCCATTTGGGCACCCACCTGTTTGGGCTTGAGCTTGCAGCTTGCCGCAGCCTAGTGGGCCTAGGTATGGGGGTCTAGGCGTCCGTTTGGGCAATTCTAAGGGGTGGAAACCACAAAAAGTGGCGGGTTGCGGGTGGTGTAGGTGCCCTCGGAATCGCGTTTTGAGCCATGTAGCCCAAGATATGGCCTATTCTTGGTTTGTGGCTGTCGGCATTTGGACCTTCTGGGGGCCTTTTTGGGCCGTTTCCGGGACATATCATGGAGTTAGAGGGCTGCAAAGAGCTCGTTGACACGGGGAAGTCAAGCCGCACGTGTAGTGTACCCATCGTTTCCCTTCGTTTGGCCGTTTTGAATGGGTTCCGGGGCTTTTTCGGCCCAAAAATGGCTGTTTTGGGCCCTGAACTGCAGTTTTTGAAACTGAGGTCTGCCACTTGCGAATCCCGTTCCCGGCCACCACCGTTGAGTTTCTTGCTCAAACTTTGTGTGATTGTACTTCACACCCATAGGTATCATCCACCAAAATTTCACTGGAATCCAAAGCACCACGACGGAGTTCTGATTTTTACCCATTTCGCGCGTGCTGCTTGCTTGCTGCTTGCTGCTTGCTTGCTTGCCAAACCTGTCAGGTCCACCCTAGACACTAAAAAGGGTTATAAAACCAAGACTGGTTCCACCAGCTCGGTGACCCTAACCCTAATCAAGACTGAATATTGGGACCAAGCTGGTGGGGGAGGGAACATCAGCTATGACTGGTGAGGGACATCAAGAATGATTCACACATTGATGGCTCTTGACAAAGTGAAATCAGCTTGCAAGTGAACCCCATCACCACAAGGCCCACTTTCAAGGCTTTTGTTGGACTTCTGAGGGGCCAAAATTCCCCAAAATGGGCTCAAAATGGGCTCATTTCACCCGTTTGTGCACCCCAAATGGTCTAGGATGAGGTTTGGAAAAATGTGTTTTTGACCCATTTTTGACCCATTTTTGGTCCCAAAACAGCCCAATTTCAAGGCATTTTGGGATTTTCGGAGGACCAAAATGGGCCACCACAAGCTCAAAACGGTCCAAAAACACTTGTTTTAGCGTCGCACATGGTCTGGGATCATTTTTAAGAAAAGTCATCTTTTTGCCCCTACTGGACCCTGTTGACCCATTTGGGCACCCACCTGTTTGGGCTTGAGCTTGTAGCTTGCCGCGGCCTAGTGGGGCTAGGTATTGGGGTCTAGGCGTCCATTTGGGCAATTCTGAGGGGTGGAAACCACAAAAGTGGGGGGTTGCGGGTGGAGTAGGTGCCCTCGGAATCGCATTTTGAGCCATGTAGCCAAAGATATGGCCTATTCTTGGTTTGTGGCTGTCGGCATTTGGGGCTTCTGCGGGCTTTTTGGGCCGTTTCCGGGACATATCATGGAGTGAGAGCGCCGCAAAGGGCTCGTTGACACGGGGAAGTCAAGCCGCGCGTGGATTGTACCCACCGTTCCCCTTCATTTGGCCGTTTTGAATGGGTTCCAGGGCTTTTTTGGCCCAAAAATGGCTATTTTTGGCCCTAAACTGCAGTTTTTGAAACCGAGGTCCGCCACTTGCGAATCCTGTTCCCGGCCGCCACCGTTGAGTTTCTTGCTCAAACTTTGTGTGATTGTACTTCACACCCATAGGTATCATCCACCAAAATTTCACCCGAATGTGAAGCACCACGACAGAATTCTGATTTTTAGCCATTTCGCGCGTGCTGCTTGCTGCTTGCTTGCTTGCTTGCTTGCTTGCTGCTGCTAAACCTGGTAGGTCCACCCTAGACACTAAAAAGGGTTATAAAACCAAGACTGGTTCCACCAGCTCGGTGACCCTAGCCCTAACCCTACACATGGCTCTCACCCTAGGCTAGGGTCAGAGTGAGTGTTGGGGTCCAAAATGGAGCAATGATGTGGCAAAAGCAGCCATGAACGAAATTGGGGGGATCTTGTTCAGCCCAATCAACATGGCTGGCATGGCCAAACCAACTGGCTGCAAAGGTTAGGGTTAGGTTTATGGTGATGGTATGGTTAGAGGGAGGGCAAGGGGAGGTAAGGGGAGCCTGTGCCCCCCTCCCCACCGACCCTCCCAGAGCCCCCCCCCCCCCCAACCGACCCTCCCGGACCCCCCCCCCCCAAGCCCCTCCTAGACCCCCCCCCCCAATTCGCCCCTCCTGAACCCCCCCTCAAATGCCCCCCCCCCCCCCCCCCCCCCCCCCCAAGGGGCCTCCGGCCAACAGTTAGTTGGGGGGGTAGTTGACGTCCAGAACCGAGGGGTTGCCCCCCCCGGGCACCTTGCAAAGCTTGCACTCTGCACGCTGCCCATTCCTCACACTTAGAGGGCTCCTTCAATTATTATTGAATGTCCAGATCAGCACTGCAAAGTGCATTGACGCTTGAACATCACATTGGCAGATTGAGTTTTACGATGAATGGAATTGTACCTCCAGTCTCAAAGAACTGCCCTGCTGTGTTTTGCATGTTGACTGCTCTCTTGCTGAATCACCCTTTATCAAGTGCTGGAACTCCCGTCCAACTCCTTGCTGGGCCCTGCAGGGTAAAAAAAAGGCACACAGGCAGGGCCTCAGGGGAACCTATCGAGCCCTGTCATCTGGAAGTACCAACCAGCACACCAACTTGGCCTTTATGGCACAATCCCATTATCAGGCATCTCTGGGAGGGTCGGGGTCGCTGCGGGTGGTTGTGGGGGCTGCTAAGAAGGGAGTTTCATGGCAATACTGCACATGGTCACGCCCACATGCGCGAACTGGTGTTTATAATCCATGCACCAAACCAAATGCATTTTGCTGCAGGAGTGTGTATTTATTCTGGCGCACCCAAACTTCACCCGGGCTGATCAGCTCGTCTGGTGCATACTTCTTGTCTTGGTGGTTTACGTGTCATTCGTGACCATCAATGTGTTGAGAACCGATGCCCCCCGAACGAAGTTCCGGTTCTACTCAGGCAATGCCCTGAAGAGACAGCTGCATTGGGAAACTACACATCTGCAGTCCAGTCCATTGCGAGGTCGTGCGACATCTCGTGTCCCCTGGTACATTGACAGTGCTGCGCCCCTGACCCGCCGCGTCCACAGCGTCTACAGTACCGGTGCCGCAGCACATGCAGGGCCACTCACCGGGTCGCACCTCCATGGCCATGAAACAAACAAGGGTCGTGATTTTCATGCGACCCAGCCATCACGTACACGACCTGTGGCTGGTTTAGTACCTCTGGCTGGTATAGTAGGTCTGGGCTTGCTTCTTGGCGGGCTCGGACTCGGGCAGAAATGGCGCTGGGGCCACTTCAGATCCTCACAATGTTCAAACTGTGAATCTTGGGTTCTGGCGGCGATGGGGATGACGACCAGCAGTGAGGACATGGGCCCAGGACGGGGCACTGGAGATCCGCGGGGAGTGGATGCGGACGCGCTTCACGGTGCCAAGGGCGAGGGAATGGCTGGCGGCAGTGCTCCGCGGACCAATGGCGTTGCGAGCGATGACGACCGGGCGGTCAGTCGACTGCTTGAACAAGAGCTGCATGCGATTATGCAGGACGACGACGTGCCTCCGGAATGGAAAATGGGCGGCAACGCGACCGTGGGCGACGCTCCCGCCGACGTCGACCCTCTCAAGAGCGCCTTGTCTAAGAAGGTGCCGGAGGGGTGGCGCGACGGGAAGAGCTCTCCGAGCGAGGCAACGCCAGACTGTAGTGGGGGTGACTGGGACTGGATGAGCGAGGCCTCTCTGGATGTGAGTCTGGAAGATGCCACTACGGAGGGCAGCGAAGGCTGGTGGCAGGATACCGACGAGGAAGAGGAGGAGCTAAGAGCTGCCCTGGCAGACGAATACCGCCGCCGCCGCCGCGACCCGGCCCCGCGTGCCACCCAATACAACCGCCGCGTGGTCCAGCGCTGTGCAGACGGCATCCGCGAGCTGTTCTCCGCGCTGGCCCCTTCGGAGGACGACGAGATCGAGAAGACGCTGCTGCGGAGGCGGCTCGAGGACGTACTGATCTACGACCAGGAGCTCAACCGGGTGTGCAGCCCGTGCTCCGTGGAGCTCTTCGGCTCGTGGCTGTCGGGCTTCGGGACGAAGGACGCCGACGTGGACTGCGTGCTTCTGCTGCACGAGCCGGTGGGCGGTGACCAGTGGGCCCAGGAGGATGTCCTGGAGGTCATCGGCGGCATCCTGGAGATCCATGGCTACGTCGGCGTGACGCTGATCCCCGGCGCCCGCGTGCCCATCGTCAAGTTCGCCGACCCGATGTGCGGCACCGACATCGACCTCTGCGTGAGCTTCGACCCGCGCTTCACGCTGGGGATCTACACCGGCCGGCTCCTGCGCGCGTATGCGGACTTCGACCCCGTCGTGCGCCCTCTGGGGCTCATCATCAAGCACTGGTCGAAGCGTCGCCGGATCAACGGTGCGGTCAACGGGTTCCTTAACTCCCACGGTTACGTGCTGATGCTGCTCCACTGGCTGCAGCACGACGCCACCGTCGCCGGCCGCATCCTCCCGGACTTGCAGGCACCCGACCTCCCGTCGCGCGCGCGCGCCGCCGGCCACCCGCCCATCGCGGGCTGTGACGTCACGTTCTGCGAGGACGCACGCGCGGCCCGGCAGCAGTTGCGGAGCCCTGCGTCGGACGGGTACGTGCAGAACGGGCTGTGGCTGCCGGTGGATGACGCGGCGCTGTTCGAGCTACTCAGCGGGTTCTTTCACTTCTACGTCTCGCGATGGGACCTCAAGAAGGACGTGGTGCGCCTGCACCCGCCGCGCGGCCGCACGGCCGAGTGCGCGATGTGCCAGCGCCGGCTCGGCACTCGCTGGTTCCCGCTCCTCGCGTCCGGCAACCGGACGGCGCGGCAGCGGTTCCACCGCGGGGGCCCGTTCCTGTGCAAAGACTGCGCCGCCACGCGGCGCTGGCGCGCGCGGCACCCCCTCGCCATCGAGGACCCCATCAACGCCGCGACGGACGTGAGCGACGTTCTGAGCCGCCGCGCGCAGCAGACGGTCCTCCGGGAGTTCGAGCGGGCGTGGTGCGTGCTGGCGGACACCGGCAGCGTCGCGGAGCTGTGCAAACCCGTCCGCCGGCCGTGGCCCGCGGCCCGGGGCCCACCGGCCCGTCGTGGTCCGCCGGCCCGTCGTGGTCCGCCGGGGCGTCGGGGGCAGAGGGCGTATCGGATGGGGTACCGCTCGCGCCGGTTCATCTGAGTGAGGGCGGCGTTGGACGCGTGGCTGCGGGGGCATGCCACCCCCGAAGCGGGAACAAGGGGAGCGAGTAGGCACGGGGGCGTCGAAGCGGTTCGGAACCCCCCCCCCCAGCCCTTCATTCAGAGCCCCAACACCTACGCCGATGGTGAGCAGCAGTGTTGTTGCCCGCAGAGTGGGACCCACAACAACATCACGGCTTGTTGGGTGCTTTGGGAGGTTTGCCTATGCGTCTGCCAGAATTTCCTGGTGTTCTTTCGCTCAGGGTGATCGTCGAGAGTTCTTCAACCCCCAGTTATGTGCACTCAAAATGCTCAGAAATGAACGGGAACTTCAAATATGCCAAGAAAAAAGGAACGACCGAACATTTTGGAGCCTTCGGACGCCACATCCCGCGGCTGTCGGGGTCCGGATGTACACTGAAACGCCCCGAGAGGACATGTGTAGTGTTTCGTGCAGCGACAACGACACTGGGACAACCGTCCGGGCCACACGATGCGGGGCCTTGTGTTGTGACACACGTACCGTACCTTCTGCAGACGCATTTGGGGGAGTGGACGAGTGTTGGCGCAACACCACTGCTCTGTGCTGCCCTTGACGGCGTCCAAAACGACGGGTGCATACCAAAGAGGGATTGGCAACACGACCGAGAGCACGGGAAAGTATTGCTGGGTACCGAAGTGTACAGCACCGGGTGTTCCAGAGGCTCCGTTGATCATTGGTTGTATGGCGAGGCTGTATGGCTTCATGAGGACGGGGACGCGATCTAATCTCCACGAAATCATACACCATCGTAGGACTGGCGCATTGGCCGCAGGTGAACGGCGGCAGGCCAGATAGACAAGACGGGTACTGGCGGGAGGATGAAGACGAGCGATCGGATGAGGCAGAAGCAGGAAGCGGATGGTTGTTGCGACCCCTGTGACGCTGAGATGTCACGCTGCACGCACCCCGTGCCGGTGACAGGATGCTTCCCACTGGTACTCTGGAACCGCAAGTTATGTCCAAATTTGTGAACTCTGCTTCTGGAGTCGCACGACGAGCCATGAAATCCGCTAATTTCGGCAAATGTGCTAGCCGCTGCGCAGTGCCAGCCCTACTGCTAGGAGGAGGGAACTTTTCGGGAGTGGAGGAATACGAGAAAGGGTGCGTGTGCGATGTGGGAATTACAGCTTGACAGAACCGAGGCTGGACTGGCTTACAATAGTTCTGGGAAGAAATTTGGCGAGAGTACAGGCCTATTGGGAGGAGACATTCCTCCTTTGGGGGAGTCGCCTGAACTGTGCGTGTAGTTTAGTGCATGGATATTTGAGTTCCAAGCATTTTTGGTTGTGTATATGTGGCTTGCCGGTGTGTTGCTGTGAGGGCCGTTCCACTGGGTAAAATCTAGGTAAACGTCCAAAAATCATTGAACCGTGCGCGCACCGTCCAACAGCACCCCCTTTGTCCCAACAACCCACATTCGCGCTCACACCCGGAATTGAGTTGCAAGATGGCCAAAGCTAGTGTCAGGGAAGGGGATCTGGGCTTTGATGGCATTTGTGTCTTGTAAACGGACCGTGTGCATGCGGAATAAAGACAACACCATTGTCTCGACAATAGTAGACGTGGTTTCGGTCAATTTTTGGGCTTGTTTTGGTTAAATGGGATGGTGGTGTACTTGTGGCCAATAGGTCGCGTGCGCAGTATGCAGTCGGCGAAACCTGAACCGCAAGGGGGGGGGCTGGATTCACCGAGATTGCAGCCATCTGCCGGGGCAGGCGGCCCCATGGTCTGCAGCAAGAACGCACGCAGGCTGCCAACCCGACTGCGCTGCTCGAGCATCAACGGGCGGCAGGGGAGAATGTAATCGCTAGTGCAGCCTTGTGTGGGGTGGGGGGGTTGGGGGAGGTTCTGTCTGTACGGTGGAAACGGGCTTAGGGGCCTCGCCTCGCTGGTTTGAGCTGGGACCACAGCCAGGGCCCTTGTGCAGTGAGCCTCCCCCCCCTACCCCTCCAGTAGTCCCCTGTTTTGACCACAATAGCTACTGCCTCCTTAACACGAGTCTGTCAAAAGAAGCGGCTGCACGGTGCGCCCTGCAGGGGACGCCCAATCATGTCGCTGTCATTGGCGACTGTACGCAGACTTACAGATTTCGCTCGACTTCGGGCCTTGATATCCCAGCTTCGTGATGTGGGCTTTTCTCCCCAAATACCCACGTTTGTGGCAGTTGCTGTCGCTCCGCACGCAATCGCTGTTGTGTGGGAGGGTTGGTGGGGGAGTCATGGGGTAGGCCCTCCACCTCCTGTGCCCCCCCCCCGGTCAACACGGTGCGTCTGAGGGACCTGACAGGGTTTTGTGTGCTCCTCAGGGGCCCCTCCCTTGTGCTTGATGCCCCTCGTTTCAAACATATATTCAGTGGCTTGAAGTGTAGTGAGCGTATGAATCGCCGAGCAGACCTGTGGCGGAGCCCATGGGCATAAGATGTCTCTGAGGGGGAGCGTTAGCGTGCCGGGCACGCGCCGGGTGCTCGCCGGGCATCTTTTTTGACCCGTGCCCCACTGGTGACCTTTTAGGGGGTGCACTAAGTGCAGTGCGCGCGCAGTGCAACTATTTGGACGTCTAGCCGTCCTAGAACCCCATACTTTGGGATACTATGGGCATTATTGTTGTTTGAAAAAGGGTCTTTTGATGTATATTTGGATTCTCACCCAGTTTCACCCATTTTCATACATTTTTTGCTCGTTTCCACCACATCCACTCCTTACTAGGTTGATTTCTCCCCACCATGGGAACCCCAAGAAGGCAGGGTGATGTAGCCATATTGATCTCACCCCACCATGGGGACCCCAAGAAGGCAGGGGTGATGTAGCCATATTGATTTCTCCCCACCACGGGGACCCCGCATCACCCCCCCTATGGACCATGGGAGCATGTCCCGCCTCATGTTTGGAACAACAGCAACTCGGCCACCACGCAAGATGAGGCAGAGGATGAGGCAGAAGTGTGTGTGCTGTGTTGTCAGAAGCATTCCACCATCACAGTTTGTGGTGAGTTTGAAGAGCACTATTGTGTTGAATGTATTGACACCCACACTTGTGGGACCAATGTTGTTTGTTAAGTACAATACAAATGACATTTGGAGTTGTTGAATTCACAGCTATTACCTTATTGTGCAACGTGCTTTGTAGGGAAGGTGTGCAGTCCAACGTGGTCCACTTGGGGGGCTTCTCCATGAGAGGGTAAATCTGGGGCTGAAGTTGGGATAGTTAATAGAAAAGTAGCCCGCCGGGCGCGCGCTGGGCAAACGTTCCCCCTCAGAGGACGAAGGGCGTGCTGTCTTGTGCCCTGCAGGGGTGGATGGGACGATGGCGTGCCACGGGCGTCGCCAGGACCCTGTCCTCAGCCTGTCGCTCTGGGCCAGACATGACGATTGACTACCCTGAGCGCAGTGCACCTCTTGCGAAGGGGGGCATGCAAACAGCGACTGGACTGTGCGCACCCGCGGGGACGGCACGGGAGGGGACGGATCCAAACGCCTGGCAACTTTCTGGGCGTCACTGATGAAGCATTCTGAGAAAGGCAAAAGGAACCCGGGTGCCTGTTAAAGGGGGAAAGGGGGGCTCCCTATGAGCACCGTCCACGCGCCTCCTGGTCCCTGCCAATCCTTCGCGGACCACTACTGGCGAGCCCTGACGCACGAGGGGCTGCCCACATCAAACACTTTGCCGTGCTTCCAATCGCCCAGTGGGAGGGGGCGTCTTCTAGAAAGTGATACTCAAGGAAAGCCAGACCATGACACGGGTCTTATGAAGGACCCCGGAGCCGGTGGAGCAATTAATCACATGCCTCCCATACAGACGACTCATCGATTTCATGCAAAATTTTGCCGTCTTGTGATGCTTTGCTATCCGAAGCTGGGCACATATTTGCATCAGCACTTCTGTCGTCAGTCCCAGTGACTCTTTGCAACCAATACGGGAATGGCTCTTTGCATCTGCCTGTCCAATGTGCGTGCCTGCCATGCCAACCCTTATACCAAATACAAGCCCCCGCCCCCCGCTCCAACCATTCAAAACCACATCAATGCCATGAGCGTATGCCTGTGACACTGGGGCAATCCGTTGCTAACCCCTCCCCCCAAAAAAATTATTGTCTACCAAGTCTACCAAAGGTTCCATCTACGCCTTCACTTAGCTCACCAATTTGGTCTTACCCCCCACCCCCCAACCCATGGTCCAAAGCCAGCCACCATGCCAGCCCCCTCACACTAACCCATACCAGCCCTGCCCATGCCAACTGCCAAAGCATTTGGAGGAGGGAAGTTTTCGAAGGACTACGAGGTACTGTGCGTGCGCGGTGCAGGAATCAAAGCTTGACGGACCCTGAACTGGCATGGCTTGCAATCGTTCTTGCAATGGTTCTGGGAACAAATTTGGCGAGAGAACGGGCCCATTGGGAGGAGACATTTAGTTTAACCTCCAAATATGTAGCATGGCACCATTTGCCCTGCGTGCAACTGAAAGTCAGGGTGGTGGAACACAATTCTGATGTAGATGGGCTCTGGACCACAAACATTGTCGTCACAGGGCCGTGAGCTGCACAAGGAATTGAAAAACGGGATGTTGTGATGCAATTGTGGCGTGGATGGTACAAATCAGCCTTCGGACCAGAATAATAGTTGTCATGAGCTGGTGAACAACATGGGTAATTGAAAATCACTCCCAATGCACCACTCATGGGCTCTTTTTGTGTGCAGTGAAACATGACATGGGTCTATTTCTAGATAAACACGCACATGTTCCACCATAGCATACGACGGCGTAGCCAGGGTGGATGTGAGGGTAAAACAATTTGTGTACCTGAAATGGGTCTCCATTTTTCGGCTCTCTATTCCAAATTTTTTTTGTGGGTTTGGGTAGGTGGGCGCTTCAGCCCCCCTCCCCCCATTTTCAAAATTCAACGAAGCCCAAGTCAGCCTCCTTTCCAAAGGCACATTGATCACTAACAAGATGATGCATGCCCCATCACCTGATGTGATGTGGAAGCCGACAGAGCTGCAAGATGCACGAAGACACTTGAAACCAAGCAAGAACTTGTACAGCAGGCCTCAGAAATACCCGTTACCGGAACGTTACCGTGCACTTATCCCGGAAATGGGCTGAATTAAGAAAAATTGGGGGAAATGGGGGAAAGCGTGGGAAATTTTTGGATGCTCGATGGAAAAATGGGGAATTTTGGGGCTGAAAAGGTCAAAAACAATGGTTTTGATTGGCAATAAGGCTGGGGGGGGGGTGCATTGGTGAAAGCTCCCGAGGAAAAATGGGGGGAAATGGGGGAGAATGGGGGAAAATGGGGAAACCAAACCAGTCCACCCTAGCCCCACAATTTTTGTTATTTGCCCCCACCTCCCCCCATAACACCCCATTTCCCCCCACTTTCCCCTATTTCCCCCCCATTTCCCCCCATTTCCCCCCATTTTTCCTGGTACTGGGTACATAATGGGTACCCCCCCCCTTGTATAAGCTACGCCCTTGTCCAAGCTACAGTAGGCGTAGGGACCGTATTAATTTGGGACCTAATTTTAATTCGGTACCAAATGTAGTGTAGCCACATAAGACATGGGTTTGGTGGCGGATTTGCTAGTTGCATAGAGTCATGCACAGATTTGTTCTGAGTGTTTGCCCACTTGAACCCAGATAGCTCTGATTTTGGGGATGTTTGTGCATTATATGCCCCTTTCTTGCACCAGCTCACCATGCAATCCTCTCTTTTTGAACCTGGGCGCCCAGTGTTGGTTGTTGTATGTGTCGCGCGCAAGCTACGCCCGTGTCCAAGCTACAGCAGGCGTAGGGACCGTATTAATTTGGGACATTGGTGTAGCTTATACAAGGGGGGGGGGTACGTTGCGGGGTATATTACCACCAACCTCTTCCGGGTATTTCTGAGGCCTGGTATAGCAAGCATTGGCTCAAATTGAATATTTGCAACATACATGATACACCGTGAACTATACGGAGGTCTCAGCAGAATGGGTAGAAATTGTGGGAAGGGTGAGAGGGTATGGGTGCCATGATCCGCGAGCTGTGAGGGTGGGAACATGCCTCTTACCTACCCCCGCAAGGTAGGCAAACCACCAACAGGGCTGAATTTATCAGTGGGTGGTGTGGTGAGGCACCACAATGATATGGATTTCCGCATTGCGGGCGCCCAAGGCAGGCCTTTGGGCGCCAGGTCCCAGGGTAGGCATCACGGCGCCGGGTCCCGGTACAGGGGGGGGGGAGGATGTGGTCCGCATTTCCCCGCATTTTCCGCATTTTTTTCGCATTTTCCGGGCAGGTCCCTTAGTGTAATGTTCAAGAGGAAACATTCCAATGGCATTTGAGGTATGTATGTTGGAGTTCCCCCCCCCCCCCCCCCGGGGAGCCCGGCGGTTTGGGTCAATGGGGGAGCACCTGATGCGGTGCGAAGATTTAGCGGTCTAGCCTGACCAAGCACTTGCAGCTTTTGCCCCTAGGGGTTTTGAGCCCAGTCCGTGATATTCTTGAGTTGAACTACTGCACTAAGTTGTTCCATCAAACCGTCTTTGAGCACCCAATCGTGCAAGACGAGACGAAACATAGGGGTTTCGAGGGGCATACACCATTCTAACAAAACCGCATTGTCTATCGCATTTTTTTCTGCATTTTCCGCATTTTTCCGCATTTTTTGCCAATCCCGGCGACCGCATCCCCCCCCTCCCCCCGGCAGGACGGGCACCATGGTGCTGGTCCCAGGGCGAGCGTCACAGACGGCGCCGGGTCCCAGGGTGGGCATTACGTCGTCAGGTACAGGATGGGTGTCATGGACCGCACAAGGTCCAAGGGCGGGCGGCACGGACGGGTCCCAGTCTGGGTGTCACAGCGTCGGGTCTCAGGGCGGGTGTCATCTCAGGGTGGGTGTCATGGCGCTGGGTCCCAGGGCTGGGTCCTAGGGTGGGTGTCACGGTGTTGGGTCTCAGGGCGGTTCATGGTGCTGGATCCGAGTAGTGAAGGTGTGCTAGGCAAGGTCTGACGCCGTGACGCCCGCCCTGGGACCTGGCACCGTGGCACCTCTAGGCGACATTACAGAGGGTGTGTTGGCATCCAATAGTATGTTGTCAACATACACTTTGGAGCCAACACATACTTTTGTTGTTGCTGCGGCCGACATAACCAACCTGTGCATGATCATTTGGTAAATTGCAAGGGAGTAGTGCCATTTAAAGGGAAGCCTGGTGTATCTATATCTTATGCTCGTTGCCAAAACCACCAAAACCCTTGACTAGGACCATGGGAGCATTATGCTCCAAGAACAGTTTTGCACGCCGATTGTGCACATTCACATACCCTTGTGGTATCTGCTCTTCTGTACTAAGGGTTAGGAAAGGAGTGAAGGGGGTAGTTGGGGGAGGAAATTTGTGCTACCTTTTATGTTCATTTCATGGCTGAACATTTGTGCTGAACTCACTGAACACCAATGTTGTGTTTGTTGCGAAGAAACTAACAGACCATGTAGAAACATTTCGCCACATGGTGACTCCATCAAAGAGACAGATAACTTAACCACTAGATCATGTGCTTTGGATCAGTTACAATAATAGGAGTAGCCTCCTCGCAATAAGCATTGATTCATGCTTGCTACATCCTCTTTTTTTTGGCTTTGCAAAGCATCATTGGTGTGATATCATGAGAGGGGGAAAAGGGGGTGAGGTCAGCCCTGCCATTTGTAAATGGTCCTCTGAGATCCCACGTTCCCATGTGGTGGAGAGCGTGTGGGGGTAATTGGCGGTCGCAGTGCTTGTTTGACAGTTAGGTATAGAGGTGAGCTCAGGCTGCCTTGCTTAGCCAATCGGTATGCCCTATCATTTCCAGTAAATTGTACATGACTCGGGACTTTGATGAAGACAAAAGTATGTACAGCATCCGCTAGCGCTGGAACATTAGTCCAAATGGAAGAAGTATATCCAGAACCAACCAGCAGTATTGGCAGGTGCCTCTCAGATGTGGCTGCAGGGGGTGGCCTGGGCAAGCTTGCAAACGATGATACTCTTAGGCTTTTTGGCAGGCTGCAGTGGTTGGCTAGGCCTGCATTGCTAGCTTAGTTTATGCCAAGTTCCTACCAGGTGGAATGCAAGGGTATGGGTCACTTGGCTGGTTGTTCATAGGTCAGCAGCTACGGTCCTCATGTTCACACTCACTCCACAAGTGCACATGCAGATAGAGCAAGCACGCGCGCCCACATATTTTGCTGATGCCCCCCCCCCCCCGGCAAGCCCCCCGCACCCTTTGCAAGGCTCTCCCAGACACACAGTGGGAGTCACACACCCAAAAGGGTATTGGAGGACATATTTCTGTCCAAAGTGGGTCATTTTTATGCCTCAGGCGGAGCTTTGTGATTTATACACGGCAGCAAAAACCGTAGCACGTGAAGGACATGTGCCGGCCCGTATAGGTGTAGATAATGACATGTCATGGCATAGCTGCAGGGTGCCCATCAGCTGCTGGTTAAGCGCAGATTGCTGCGGTGATTATTTTGGAGCGGCTTGCAGCTGGGTCTTTTCAGGTGCCATCGGCCATCAATCTGGCTGAACCGATGTCTAGAAAAGACAGCTTTCCCATGGCAGCTGTAGCCGCTTTCGTAGCTGACCAACACCACTGCTTGTGGGAGCAAAGCGACCAGTGCTTCAAAATCTTGCGGTGCCTCGATGTGCTGCCACGGGCACTGTAGTGTAGGGGCATTGAACTTTGTGCGCCCGGGCTCTAATTTCACGCAGGGTGTAGATATGCACACCGGGCTTTGTTTGCTCAAGCCTGGTCGCACCCATAATAATGTGCCGGGCAGGATAGGGTGTACAGAATCTTAGTTCCGTATGAAGGGCAGTTTTGGGTGTAGCCCTTTCCTGACCAAGGCCGTACACATGTGTTGTGTCAATCTTTTTCTGCCTGACAATAAGCCCCACCCACTTGCCCCTTGTATCTATGTTCCCTGGTCAAGGAGGATTGGGCACTCTGCACCGTTGAACTGCTTGTGTTTGAACTCGGTGACAGGAAGTTTTACATGAAATGGAATGGAATGGAATGGAATGTAGTGCGCATCATGTGCTTGCCCTATTGTTGTGCGGAAGGAAAGGGGGTGCAGAACTAGTGCTTGCTCTTTGACGAGAATTGTAGTTCCGCAAGAACGGAAGTTCCGTGCGTTGTTGTGGGTGTGCGCGAGGATATGCATGTGTGCACACATGTCTGCTGTCTATATATGCAGTCATTTCTCCGCGCGCTCCACGCGCTCCACGCGCTGTATTTCTCATGCCTGGGGATCAGTCATATAAATGGAGTTGGAAACATCTCCTGGCGGAAAATCACAAGCTGCTGGACAAGGTGTGGTCCCCGCTGCTCAAGACCCCGGCGTACGTAGAGGATATACCGTACGGTAGCGGAAGAACATCGTAGCAACATACTCATGGCGGGGTATACTATTTGGGTCACGTCGAGCCAATTGACTACCACCAGAGGGGCAGTGCTGTTCAAACAGCTTCTGAACGTCCACATGGTCTCAAGTACGTTCCAGTATTATCGCGATTGCTTCTTGTTTGCCTTGAGCGTGGCTTGGGACGTCGATGTGCAACGCTTCGACCTGGACTCTGAACAAAGCCAAGCTGCAGTCAGTTATGTCGACATCATGAAGCGGGCACCACGGGTGAGCCAGCGGGGCGACGCAGTACCGCAAGTTGCACGACATGCTGGCACGTAGGCCGACGATGGCGAGCAAAAAAAGGGTGTGTGGGCTCACGGGCTGCTGAGCAAACCTGTGGGCCGGGTGTCGGAGCCGCAAGGCCACGACCTAGGACCTGGGAGACAAGTACGCGCCGTGCAAGCAAAATCTCAAAGCCCTTCGCAAAAGGGTGGGAGTCTCTCGATGGACAGAAAACTTTGCCGCGTGCTGAAAGGGTATCTTGGTGTGATACAAGAACCTGACAGGAGTAGCTCTGGAGGCGGTATGGATGCGATGATGATTGGCCAAGAGTAGGAGCCTGGGTTGCACTGGGACCTAGCGGCAGCAGTCTAGAGTACCGTGCTCAAATGCGACGACAATGCTAAAGGGGTTCTTAAAAGGAAAAGGCTAAAGAGGCGCATTGTAAGGAGAAAAAGCCTGGAAAAAGTCAAAATGGAAAGCTTCAGGGAAAAGAAAGAGCTCCGGTGGGGAGGTACGTCCAGCGACAGTGACACTTCCTCATCAGGGTCCTCCACGAGTAGCTCGTCGTCCTCTTCGATGGAGGGATCGTCGGCGGCCCGCAACAAGTCTAGTACGAGTTATGACAAGATTTTTGAAGATACGAAGGATACGGCGGCGGCGCCGCCCTTTGTTTACGTAAAAGGACTGCCCCACTTCCGATCCAAAGCAATAGGAGATTTGGTAAATGCCGGAAAACCCCCGCATGTGAAAACCCGCAAATGCCGTGCCGCACTTGCTAGAACTTTCACTAGTACTGGCAGGGTGCGGCCTACGGCTGTAAAGGGGCCGCGCTGTGCAAAAAATGATGAGCCGGGCCCGCCGTCCGCAGATCGCGCTAAGAGCCATGCGGGGCAGGCGGGCGGCGGGAATCCAGAGGAAGGGCGAGTGTGGTCTGTGCCCTGCAGGAGCCCTAGTCATGGGCGGCGAGAATGACGTTGCCGCCATCAGCACAGCATGGGGGTGACACAGGAATTTGCACAGATGACGCAATCCGCATGGTCGAGTCTGTGCGACGCCTGGAGCAAGCAATCGCAGCAAGGATACGGAGCATTGTATGCTACTACGGCGTTGCAGGGGATCGCAAGAGACACATTGGAAGGCTATAGAGGTGAGGTACGAAAATACGCGGCGCGCATCCGCAGGCAGCCGGGGGCCAGCACCCGCGAATCCCTCCATGATCAAACAGTGCACCTCGTGCAATCAACATCCAGTGACGCCTCAATCAAAAAGCTCATCAGTGGTGTTTGCATCCTCGAAAAGCTCCGCTAGGTGTAGCCCAGGGTCTGCACGGGGGACTGGTTGGTTGTGCAGGCCATCGACAAATACCATCAGAAAATTGGAAAAATCCCAGCCAAAATGTGGGCCTCTATGTGCCGGTTTGTAGCCATGGGCTTTCAGGCGAGCGGGTTTGTCGAATGGGAGCTCTGTGCAATGTCGGTGCTCAGCATTTCGTTCGGACTGCAAGCAGTTGAGGCACTTTTGGTCGCGTACGACGGGGAGAACGTCATGTACATGGGGGCAAAACGGCGCTTAGGGGCGCGGTCCGAAACCCCAGGGCCCTGGGCCCGAGAATGGGCAGAATTTCTCAGGATGCTGCGAGCATGACACAGGTACCCTTAGAGCAGGTCGGCATGGTTCCCGTCCAGGGGGGCGCTCCACAAGGGTTTCAGTGAGCTGGTCGGGAAGCCTGGGTCGGAATGCAAAATTGCTACGATGGCATTCGTGGAGAAGGTACTCCGCGGCGCAGCTGCAGATGCTCGGCGCTCGCACGCACAGCATACTCCGATGGGGAGGCCGGGCTTCACCCAGTTTGCTCAAGATCTACGCCTACCCCAGCAAGCTGGTAGTTCGTGCGCGGGGGACCACTGCTGGTGGCGAAGATCGGAGATCAGTCGGAGATATCATTCTCAGAACACCCGGGGACCACGCTGCAGCTATGGGCGCATTGGCTGCGGACCGACATCGCCTTGGCTGCAGCGAAGCAAGAGGATACTGTGCGATCTACTGGGACACCGGCATCTTTGACACTCAACGGTTGCTTCGGGGCTAGGGGAGCTTGAGGAACAGTTATATGATCGACCATGCCCTCCCCCCAAACAAGATAAGTATCAACGTCTGCCGGCAGTCACAGAGGACATGGCCCGTGCGGGCCTAGGCAAAGCAGGGCAAGTATCCGTGGCTAGGTCCATTTGGAGGCGCTGCATGCCCGATGACTTACATGATATCTACCTCAGGCCTTTCTCTGCTGACTGCCGTTTCTCATGTCCTGTTTCTCATTTCCACAGCAATCTCAGCAAAATGCTGCACGCGGTGCGGGTGGATGCATCAGGGTATAGGTCCACAAAACACCCACCCACAGCCACAGCATTTGTGCAGAAGAAGCAGTCCTGGGATTTTCAGCGTGCTTGTGAGCTGCATGTGTGACGCATCATTGACTGTGGGGACGCGGTGCGCACGCCCACCGACAACTACGGAACTGAGCTGCAGTGGCACCTAGAGCCCCATTCAAACCATGCCCTATACCATGCTTGCCACCAACCATTCTCCTTTTTTGTTGATGCGTGTGATTCCCTTCAAACCATGCCCTGTACCATGCTTGCCACCAACCCTTCTCCTTTTTTGTTGATGCGTCTGATTCCCGGGACCAAATGGCAAGTTGAGAAGAACCTATGATTGTGTGAGACGGCACCTCGAGCACTGTATCGAACTGTATTGTGGCTTCACTAAGTTGTTGATCATGTGATTTCAGTGCCGGAGGCGACGACAGACGTCATAGCCCTTCGCGGCCTACACTTTGATCCCCCCCCCATTTTTCTTCATGCCAACTCAATATGGACCCGTGCACTGCCCTGGATGCTAACTGCAAAACCAGTTGCAGAGCTAGTGCTAACCAACTCAACCCAAGTCTAACTGCAAACTCAGCCCTCTAGATTGGTGCTGCACTGTGTGTGGCGCAGCTTCATCGATTTCTACCGGGTGTACTGTGATAAGTAATGGAGAGATGGAGGGTGATGACCATTGCCCTTCTCATGCAAGCAACGCCCTGTCCAGGCTGCACAACCTATACGGGCCCTATTTTGGGGGGCATCGAAATGATTTTCGTTCCAATTTTGATGTGAACATCAGGGGGCATCTTGCGTGCTGTGCACAAAGACCATACCAAAGCCGCATAGTAGTGCCGAGTACCAATAACAATGAGCCTTGTTATGCATTTATATGAGTTGCTTGCATGCTATGCCCTCATTTCTAGTGCATTTGTGTGCGTTGTTGTGCATCCTTTCCTATAGTTTCCTCTTGAATTTGGATTTGGATTCCAAGTACAAACTATGGTGAAACCCTAAAAACCAGGTTGGATATGTTCAGGTTTGAAGAAAATGTACATAGCATGTTGCAGGAGCAAACAAACACCACACCAAAACCAAATTTTTCTGTCCGTATCGGTAAGAATATTGCCAGTTGTAGCAAAAACCCCCAATTTCTCCTTGTCATATTTGTGCTGTGCGTGCTGTGCCAGGACGCCCCCTCAGATGCCCTTTTTGTTGTGGAATGTTTCATTTGGCTGAACACCGTCAATACAAGTTGTTTTTTGGTTGTTCACCTTTTTATTGCGAGCCCAATTTTCGCCAACACCAAGCATCATGACGAGCAAAGCGATCCCATTCAAGAGATATTGAGATTTCTGTTAGCTGCTTGTAGGTTACGCCTTGTCCAAGCTACCCCATTCCCCATTTTGCGTTTGTAGGGAGCAGCCACGGCTGGCATCTAGTCTTGTGGACATTGCTACCTGACCATGTTGATGCCCCCTCTTAGGCAAGAACGGCTCTGTCGAAGTAACGTGACCCTGTCACACCGTCCTTCTTCTGGCCACAGTTTTTGCGGTCGAGAATGTAATTTGACCTGGTTGTGTGCGGATTGTAGAGGGCAAGAGGTCCACAGATAACCAATGCTGCATGTTTTAGACCCTGCTGATGCACCAGGAAAAGTCAATCTTTAGTCTCATGCATTCCAGGTGTCCAGAGGTCACAAAATCTGCATGTTTGAGGCCCTTCTTTGTTGCACCATGAGTCGCGCACAAGAGTAGTCTTGTCCGAGTATGGCGACCCCGTCATACTGTTGTCTTCGCAACTTCGGCCTGCATTTGCGCTTGCCTTCGGCCTGCACTTGGGGACGCCCCACTATGGTGTATGCATAGGATTTCCCAGGATTTCCATTTGATTTTGCCTCCAATCTTCAACGCCCTGTCTGTCGCAAGGCTTTTTTTTTGGTTGCTGCCATGGGCGGTCACCCTCTCCTGCCACACGCCCAACAAGGCCAGCCCTTGGGCACGCACATCACATGGACCGCCTTGGCGACGGCATCCCTGTCTCTTGCATCCGCCCTTGTGGTGTACACTGCACTGGATGGCCCCTGGGCGCGTACCGCGGCGCCGACGCTCTTCATGGGACTGCATCCTGTCGCCCAGCCTCGGACGATATCCACAGCGACTCCTACCCACAAACTGTCTCTATATCAGAGACGAGGCGCCTTGTTTCCAAATCCGCACGAAGTCTCCGCTGGTCCGGAAGGCTCGATGCGGCTGCATGCAGCGGCCCCAGCCACGGCTCCATCCAATTGGGGCCCGTTCCGTGTTCTCGGCTCCGGTGCATTTGTGCTCATCGGTGTTCTTACGATTGTTGTGCAACTGCAGTTCCGCAGCTTCCGAAGACAAGCGAACTCGTATATGGAACTTGCCAGTGCGGTATGTACTAAACGTGGAGGGGCCGCCCCTGACCGCATTCACAGCTTTGGGAGGCGCACCATGTGCTGTGCAGGGGCTGTGCGCAAATTCACCCGTTTCGTCCAGTATGTTGCCCATGTGGCCCTGTGCCTCTGGGAGAGGAGCAAGAGGAGGAAAGCATGCAAGAGAAAGGTAGGATGGAGTTGGATGAGAGTTATTAAGAGAATTTGGAGAACATGGACCACAAAAGTTTGGAGCCTTTGGGCTTGCATATTGTGCTTTGAGTGGTAGGTTGGTTTGGGGGTTGGTTCCGGTGCAGTTACCCCAATAAAGAACCCTTTGCACGCGCTGTGCGGAAACACCCCCTGACTTGCTGTGTTTTTTTTTTGGGGGGGGGGGAGGTCTGTCAAATTGCCAGCGTTCACTACCTCCGCCATGCCGCAGTTTCAGGCATTTTGCCCGCCTCTTAAAGCCTTTTTGCTCATTTTTCAATAAAGGCGCTTTTCTTGTGGCACCTGCAGCGCACAAGTTGGTAAGTCTTCAAAAAGAAGCAAAATTGTAGTTGTGCAAATATCTAAGGGATTCTTACATAAGCTATACCTCTTTCATATCCAATTGGTGTGGCATCCTGGTTACGCCTCTTCTATTCACAAATGGTGCACATGGTGCCCGGAAAAGGGCATTTGGCTCGTGGCACACAAAAGGCGTTCTCAATCATCCAATTGCAATTACTCAATCTTAGATCTAGCCTTAATCCGTCAGAGTTGTACCATATCCTAAGCGTCCTTTGCATCACTTACTCTCCTGAGCAGGGAGTATTACCAAATACGTGTGCAGTATGCATGTGGTGCCCCCATGCCATTCTCTCTAACTAGTTGCATACCCCTACCTGCCTCCGTTAAACACCCCGCCCGCTCTGCGGCTGAACGTCCGCCTATCCCTCAACAGCAGCCCCTTGCTCTGAGGCTGCTGTGTTCATTGATTTTGACCTAAGCAATGCCAGGGGGCTCCCTTTCACTCGATGACTTTCGACAAATTATCAGTGCGTCTGGGGGTTTGCCCTGACGCTGTTCCCACGTGGCTTGCCTTGCTTTGTCCATCAGCGTTCGGGCAGCGCGCCCTCTGCACTGGCGATGTACTCCGTGACTGGTGAGCAAGTCCTTGACAGGTGTTGTGTGTCTGTTTGTGTGTGTGTGTGTGTGTGTGTGTGTGTGTGTGTGTGCACGCACTCTTCAATTCCTGGAGAGTTTTCTTGTCCTACAGCTTTGCTGCTTTGTTGTAGTTTGTTGTGGTCCCAATCGTGTGTGTTTTCAGGCCTGTGTGAAAACGGGTGGGTAACCCTGCACCCCCAATGTGGGCATGTGGCCACCAAACACAATTCGGTTGCCCAGGCATCAGTCGGAGCACACTATGCCCTTGCGGTGGTAAGTAAGGGGAGGCGCGCAAGAACGCCAATGTTGTCCCCTCTCCCCCATCCCCACCCCCAGAGTGGGAATGACTCCGCGTGATATGCACCCGAGGAGGGAATCACAGCTCCGGTCCTGCCTTTGCCTTTGCGCTGGGGTCAGAGCAGGGGTGGCCTTTGACAAGGAGTTTTTTTTTTTAACTTTCGCTGAGGATCGCCCGCGAAGACCGTTAAAGACTGCCCTTTGGGCTGACGGTTTACTGCCAACCGCCGGTGGGCGATGGTCGGTTTTTTTTCAGGAAGCACCAACTGCGGGTGAAGGTTCAGATGTTACTTTTGGGGTGGAGTTGTGATGACAGTGAGCCCTGGCAACGGCCCTGACTACCGTTCACTGGAATCCGTGCGCTTGTAGTGTTTTTGATTGTGTTGGTGGTGGTCCCCCCCGAACCGCCGTGACGAGTGCCGTTTTCTGTGCTCTTACCCTGTTTAGGACTTCCCGCTGAAGGACCTCTCAGGTCGTCTGTTGACGGACATCGGCCTGGAGCAGTGACTTCAAATCGCTTACTGAACGGTGCGAAATTTTTGGGTTTTCGAACTCAAGCAATCCGGACTGCACTGCAGCGACCCAACAATAAAACGCAAGTCGCGTGCGCGGCATCCCGCATGTGCCATTAAATTTCGATCCCTGCGTCACCAAAGATCTGTGGAACGCTACACTGCGCAGTTCGAGCTCACTGCTGCCGTAGAGAGACACGAGACGTGCGAAGAAACATCACCCCTTTATTCCCCCTGTGTGACATTCTGTCTGGTTGCTGTTTCATTACGGGGCCCTGGACAGTTCGTCCCTTCACGTGCTGCATTGGGTTGCTGCCTTTTGTCAGCTGCTGCGGCCTGTGTTCCTGATGGTGTCGTTTCCACGCTAGCGGAGCCAGTAGTTGGCGCACTGGGGCCGTATTGGTTGTTGCGGGGTTGTTTTCGGTCTTTGCTGCCCACTCCCCTCCACATCCCGGTCGTCCACGGTTGGGGGGGGGGGTGAGTCAGAATAACATGAGTCCGCAACTTTTGGAAACATGGAATTTGGCGGTTCCATTTTCTGCTTCTCCGGGAACATCAGGTCGTTTCTCTGAGTTGGGGCTGGAGATGGTCTCTTGGGGATGCTGATTTCTGTCCTGCCACTTGTTGCCACGTGTCTGGTTGTTGAGGCGTGCAGGTTGTCATGCATTCACCTACCACTGAGGTAGTGGCGACTGATTCATTCTCCCCGGGTCCACCACCCCCCACTCAAGCACAGCCCGTGCTGTGCCCCACACCTGGGGCCCTGTGCTGTGCCACATGCCCAGCACCCGCCACATTGTTCCTCAGGCCTGCAGTGGCTGCGCCTGGCGTGACTCACGTCGGTTGGATCGGCACGGGGGTGATGGGGGCGGCAATGGCCGGGCACGTCTTGGACGCAGGGTATTCCGTTACCTGCTACAACCGCAGCACTGACAAGTCCCGTCCCGTAATTGCCAAAGGGGCTTCGGTGGCCCAGAGCCCTCGAGAAGTGGCTGCCCAGTCCGACATTGTCTTCGTGATGGTGGGATACCCGTCCGATGTTCGCGAGGTGATCTTGCATCCAGGTCTCTTCGGCAGTGCGCAGTGTATCCAAGTACCCTCCGCAGAAAGAAGCCCTTTGTTTCATGGCTCGCCTATCCCAGCCCCCACCGCGGTCCACTCGCCAAACCTGGTCGCTCCCACCCCCATCCCCAATCAGGGTGTCCATGTCTCTCACCCAACATCTTGCAATCCCTCACCGTGCATTTCTCCCCCTTCAGGAAACTCAGCCAACAGGCAGGTCGCACAAAGGACACGGCACTGGGCGAGAGTTGTACGACACCAGCCTTGATAGAGCACCCGAAGCAATGCCATGTGAGCGACACTTCTCACCAGACACCCCACAAAAAATGACCAATTAGGGCTAGGGCCACACATTTGGGTGCATTGTATGGTCTGCGTTCCACCTCTATGATGGCACAAAGGCGCAGAGTACCGCTCCAATCCTGCCCATTTTCCCATTTGGCTCGTTGCACATGAATCATCCTCCACGTCCGTAAATTATTACGGCCAGGTGCTGGACACACGTAAATGTGTATTTCTGCGCGTTTGTAATCAGAGACGGGAGCGCTCGCTGGCCTGCGTCCGGGCGGCATGATTGTCGACATGACCACCTCTGACCCAGCGCTGGCCATGGAAATCTACACGACTGCAAAGCTGCAGGGGAAATATTCCCTGGACACTCCTGTCACAGGTCGTGCCAACTGAACCCCCCGCCCCATATGGGATATGCCTGGACAAAAGAATGAGGACTGGCAAATACTGCATTTGCCTCAAACCTCTCTCCCACGCTCTGGCCCCTTATGTGGAACACCCAGGCCACAGTCCCATACCCCTACCCTTGCCCCAGTGCACAGTAACACGCCGCCCCCCCACGTGAAGTGCATGCATGCCCCATGGGTTTGCTAAGAGGCACACTCACAAGGGGTTGCCCATTGGCACACACTGCATAGGGCGCATCTGACAACTGGCCCTACGAGCAACAGTCATGAGCTTCACCAGATGGAATTTCTTCCTCATCCTCCAAGCAAATCACATAGATGTGCCTGGGGTGAAGGTCATCAGCCACCTTGCACTTGGTGGCATGGTGTGGGCAAGGCGCTCTCAACAGCCTTCCAATTGTCAACCTGTGAACATTTTTCAACCACCTTCAACAGCCCTCAATGTCCCTTATTGTCTCTGATCCCTTGACCACCTTCCGTTCCTGAAAAAACCTTTGGGCCAGGGCTGTCCATAAGGACCCAGATTTTTTGTTCTAAGGATGGTCCTCAGGACAGTTGTCTGGACTGGCAATCGCCAGCAGTTAACGGCCAACTGCCGGAGGTTAACCGTCAACTGCCAGCAATCAGTGGCCAAAGGTTTGTTCATTAAGCACTGACTGCTGCCAACTGCTGTCAGTGAAATGCTGCTTGCTATCAGGCAACGGTAAGGGGGAAGCACCTGACACACGGCACAGTGCGGAGATTTAGCCGTTTGGCCCAACCAAGCAACTGTAGATTGACTGGTGGCGAGGCCGGAAGAGCTATAACTTTCCCGTGCTATTAGGACAGGGGAAGGAAAAATCCAATCCAGCAGGGACACCCTAAACTGGGGTGCTGGTTGCTCCCAAGGAGCCATCTTATGTATTTTCACCTTGGGAGGCGCCGGTTAGGGCAAGATGGAGGGATGTTTACGCAGGTTGGGTTTGCTCTCCTTAGGGGGTATTTTGGGAGGGAGTAAAAGCCGACCTTTTCTGGGCAAACCCAATGTAAAAGTAGGCGGGGCGCGGCGCAGATACTCTCCCAAGGTTGACCAATTGCCTTTCCTGGTGCTGTCAGTTGGCTACTGCACCGTCCCACATTGTTGATTGAAGTGTACAGAGCAGTTTTTTCACTAGACAACCCTGTTTTGGCCACCTGAGTGACCTGCAGCAACCGTCACCAACCCTCAAAGTCCTCTACCCTCCCCCCCCCCCGCCCTTTGTATAGTAACCGCTCTTGCGCAGTAACCAGGGGGGGGGGGGGCGTCACTTTCGGGGGGCCAAGGGGACCGTCACTTTCCGTTTTGCAGATTTACTCAGAAGGTTGGCTATTGAGCTTCTCCTGTGTGTTTGCTGGCTGGACACGGTGGTATTATTGGTGCATTGTTGAGTACTTCAGATTTCTTGCATCCAAGGCACTCCACTGTACCCTGTATCATGCAGAAAACTTCAGTTTTTCGCAATTTCAGCCATGGATGTTGATCGTATTGACACGTACTCACCTGGTGCTGTTGTCAATTAGCTTGTTGCTGCCCACCGGTTCATCACATATGAGCGCTCTGGCACTGTGGTGACGCATGACTCTGCCCCTATGGCACAGATGTCCATCCTCCGTTTGCGAACACCCCCACAACTCACCCTAGTTCCCTCAACCGCCAACCGGTTGGAGAGAAGGCATCCTGGGCAGAAGGTGCAGTTGACTTTGGATGCTTTTCTGCGCCCCCCATCAGCCCCTCTCGTCCATGAGACAGACGCTGTGCTCACTGGTGAAACCAGCCCCCTTGTGCCAAACCCTCAACCAAAAGTGCAGCCAAATCTGCTGCCCAGGTGGCAGGCTGCGGCCATGTCGTTGGCTAGATAGCCCATTCTTGTGAGTCTTGTTGAGCATGTGCAGCTCTTCAAAGTCAAATGCTCCCGCCCGAAAAAGTGGCACATAGCGCCTATCTCTCAGCAGAGCTGGACATGCATCCCAACAGGCACTTTCCGGCCCATTTTGTGGTTCATATGCCCTCGTGTTTGCATGTTTTGTTTCATCTTGTGCGTAGTAAGCTGGGGGGGGTGAGGGGACTGCCACTTGGGGTATGCCCCCTCATGTGTGCGAAGATACCGTTGCGCGCAGGTGATTACTACACAACATCCTTCATGAGCGCTCAACAATCCTCTATATTTAAGAACCGTGCACCAGTCTAATGTGCATCAAGATAATCCACCCGCCGTCATTTTCCACTTTCGCTCTGAGATGAGGATATGGAAATGCAGATGCTCAGTCCCCTTGGGTGGGCGGGGCAGAGTCTAAAAAGGAGGTTTCACGGGCGGTTTTCCAAACGGCTCACTGGTGGTTGGAAAAGCGGCTGGAAAAGCAGCTGGGAGGCAATCTCTGGCGGTTACAACCCGTTTTGAGGGCCGTTGGGGGTGGACACAGCAAGGCTGAGGGGCACCCCAGAGAAGGGAGGCCAAGGCTGTTACTTTGTGAAGGTCGGGTTTGCTCTCCTTAGGGGGTATTTTGGGAGGGGGTAAAAGCCAACCCATTCCGGGCAAACCCGCTGTAAAAGTAGCACGCGGTGCGTGTGCGGCGCAGATACTCCCCCAAGGTTGACCAAGCTTGCCTGGTGCTGTCAATTGGCTACTGCACCGTCCCACATTGTTGATTGAAGTGTACAGAGCAGTTTTTTCACTAGACAACCCTGTTTTGGCCACCTGAGTGACCTGCAACAACCGTCACCAACCCTCAAAGTCCTCTACCCCCCCGCCCTTCGTATAGCAACCACTCTTGCGCAGTAACCAGGGGGGGGGGGGGTGAAGTCAGTGGCATCTTGCCTGCAGTGTGCCGGCAGTGCAAAGTGGTTGATGGCCTGACCCGATGCTCCAATCAAGCAGTCACTCCGACCCGCCCCGACCTCCTTGGGAGGCAAGGGGGGAGTGTCCAGGTGGGGGAGGAGACCCAGAAAAGGGGCTCAAATGTCCTATTCATCCAAATGACCACTGCCGCCAACAGCTTCAGGTGAAATAGTCTCTCACTAGTGGCCTCTTGACCCTCCCAAGGAGCCCTATCATAATTCAAAATGATCAGCGTGATGTGGCAATCATTTAGCACAGTTGGAAGGGGGTCAATGTGGAGGCTTTCTGGGACAATATGCTTTAAAAGGGTTTCCCCATTCCTACTTCCAATCCCCCCAAACTGCACTGCACAGGCAGTTCAGGCAATCTGGCACTGGAGCAGGCGGTCTCCCATGATTTTGACACAACCCACGCTCACATCCCCACACACCGCTGGCATTTCTTCAGTTGCAGCTGCACTGTGTTCGTTTGTGCTTCCCAAATGGCCGCCAAACTCCCTCATCCCCCCCCCCCCTCTGCGTGTGTCACGAGCTATGACCGGTCGCCTGTGACACAGGGGCGTTCGGTAGCTAAGTATCCATTGCTTCATGGCCCTCTGCGTGTGTCATGCCCTCCAAATGCCTGCCATTCGTGTTCAGGTGGTGACCGTGGGGCCAAGGCTGGAACACTCACCATCTTTGTTGGGGGTGACGAGGCCGATCTGGCATTCTGCCGCCCAATTTTGGAAACTTTCGGCTCCACCATTTCACATGCTGGGTCGCCAGGAATGGGCCAGCACTGCAAAGTTGTGCTTGCAACGCCTTTGTGAGGGCAGATTGGAGGGCTGGGGTAGGATTGTGGTAGGGGACTTGGGCTGAGGTCTGGGCAGGAGAGAGGTAGGGGTGCGGTGAAGTCAGGCTGCATCCTCACGACTCAAGGGGCCATGAAGGCTCAACAACGGCTCAGCCGTTGGAGTAGTAAGGCCTCAAATGACACGAAGAATGTGCAGGCGCTCAAATCCCCATTGTGCATCGACGAGGCAATTGCTGAGTGGCTACTGAGGGGTTTGTGTACTATGCATCGGCCTTGTATTACATTACATTTTGGCCCACTGCAAAGCTTTCTGCTGTGGGTGGGTGGATCGGCCGTCTGGGGTTGCCCAGGGCCCCAAAACACCTCCCTCCCCTCCTGGGTTTTGAAGCAATGTGAGCCTGGCATCGACCTCATCGTCTCAGTCGTGGCACATCCGCAACGTGCAGATGGGCCGACAACAGGGCCCCGCTCGCCTGGCTCCTGGAAGACGGCAACGGCCGGGCCCAGAAGCCTCAGGAAATGACAGCAACTATTCAGCGTTGTGGGGGCCGATTTTGTATGTGGCAATTGGCCAGGCAACATTTGGGGCGGGGAAACTTGGTCCCGACTGTCAAAGACCAACGGATGTATTAAGGAATTCCCAATGGGACAACAAGCATAGAATTCTGCAACGGCATGGAGGAGGGTAGTATCAGCCAGTGTTCCGTCCCGCTGGAAACGGCCAGAGCCAGTCCACAGAGAGTCTTTGGCCGCAGAGTCACTCTCAATGTGAGAGATGTTTGGCAGTTTCACTGAGAAGTACCAGCGACGCTGCGGGGTATTCATGCAGCTCCCCAGCCCAGGCTATTGGGAGGAGGAAGACAATGGGGAGGAGGGGAGGAGGAGGAGACTGTGGCAGAGGCGGCGGCGGCAGCTGTGGGGAGAGGGCGAAGGGGGAGGGAGGGGGACGGCGGTGGCGGTGGAGGAGGTGGCGGGGGAGGTGGTGGTGGTGGAGAAGGATGAGCTCTTTTCGAAAGCCCCACTCTCTTGCACACGTCCTATTGTGAGTTGTGGTTTGGTGTGGCGTGGTGCACAAATATTGTGCAAACGGTGACAAGTTCAGAGATTGCGCTTCCCTTCATTGTAAGAGACCCATTCGGGTTGCATGCAAACCAGCGCGTCTGGATCTGGAGGATCACTCTGCACCTGTTGGTTTGACTGTGGTGGGTTCCCTTCACGTTGCCTCTTTGTTTCAGTGATTAAAATTTTGCCCTTCCCACAATGGACGTTCACACCGAATAAGGCCAGGTCTCGTCGAGAGTCTTTATTCAGGACTCCCCCCATGCCGCCCTCTTGGGAGTGCTCCAGCAGATACCCATACCCCTGCCTGGAGATGCTCAGCTCACGGGGTCATCTGGGCACGGGACGTGCACACTGTTCCACAGGCAGCGAATCAGATTACCATTGCCACGACGATGATTGGGATGTGTGAGGGAATGCTGTACGCCCACAGTGTGGGCCTCGATGTCGAACAGTATCTTAAGGCGATTGCAGGTACTGAGGCACAGGCTTCCTTCCAGGCTGCCAAGGCGAATTTTGGAAGCCCCCCTTTGCACCCACATTCCCTCATAAAGTCTGTTACCAACGTGGTCGAGCTTCGCCCACAAGATCCAGCATGGATTGGATGTGCAGTAGCAGCACCAAACCACATGGGGCAGCAGTTCAGCACCACGTAGCCTTCTGCGATGCTTGGACAGCCTGTTGGGAGATGGTGCGAATAGTAGGGACCCCAGCAGCCTCACATAGCGGCTGTTCAGCAAAATGCCTGCATGGGCGACACACCTCCCCATCCCCCCCCCTTGTAATATCTGCGGGAGATACCCCGCCAGCCAAAGGAGGAGAAATCGTTGCCATGTCCATCAAGCTAGAGAACGCAACCGCACAGTAATGGAACCTAAAGTAGTACCGCTTGTCGCACAGGCACAACGGAGCAACTGGCATACCAGTTTCAGTGGGAAAACTTTCATCAGATTTTCCAGGAAGAAACCCGCTTGTCCACTGAAAAAAAGGCCATCAGCCGGTCTCAGCTACAGGACATGCAGTCCCCACAACTCACTGAGTTACTCCCAGGTGAGGAAAATGATATCATACGCGTGTTGCATTGTCATGAATGAAAACACCTGTCCACTCTGGGAACGGAATTTCTTGGTGAGGCAAAGATCAATAGATGTGACATGTTAATACTATTGGAGGATGGCCTGCCGTTGTTTCCAGCGGTGGGCCCTTGCATTGAAAAGCATACACCCTGGCACATTGATGAAAACTACAAATTTAGCAGACCTCTCAGCACTATGGGAGGCCCCCCTCTGCCAGCGGTGGTTGCCCTATCATCAGAATCAGGCAGAAACAATTGGCAGGAAAAAAATGATGGCTGAGGGGTCAGGAGCCATTCAAGTTGCCATGGATATACCACAGTCAGCTGACACGTGGTATGCAATAGTGGCAGAAGATAAGGCCATCCCAAGACTGTTGCAAGGACTGGGACGTACAGGAGCAAGGTGTGTATCTAACCCACACAAGGAGATAAGTGGAGCACGTGGAGCACGTATCATCTGGCATCAATTGTCAGAAAAAGATAAGGGACATTTGCTCAAATCCTACAAGAGCTGTCCCTACTTTTCCATTATGCGCGAGGAGGAATTTTTAGGAGAGGAAATGCATGAATGCCCGCTGGTCCTGGTTCATTCTACCCAAAAGCAAGTGTCAGACAGGCTACAGGACCATTCATGTGGCATGCAGTGCATGCCTCTTTGAAACAGCACTTGCGAGAAGATGCATTTGTCTCAGTGCAACTGACCTCTAAAGCCAAGGTGCTCACTGACCTAGATGCGGCTCAAGAATGGCTCTTGCAAGCCAAATTTGAGCTGGAAGTGATGGGGTTAAAAATGAACACACTAATGAGCCCATTTCAGACTTCCTGGGTACATCGGACAGTGAGAGTAATGCCTCCACGAAATCAGCACAGTCCAGAAGTGGTAAGTCCACCCCCCTAAAGAGTTTGATCAAATGGTGTTTTATGATCTGTCCCCACGTCTTGAAGCACAGGATATCATCTCTATGTTTTCATCCAAAAACAAAAAGGTGTCGTCTGCTGCCCGCCTCTCATGGACCCCGGGGACATAAGTGTGTCAGCGTGGCAAGTGACAGGTGAGGACCTAATGTCCCTGAATGGGGCAGATGTCCGTGACCCTTCCAGGCGGCAGCCCATGTGTATCATTAGCTTCTGTCAGTACAACTCTGAGCTACAGGAGGAGCAGCAAAAGAAAATGAAAGAGCGGCGGGTAGCTCAGTCAGCTCAGGCCTCGTCAGCCAGCTCAGGCAATCCATGGAAATCCTCATATGTTTAGGTGGTAAAGGGACGCCGTGATCCATGATGATGATTTTTGATACTGAACATGCTCCTCTCTTTGGATGTCTATCTCTGATGACTCTTAATATGAATGGCTTTATGACGTGCATAAAAAAAGGGCAGTAACAAATGTAGAAGTATGCAGCCCTCACCCAGCACCTCAATGGCAAGGGGGTTGACATTGCAGCCATTCAAGAGCCACATTTCAGTATTGAATCTTCTATTGCAAACGTACGGAAGCACCTTGCTGACTCTGGCTACTGGCTACTGTTTTCACACCAATCTCACTGGTGAGGGCAGAGGGGGTGCATCTCTGATCCGGAAGAAAGAATGGAGCCACAAGGAGGCAATTCCAGTAGGGGCCCGCATCCTTGTTGTGCGACTGATAAACTCTGAGGGTCAAGAGATTTGTGTGACAAGTGCCCATTTTCACCATAAGGCATCACAAACAGTAGAACAGCGGAAAGCACTTTCTGCTGTGTTGGCCAGTCTGCCCTGCCCACACAAAATACCACCGGCTGACCGTCACTCACTGATTGTCCCTGCCAGGTACTCTAGCCCTGTGTTTGAAGATAAAACACATAGTATCTTGGAGGCCCGGGAAATTGAGACTAAGGCGTTACAACAACTGAATCTGCATGATGTTTACGCGCATGTTCACCGACAGCAGCAGGATCGGGGGTTGGATCCCCTGGACGGATACACCTTTGGGTATGGAGTGCGGGACCCCTGTGAGGGCAGCTCAAACTTTGAAACGGAGATGAGGCATATTTTCAGATGCACTGACAGGATACACATGTCTCCCACACTCTTGCCACACCTATCTGAATGTTGCACCGCGTTTATCGCCAGGGCCGACCACAAAGCGGTCCTAGCCTCGTGCATGCCACCCGCATTCGATACCACCTCATGTCGCTTTAAGCGCCCCAAGGAGATATTGCAAGATGATGATACACTAGACAGACTAGGGGAGTTGCTTCAGGAGCTCCCTGGAGGCCCTGAACAATGGTGGGACAGAGCGAGTCATGCCCTGAGGTATGAGGCTATTTAATACAAACAATGTCATGTGTCGCCCCAGGACTTCAATATCCTGGGGCTTGTCATCACTTCCACGGTGCATCGTGTTTGCCCTCAGGGCTGGCAATTTCTAAAAAAAGCGAGGATATACTCCTTCTAGTGATGCGAGTGCTTACTCTCTGCTTGTTTCTATATATGAAAAGGCCTACAGTGCAGCGATAAAGCGGGCTTGGTCCTGCTTTCTAAGCTGAAAGGTCTGTTGGGAGGTGAGGAGCTGTCCCACTGCTCATAGGGGGATAGACGTCCGCAAATCACCAAACTCATGACGGAGCTACAACAGCACCGCCACTTAGGATGGGTCAAGGACAAACTTAGGCAGCCGGATTCACACGTGGATTTGACAGCTAAAATGCACATTATGTGCCATTTTCAACATCCATTTTTTGCCCCCCAAAAAAGCAGACTTATTTTTTGCTAAACTAGACATGTGTTTCATCATGTTGTGTCACAAACTAGTCATTTTTTTCTGTGTGGGGTACACCTATACTCCCCTACATGTCACCTTGAAAACCCGGGGTTTCATTTTTTTTGGGAGTTGCAGCTCCCAAAAATTTGAAACACACTGTTTTAGTAGGTTTAGGTACCTTTGTACTTCAACCATGTACGTAACAGCCCAACATCCTGTTGACCAGCACTACATTGGAATACCAGGACGTGCATGTGTGGAGCGCTCTTTGACCTGTGTGCGGCCTTGTAATAGCCACGCCCTTGTCCAAGCTACAGTAGGCATAGGGACCGTATTAATTTGGTACCTAATTTCAATTCAGTACCAAATGTAGTGCAGCCACATAAGACATGGGTTTGGTGACGAATTTGCCAGTTACATAGGGTCATGGAAGCATGTATTGTGAGTGTTTGCCCACTTGAACCCACATCGCTCTGATTTTGGGGATATTTCTGCACGGAATCCCCCTTTCGTGCATCAGCTCATCATGCAATCTTCTCTTTGTCAACCTGGGCGTCCAGTCATTTTCACAAGTTCCACTGGTGAGCGTGTGAATGCCACAATGAAGGCACCATCGGAGAAGGGGGAGCGGTTTGCAGTGTTGGAGTACATGAAGGGTGGGCAGGTGGTCACACACCCCTGTGCCCCCCTTCCAAAAATGGAGTTCTTCATCCGATCCCCGTCCCCATGTGCAGTTGTTCCGCATGGTGTATGATCGCAACCCGAACATTTGTAGGCTTCTCATGCCTCATTGCTTGTAGGAATTTGGGTGTGAACCTGAAGTTTCATGTTTCAAACACTTTCTTGTGTTTGCATGCCTTTGGAACGTCGACGGAGGTTAAGGTGCACTCATACCATGCACTCACTCACGTGTGTGTCGGTAGTTGTATGTGTTGCGCGCAAGCCACGCCCTTGTCTAAGCTACAGTAGGTGTGGGGACCGTATTATTTTGGTACTGCGTAGCTATTACAAAGGGGGGCAAGGACCTACACCGTTCCTGGACACCATCGTGCGAGCACAACAACGATATTCTCAGGAAGTGGTCCACCTGCAGAGGTCTCACCAGTATCATGAACAAGGTGTCACCCATGGTCAATGACCCAAGGATCGCTGCTGGATCCTGTGGTGACAAACAGGGGCATTTGGCTTCACAAAAAAAAAGGCAGCATAGTACCGTTTCTATACATACCTGCACACTCACCCAACATCTGTAGCCCAACCTTGTGGGGTGGAAGAGGAAGGGAAGGCAGGCAGGCAGGCAGGCCTAGTGGGAGGGAGGGAGGGGGTTGGGGTTGGAGTTGGAGCAAAGCACACTATACAGTGCGCAGACCGGGCCGTTGCCCAGGGACCGTTTACGTGGCTGCTACTTGGACTTTGTACTTCATGAGTCGCGGACTGGGATTTCCGCTATTTTCTGTGGTGCAATTGTGTGCTAAAACGGACTCTTGTTGGGCGCTCTTGCACCAGCCCGCCCTGTGTGTGCACACTAAATTTATTTCCTTTGGGGTTCTTGGGTCCCCTCCCATTCCACACCTTGGGTCTCCCAGTCCGCATGTTGTACATGTTATTACCACGGCCACTTAAACACCTTTGCCAAACAGCATTTGCCACCGTTGCACCACCTGTGGAGGGAGGGAGAAAGGGAGGGAGGGATTGCTGCGTGGGATGAAGGGAAAAGAAATATGTGCATCATTGCATCTGCACCAGGGAAGTTGGTGAAGCTGTTTGTTGTCTGGGTTTACCATCTGGGTCTGGACCACCGTCATTTCTGCCAGCCGTCTGCTTTGCGCCTGTTTGACCCCCCCCCAGTCCCCCCGCCCTCCTCTTTTAGGCGGCTCTGCCGGGTCCCGGTCCATCGATTTGTACTCGGACCGGATTCTTCAGAGGGACATGGAGCCCGGGTTCTATGTGGAGCACTTTGTGAAGGACCTTGGGCTGGCCCTCAATGCTGCACAGGCCATGCAGCTGTCGCTGCCTGGCCTGGCCCTGGCCCAGCAGCTGTACCTGTCCCTCATGGCCAATGGACATGGGAAGTGCGGGACCCAGGCTCTCATCATGGCATTGGAGCAAATGAACAACACCCGCCTGCCCACGATAACCAGCAGTGAACCTTCGGAAACCGACTGATGTGCCCCTCTGTCCTGGCTCCTGAAGCGTCCATGACAACAACAAAACGAAAACGTCTCGTCATAGTGCTATTTTGTACCATGTCGCACCCACTTTGGCCCACCATTGGTAACCAGGGCCCCAGGCCCGCACTTGAAGCGGCCAGGGGGTTACCAAGGGGGAGAGGGTGCCCACCCCAACGAGCAACCAACCGTTAGTCGCGCTCCAACTGAGTACCTCCAACTCCAACCGCAGCCAACCAGCATGTGCCACACAACCCTGTGGCCTCCCTTTCCTTCAAGTGCAGGCCTGGGTGGCCCTGGCACCATCCTGTCCAGCATCTTCCTCCTCAAATTCCCTGGCCCTCCCCTGGCTCGGATTCCCCAACTCCAACCCCACACTCCAACCCCTACCCTGTCAAATACACAGTCTGCTGCCCCAACCACGCCACTTTTCATGTCATCAACAGGTGGTTCACTGACCTTGACAGGGAGTACAACTGCAACTGCAACTCGCACTTCGATTCAGCTCCCACATAGACGTGAACCACTTCTTGACCCAAGGACTCCCCAGTGCTGGGACCAGCTGCCTTAAAATGGACAGCCCCATAAGTGGTCCTGTTGCCTTTGACCCCCAAGTCTAGAACAGGCCTTTAGTGTGACGTATGGAGCCTCAGATGAGTCCGGATGGAAGTTTGGAAGAGAGATTGCTCTTCCTTAGGCAACCAACAGGGTGTTGACCCCCTGTTGCTGCCGCTGGAAACTCGCTGGAAACCCCCTCCCCCAAGCAAGCACACGCGCCTGTGTTGGTCACCACCATGCAACTCGCATCACATGTCTTTGCACGTTCACAGCATCTCCTCCCAGCTCCCATGCCCTTCTGCACCACGCACCTGCTAAGCCCCCCCGCTTAAGCTACTCCCTTCACTTTGGGGCCTGATGGTGTCACGAAGCAGCGCTTCATGATCTCTCTGCACGGGCCGCTGCTCTGTGCTGTCGTGCCCACCAGCCAGAAGCACAGTTGCGAGACGCTGATGGACAGAAGAAGAAACGGAAATGACTGGAGGGAACGGCAGCAGTAGACGTCGCCAGAGACCCGAAAGGGTGCGAGGATGCTCTGCGAAGACTGTGAGTATCGCTGCTTTGTTTGCACGCTCCATGGTGCGCGTTTGTGAGTGATGTGCTGCGGGTGGCAGAGGATTGGGCAGGAGAGCAAAGGCGAGGGCGTTATGCTGGCCATCCAAGTGGTTTTGAAGCTCTCAACATTTTCATCATCACTGCATTTCTGGGTTTCTTCCCGATTTTTGCAGCTTTTTGACAAGGAAGCAGTATAGCAGGGCAGATATTTTGATGCTCACCGAGGTGATAAGGTGGCTGCGGTGTTCATGGGCTTGGGGTTTCTACAAGCTGTTAATCTTCCCCCCCCCCCCGCCGCCGCCCTTTGCAGGAGTGACCGACTCATTTTTTGGAACGACGAATTGTTTGTTAACAACGTTTGTACTTCAAGGACTGTCTTTAGCAAAAAAAAGTTTCTGAATCAAAGCTCTTTCGCTGGCGGTACAGGATTTGTTCTGTGGACATGGGTCAAGTTTTCCATGTCTAACGACATTGTTGATCGTGGTGTATACTATACGTAGCGGGTTCAGAGGCACATGACCTGACAGTCCACTCGGTAAACCGAGATACGGTGGCTTTTCTTCCATTTGGCTCCGAGAGCATCTTGGCCATTTGTTGCCATAGCTTTTCAATTTCCGCTAGTAGGTTTGCATTCTCCCTCTCCGCCAGCTCCAGGGCTTCATGAATACCAATTCCAGCAGGGTTGACGATACTGGGGGTAGGTTCGCGGAGGCATGATGATGGTATGGCTGAACGTGAAGACGAACCTCCTAAACCAGACTTAGACTCCATTCATACCTTGGCACCTGAAAGGAGTGATCTCGGAATGTCCACGAGAGCTTTCACGGAGCATTCTGCTTTGGTTACTCCCTCAGTCGTAGGAAAGACGATGGGAGAGTTCAAGGGTTCTTTGAAAGAAGAAATGACGAGGGACTTGGGTGCCACCCTTCGTGAAGCTCCCGGGGAACTCAACTAGAGACCTAGTACTGGTTTGCCGCCACTTTCTACCACAGCACGAGATATTGCGTGTGGTCTTCTAGGAAGCGCTCCTACCTTCACCTCCACTTTTGGACACTACCCTGTCAGCAGTCCAGTCCAGCACCCCCACAAAGCCCTTTTCTGCCTCCAACGAAGGAGATTACCACTAGAAAGATATTCTGGTTTGCTTTGAAAACCCTTGCTATTTTCTTTGTATGGTTTTTGATGAAGAAAACCACAATGCTTTTCAAATTTCCAAGTTTGAGAAGAATAGGCACCAGAACACCAGGATCAAATCAGGATAATGTTCTTTCCAAATCAAAGCATGTAACAAAGAGGGGTTGCAGAGGATAGTGCAGGTTTAGTTGCAAAGTTTCAATGATTTATAAACAAAGCAAATGGTTGTAGTAAGTAATGGTTTAGTGTGAAAAATGTCAGCAATCTAGCCCACAGATAGTGATAAGCACTTGATGTGCACTGATTTGGAGTTGGTTAGGAATCTAGGGCAAATAGGTTGGGCCAGACACAAGATATGGTTTGGCCAGCTTGGCCCAGCAACTGAATTTAGAAACAGCTACAATATAGGACCACAATAAATAGATGAAACTCTTGAGTATCTAGGTCCTGAGGTGGGAGACCACTAGGCTTAACCTTCAAGGCAAAAGGCATGAAGTGATTACATTATTTCGGTATTCTCCATGAAGGAAGATACCTTCGCTCCATTGAGTGGTAGGGGTGAACTTCACGGGGGGCTAGGGTTATTACCCTAGTTTGTTTGAAAAATGTACTTTATGCTTCAAAAGAATGGCGAAAATGATTAAATGTTAGTCTTTAATACTTCCCAAAGAATTAGGGGGGGGCTTGGCCTGGATCAACTCCTCCGCAAAAGACGTCGAAGTGCCTTTTTCTTACTCCACTATTGGAGTCTTTCATTCTAGTGGTGATGAGCTGAAGGCTCTGCACTTGATAGCCCTTCTAATTGCTGATTTGGAACGAGCTACTTCCAAGAGTGACTTGGACTCCGCCGTGGAGTGTTCCTCTGGTAGAAAGAAGAAGGGGACTAAGAAAAAATTGCTTCACGTTGACAACCCAGCTCTGAGTTTTCCAATAGTACACTTCCTGACAGCCGTTGAACAATTGCTTCTCCTTGGAGCCGAATACGACCCACAATTTTAGCTACTTGCATACAGTATTCCAACATCGGTTTGTGTCTCCATTTTCCGTGAATTGGCTCCTTGACAGCAGAAAGTAGGCCCTCGCACTCATCTATTCCAAAATGAGCCCCCAAGACTTCTCCAATCTTTTGTGCACCTTTGATTCCTAGCGCCACATCAATTGGTACACAAGCAGCCATCACTTAGGCCGGCTTACCGCGGAACGTTGCAACAAGTTGAGACTTTTTCTTGTGAATAGCCATCGCATTTGTCTCGTACCATGCTGGTGCTCGGAAAGCCCACACCTTGTACTCTGCGAATATTAATGTTTCATGCTTTCTATCACGGCCAAATGTGGGACACTCCAACGACTTCGTGCCGTCCAATTTGGACAGAATCGATCGATGGCCTTCGCGAAGACCAGCAAAGGATGAAAACAGATTTGGAACATGAGCTCATTAGAGCTTTTCATATAGTGTATTCGTCAATTCTCGCCTTTGTGCTTCCATTGCCTCGTTCATGGCTTTCTCTCTCTCATCCTACTTTTGATCAAAATCATTCTTCATATTTGCCAGTAACTAATACTACAGTTCAAGTTGATGATGTAGGTTTTGCACTGATGTATTAAAATCAAGTTCAAAAACACTTTGTATGTGTTTTGCACCATGTAGGGATGCAGATTCGCAACGAATTCAATTTGAATTCGCCGAATTCGCTGCGAATTTGCCGTGTAAATAGCAGTAATGCGAATTCCGGGCGAAATCGGCCTGCGAATTCGCGGGCGACGCCAAAATGATCACGCATGCGCCGTCTTTTGTGCACGTGAGAAGCTAACTTTGAATTGTGCCATGTGCAATTGACTGTTTGGCCTACTACAATGAAATTTATGATGATTTTGCTTGGATTGATCTACTCATTTTCTTGCACGGTGCCTGCATACCCATTGTCGAAAAAAAATTGTTTTTGAGTTTCCAACACACCGCTCTGTCCGCCTACCTCCATTGAACACGACGCAGCCCTCCGTTTTTTCCAGAACCCCATCAGTTCGGAAGAAAACGCGTCGCGAACTTTTAACTTTCGAGTTTTTTTAGGGGGGGGCCTTTCGACGGTCAAAACGGGTTCCTTCTTGCCTATCCTTTATTTTGGTACCCTCCTTACCCTTTTTGGCTCCGTGCACGCAGACAAATCCTTGTCACCAGGTTCGAAAAAGTCCAGATTCGACTGTCGTGAAATCATGCAGTGCCATAGTGACTGGCAGCGGAATGATAGTAAGAAAAAGTGCTTTTCCAACGCTTTAGGGTATACTTTAGTTGTATTAGAGGTGCTCTAAGCACTCATGCATTTTTATTTTAGTATTGGCCTAACCAAAATGGGTGATAACACATTTTGACCTATGGAACCAAACACTAAATCAGAATGTTGTGTGGACCCCTTAATCCCCAAGCTATATGCACTGAAACATCTTTTGGTGGGTGACTGAGGCACTGATATACTGAAGGCAGAGCCTATGAATTTATCTATGCTTTCTCATGAATTCTTAGCTATCCTAGTGGTATGCACCCTAGGGGGCTGGGGCACCTCTTTTTGAGAGGTCCTGGGTTCAATACCCAGTCAGCCTAGCTAAGTAGGAATATCCCATGTGACATGGCAGTGACCTCAGCGCCACAAGCCATGCCACCTCAGCACCTATGGGACCCAAAAACAAAGAGTGCACATCTCAAGATGGCACTATGGAAGAGAGTGAGCCCTTGGGGCAGTTTTTCTATCCGTTTTTCTCAAACATGTAAAATATTTCATCCTGAGTTGCAATGTATGTTAATTGCTGTGGTGTATTGTTGATAGTTGTCTTTATCTAACTCTTTGTGACTGCAGCCCTTCATGCTTTGATCCTGTTTATCTTCTACTTGCTTATCTCTGGCTTGGGTTATCCTGGATTGGTTGTATTTCAACAATAAAACATTTTCCTCATCAAAAACAAGCAGCAGGAACCCTACACCAGCAGCAAGCAGTAGGAGAGGCACAACAAAAACACAGTGCTGAAAACACTATAAAACTTTCTGGTAGCAAGAGGGAGACAGTCTCTGCGTACGGGCAGCAACCCCGTGCCGTACATCCAGTGCGCCGAGAACTGTCATAAGCAAGAAGGGCGAATATACACACAAAGAAGGAGGACACCGACGTGAGGACGGCGCCTGAGGCACCAGCAATGCTAGCGCCTGGTAAACCTGGACCTGGACCTAGCGCAGTACCTTCGGTGCCCTTACATGGGCCACTGGACCTGGTTGATGACTCGCTGGAGGGACTTCAGTCGGCATTCCGGGCCCTCTCAGTCGAGGAGGTGGACACCAACCCTGTGAAGAGAAAGAGGGAGAGAGAGAAGGATGCAGGAGAAAGCATGGCAGACAAAGGAGTAGACCATGAGCACGACCCGACGAGTGAGTCGACCTTCGAGGGCGCACCAAGCGCCTCTGGCCTCCACCCATCACCCTCTCCTACAACCACCACACTCCCAACTCCAGACCCAGCCGCTGCAACATCCACACCCATAACCACCCCGCCTATGGCTGAGGGCATAGGCTTTACTGGTATGCCTACGTACCCTGCCTATGGTGTGGACCCATCTACCACTGCGTTTCCAGAGACAACTACTGCCAGTGAGCCAATGGCCTCTAGTTCTGAGCCGCGATGGTATGCGGCTGACTATCACCATCCTCTACCCACTACGGGAGCCTATGTGGATGTTCCTGGGTATGCAACCCTGAGTGGGCTGAGGAGAGGCCCTGAGTCATGCGGGAGCAGGAGTAGAGGATCGGGGAGATCTTCCAACAGGTCCCTGACGCGGTCGGAGATCAATGAGGCACTCCGAGGAGCCACTTCTAAAATTTTTGGGGATCTCACTCAAGAGATTCGGGCTAAACTGGAGCCCCTGATTCCTCCCCAAGTGTCACCTACCGTCCTGGGAGTTTCACCCCACCGAGTACAAGCCAACCATCTGGTGGCGGGGTTGACAAACACCCTGGGGAGCCTGAGGAGCCGACCGATGCCGACCCCTGCAGTGATACCGAGAAGCCCATTCATCCCAAGAACGGCCCAGCCTCCCTACAGCCATGTGGGGAATTCCACGAGAGCCGAGCTGGACCGGCTGGGGCTGACAGCCCTGAGGGCAATGGTTGACGTGGAGAAAGATGTCCTTGATTTATGCCCTAGATACTTTGATGAAATCCTGCAGGTTTTGAAGTTGTAAACCCAAACCAAAGCAGCAAGTAGAGCAAGAACAGGATGTGGATCGAATCAATGATTGGTTTTGGAATCCAGTGTAACACAGAAGGGCTGCAGATAGACAATGCAGGTTTATACACAAAGATTCAATCACAAATGGATAATACAAAGATTTTACATGAAAATTGGACTGACTCAGGCCTCCAAGATAGCAATAGGCACTTCATGTGCACTCTTTTGGGTGAAATGGTGCTGGTTAAGAATGTGGGGCATAGATGTCAGGCCAATACAGAAAATGACTTGGCCAAGCAACTGAATTCAGAAACAGTTACAAAGTAGGACCACAATAAGTGGTGGAAACAATTGAGTATAGGGGTCTTGGGGTGGGAGACCACTAGGCTTAACCTCCAAGGCCTAAAGCATGAAATGCCTATTTTATTTCGGTATATCCTCCATGAAGGAAGGTACCTCCGCTCAGTTGAGTGGTAGGGGTGAACTTCATGGGGGGCTAGGATCACAACCCTAGTTACTTTGAGAAAGTGTACTTTGGGCTTCAAAAGAGAGATAAAAATACTTAAGTTAGTCTTAACATCAACAAAAGGGTTTTAAGGGGGGCTTGGCCTGGATCAAGGCCTCCAAGAAAGACATGGCAGTGACTTTTTCTTACTCCCCCCTGGTGTACTAGTTAGCTAAGCTAGTAGGACCAAGGAAAAAGGCTCAAATATTCCCAAAATTACCTCAGAAAATGCATTAAACTTACTAAAAACATCCTCATCAGTTCATAGAAGCCTATCACACTGTAGGTACCCTCGAAAAACAGTGTAATGTACCGTGAATGATGTCCCTTCAATGGGGCATTCCTCAAAAGTCGCCAACGTGCGACGAAAACGTTTAGAAAAAATTTGGGGGTAGTGGGGTTTGAACCCAGGACTCCCTCCCTAGAGCACATATGCTTGCCCACTAGGGTACTGAAGCGGTACCCAGAACCCCATGGCTAGGTTACGGCATACAACCGGTCTCCGGTCCACTAACCCCAAGTACGGAAGGGAAGACCGGTCTCCGGTCCACTAACCCCATGTACGGAAGGCGCCCGTTGACGCCCGGTGCGAGCCCGGCGGGAGCGCGTTCCGTGCCGTAAAGTCCCGCATCGGCAACCGATGCACCGCCAGCGGAGATTTATATATCAGAATATCAGGAATCAACAGGGTTTTATTTTCATATTGTTTCCGTCAATTTTTACGCTTCCGTTCTGATATTCACTGTTTTGACTGCTGGCGGTTGGATCGCGACTTTACCGTAACCGCCAATTTAACTCTTAATAATGGAAATTCTAGCGCTATCCGTGACGAAGGCTCTAAAGTCTTCAGCAACTGCATTGATGCATCCGCAATTTTCACATTCTACACTCGCAACCTTAATCCGAATTTTTCAGGATGTCGAAATCGGATTTTCGACTTCGACATCCCCGCACTTGATTTGACCTCTTTCGAGTGGACCTACGTGCTTCCCTATGCACGAATCAACTTTCCTTTTATCCTGCCCTCCATTTGTCTTAAAGATATGGGCAAAACAAAGTTGATTCGTGAGGCCACTTGTGAAGGTCATATCTCGTGTTGCTTGCGAGGAATGACAATAAGGAAACGTGGGATGTATTCACAATACTCCCGACGTAATTTAGGAAGCATCATATGCCTTGCGTCTCCACACGTGCGCGCTAGTGTAATGGATCATGGTCAAGAGGGTAGAGTTTGCGTTGTAACTCTATGGCCATGATATTGCGTGCGTTAAGATAACTTTCGAGTGTAGCGCGCGAGTGTTGGTGTTGCATAGGAACTCTCCTTGAGTTCCTATGAGCGATTGACACAAAGTTATGCCCTTGGAGGGGCATGACATATCGTGGGGGGAGCTACCTTTTTGGGCAATATGGAGTATGTGCCTTGTGTTGTGTTGCGTGCCCATTTGGCGGGTCCATCGCTCCAAGCCAAGCCCGCCAATGGACCTCATATTGTGCAAGCCCCTTGTCCATACTCCCTACGATCAATTGCAAGCCTAACCTCCGTGAAGGGAAGCTTGTGTGGCGATCCCGAAGCGATGCGTTGGGAGCAAGGTGTGTGTTTTGCAATTTTCCATATTTTCATGTGCCCACTTGGGAAGTAGCGCTCGTAACCTTTCAAAGCGCCCCAAGTGGAGCACATACGTGGAATCGAAGGTCATTGGTGTCAAGTCATTGTGTTTAGAAGGATTAGTTGATTGCACGATCCAAGCCGAAGATATTATAATATAATTGTGCGCCTTTCAAGGCACTTTTGTGTGTCTTTGTGCCAATTTTGCCGTTTTGGCCCGTCATGATGTCAAGTGGCGACCTTCTATCTCAACGTTGCGCTCAATTGACATCATGACCCAAGTATGTTATGAGGGTACATACTTCGGTGCCCAACATATCTTGGACCCGGCGAATAACTCCTCTTGGGCTTGGCATACCGTGGCCGCCATGTTGGCGATTTGGGACTATCCCAAGTCATGGGCTCACTTGGCGACCCTGCCATTCCCAAAACCGGAGGAGTTGGGCAACACCCAAAAGACATGTTGGACACATATGACTTGATACCAATCCTATGGCACACTCCGGTCCAAGTCGGGCATGTGCCTCATTTGCCCTAACCATGAGTGTGCGCATTTTTGACCATTTTGAGCAATTTTCCACTTTTGCTGCCCGCCGTGCACTATGTTGAGCCCACCCGTGCACGCCGGACGCATGGACCAATGGACCATATATGACATGGGTGTTATGTATATTGGTCCCCATGGTTCACACACCACGTGGGCGAAGCGGAGCAACCTTGGTCAAGGCGCTAGCCCAAAGTGAGTGTGGGCAATTTTGCCATTTTTGCATTTGTGGACCCAATTGGGATCGTCACCACGCCAAGTAGCATGGAGATCTTTGAGAGCCAAGTGCAAGGGAGTCTTCGTTGGACTCCCGGTGGATCGCGTAGGGAATGGCGGATCCGATCTCCAAGCTGGCGTGGAGATATACTATTGGGAGCACCCCGAATTTTGGCTCATTTCGAGCAGCCGAAATGACCCCATTTTGGGACCCCAATTTCCCCCTTCCGTGTGGTCAATTGGCGGCCCCATTTCTCTATGCCCACAGGGAGCCCGGACCTAACTCCAAGTTGTACACTCATATATAAGTCCTAGGTCCTGCCTCCTAACCTGTGAGCCATTGGCCTTGCCCTGGCCGGGCAAGCCGCGCGTGGGAATGATGCCAATTTTGGTGATTCTGGCATCATGACCCCACTTGATGAACACGTGGTGCCCTGATGCCGGGACCTCAGAGGGAACCAGGTTGGGTGAGGGCTCCAGGGAGTTCGTACTCGAAGGGCATAGGGTCAGTTGCCTCGCCCCTACCTCTGGCGGGTCCGGACGAGGGGTCAATTTTGGAGATTTTGGAGTTAATTTCAGTTTGGGCTGAAACAGCCCATTTTCAGCTACCAACTCCTGAGGGATAATGGCGGGGCCATATCTCTGGCTCAGAGAGGAGTTGGGACCTGCCGTTAAGGGAGCATAGGGAGCCACTGTCGACTGGCCTTGGAGCCCATTGGTTCCCAGGAACTCGCCTGTGGCTGGGCGGGACACCCCCCCTATTGGCAGGGTTTCAGGGTCCGGACTGAGCAGGGCATGGGTTGTGTTTGAGCCCCCGCCCCCACCAGCCACTGGGAGGGTCGGACCTGGGATTGGGATATGAGTTGGGACTGAGTGTCTATTGTCCTGTGATGCCCTTACCCCAGTCCAGTCTTAACCCCATGTGTACATATCCTGATGTGTTGTTGTACATACTTTTGTTCCCTCTTTGCAGAGTGGCAAGGATTCTGAAACGCTTTGTCACATGACACGAGCGTATTGATGCCCTTGTGAGCGTAGTGCTTTGCCTGCCTGCTCACTTGTGCGTGTCACCGCAGCGTCCCGTGGCCGGCCCCCCACGGGAACGCGTCAAAAGCGTTTCACCGCCGCGGGGTTACCCAGCCCTCGCGTTCCACTCGGGGCCACCAACCCCGAGCAGCGCGGCGCAGCTCGCAGCTCGCAGCGCAGCGCAGCGGCTCGCAGCGCAGCGCAGCGGCTCGGAGCGCCACCCAGCGACAGCGCCGGGTTCGTCACGGAGCAAGCAGAGCCGTCCAGAGCATCGCCCTGACCGCGCCGCGACCGTGAAGGAAGTGGACTGACCAGGACTCCTGCATCAGCGGGTCCCATCGGCCGACCAGCAAGGCCGCGTCAACCACCTCCACAACCACCGGCTGACCAGCACCAGCCGCACTCCCAGCCCAGTGCTGCAGCACCCGCCTGAACAACCACCACCAGTTCGTTGAGTGGAACGAGTGCACACCAAGGACCTCAAGACCAAGTACGCCCCCCGCTGCCATGGTAAACTGGCAAGAAGCAGGTAGGACGTGGCCGCGGCCCCACCCCCATGCAGCGCACCTACTGCGTGGGTTGGTTTGGGACCAGCACTACCGCCACAGCCACCCCCAGTGCGAAGGCGGCATGCCGGGGAGCTTCGAGCTCCGCACGGACATCGCCCCCGACCGCCTGCAGGCCGTGGAGGACTGGCTGCGGGCGGAAGGGTTCGCCTTCCGCTTCCAGCAGAGGCGCTGGAGGACGTGGACCCGGCCGGACAGGCCCGGCGAAGGCCTGCGTCCCGACGAGATTGAGGAGGACGAGATGCCCAACGAGTACCCGTCGGGCGCCTCGATCAACGTCTCCATGTGGGACATGATTGAGAAGAACTTCCCGGAACCGGGGAGCGAGCGCAGGCTGCAGGGCAGCAGCAGCGCGTCTCCGGGGAAGGAGAAGCGGTCCGCCAGGGACAGGAAGCGGGACCGGAAGTGGCGGGAGTACCAGGAGTCCCTGGCCGCCGAAGCCGCCCAAGGCGCCAAGGGCGGAACCCCAGCCCCCAGTCCCCAACGGGCCCATGGTGGTCATCACCCCGGCCACGCCACCCTCGGCGACTTCATCCAAGTCGCCAGGCAGACCAAGGCCAAGCCCCGTCCGCTGCTCCTGAGGCCCCAGCAGGCCCCAGCAGGCCCCAGCAGCGACGTGGAGTCGGCCCACCACGGGAGGATGCCGGCCGACCAGGCCAGCTCCAGCAGCAGCGTCGCTCCCGACAGGGACGTGGCGCGCGCCTGTGAGCGCGCCTGTGGGGTGCCCTGCAACCTTCGGGTTGCCCGACAACGGGCCAGGCAGCACAGCGCTGCCGTGGAGGGCGCCGGCGGCATCGCCCAGGAGGAGGCTGCGGAGTGGGCGCATGGCATGGCCATCCACGCCCAGACTGTGGCGGCCATTGCGGCCGGACTCACGGCCGTAGCCGCCCATGGGGCAGCGACTGCCCAGGTCAACGGTGAGTCGGCGGCAGCCGACGAGGAAGCCCGCCTGACGCAGGAGGCCATTGCCTGCAAGGAGGCCGAGGTGAGGGCGCTGGAAGAGGCGCTTGCCCAAGGGAGGGCAAAGAAGGAGGCGGAGGAAAGGGCCCACGCCGAAGCGACGGCTAAGGCCCAGGCGGACGCCGCCAAGAAGGACGCCATCGAGGCCGCGCGACGGAAGGTCGCTGAGGAGAAGGCCAAGACGGAGGCGGAGCTGGCGGCGTTGGAAGCGCAGAAGGCGCGGCTGCAGCAGGCCCGGGAAGCCGAGGCGGCTCGTGCTCGGGAGGAAGCCGAAGTGCGGGCTGCCGCAGCCACCGCCGCCGCAATGGAGGAGGCAGAGGCCAAACTCCGCCTCGAGACTCCCCCGGGAGGATCACGAGTGGAGACCCTTCGAAAGCTTTTCGAAGGGGACGCCTCCTCCAAGATGACGCTGGATGAGGCGGACACGGGCAGCAGTGGGAGCAGTGGCCCCACCGCCCATCGACGGAGGAAGGGCAAGGGGAAGACCCCCGAGAGGCCGCGGAGGCCAGCAGGTGGACACCCACACGACAGTGACCCCTTCTTCACCGCCAGTGACGGGGATGAACGAGGCCGCCGACATCGCCAAGTGGTGGCTTGGACGGGCGGAGGCGGCGGAGACGTCCCCATGGAACCGGAAGGTGAGGGTGAGGATCTCCCTCCTCCCTACCGGAGCTCGGAGTCTTCCGAGACCGAGACGCCCAGGTGGGGCGACATGGACGAGGATGACGACATGGACTTCGGCATCACGAAGAAGCTCCCATCCTCGGACCCACCGAGGCGACCCGGCGGAGACCCACCGGGACCCCCTGGCGGAGGACCATCAGGACCCCCTGGAGGACGCCCACCAAGTGGACCCCCTGGAGGTGGACCACCGGGCGGGGGAGGACCTCCTGGACCGGGCGGACCCGGCGGAGGCCCTCCTGGAGGACCCCCTGGGTACCCCGACGACCCACCAGGGAACGGCGACCCGGATACCATCTGGCGGTGGATTGTCTACCTCCGCAGGAGGGTCTTTTTCCTCGAGTGCGAGGTAGACACGGGCAAGGGCGAGATGATTCGCATCTCCGAGGTCGCCGCGCGCGCGCAGAGAGAGCTGGACATCGCCAGGGCCGAGACCAGGCAGCTGAACACGGTCATCAGCGGCCTGCAGCAGAGGCTGGACGCGCTGGAGGCCCGTGGGAGCGTCGGCAGCGACCACCCACCCCTGGAGTCTGGCTCGTCGGACGACGGCTGGGGACCCGGACCAGGTCCAGGCAGACCCCACGCCCCCGGCGGAGCCCCCAGGAGTCGCCCCAGCGCCAGTGCCCCCTCTCTCACCGCCCCCTCTCACCACAGCGCGGGCCGCCGCAACGAACGCGTGCCGCCCGGCAGTGGCAGTGGGGATTGGCGTGATGAGTGGCTCAGCGCGGAGTACCGCAACCGCCGTGCTCCACCGCGGACACCGGTACGCCCCCGGCGCCCCGCACCAGCCCCTGGGCCAGTCCCAATGGCTGGTGGACGTTATGGTGGACTCAGGGATGAGGTCCCCAGAGGAGACGTGGTGTGGGATGTCGGCGAAGGTGAGGACCTGGACCTGGACCTGGAGGAGTTCGACATCAGCCCGCCGCGTTGTGTACGACGGGAGGCCGCTGAACGCAGCCGCCGGCGCCGTGATGAGGATGCGTACATGGAAGGAGTACGGCGTGAACATCTAGGTTCAGCGTACATGGAGGAACCACGGCGTAGCCACAGGGATTCCATGGAGGAGATGGACGTGGCGGCCGTGGGAGTCCGTGGGCGAGGCCGATGGGAACCTCGGTCGACCTCGCGGCCGGCATTCATGGTCTCTAAGGCCGCGGATGCCGCCGTGTGGGAAGACTTGAAGGACATCAAGCCCCCCATGTACGATGGCAACCCCCTCAACATCGACCGCTTCTTGGAGAAGCTGGACGATTGGGGGCTGACCGTCACTGAAGACCTGCCTCCCGCGGATGCGGAGAGATATGTCTTCAGACGGTTCAGGTACCGCCTGCCGGAAGCTCGGAGAGCTATACTTCGTGGCGACCAAGGAGGGGAGAATCAAGACCCTCAAGGAAGCCAAGAAGTGGCTCAACGAGCAGGAGCGGGTGGACGCTCCGCAGTTGGCGGCCAAGCGCTGGAAGTCCATCAAGCTTGAGCATGATGGACGGGAGATCCGCCTACGAGATTGGCGAGACTTCCGAGGGAAATACACCCTCTTCCGCCGCAACGTGGAGGATTGGAACGAGGGTGACGAGCAGGCTCGCCTGCTCTCCATGCTGCCGGAAGCATGGATCAAGAGGGTCACCAAGGAGGACTCCAAGAGGGCCAAGTCCAACCACACGGTCAAGATGATGCTCCCCAAAGAGTATCATACGAACGTGGTGGCTTGGACGAGGAAGAACGTGGCCCGGGATGTCAAACGGCACTCCCTGCGGAACGCTCTCCTCATCACCGTCTCGGGCGATCGCGAGAAGACCGCGATGTGGCGCCTTGACGAGTGTGAGTTGAGCGGCCAGACCATCCGTCTGCAGCCCATCCCGGCGCGGATGAGCTGCGATGAGATCCTGGAGTGGGTTGGCGAGGGAGTACTCAAGGAGTACCGAAACCTCCACCACACCCGCGGGTTGAGGCCCGGCGACCGCGACGTCAACTACGTTGGCGAGGGACCTGGCGGGGAAGCTGCCATGGACCCAGCGGGAGCCGACGGCGATGAGACTCTCGTCGACGATGACGACGACGATGAGCCCGCCAAGGTGGCCGTTTGTGCCTTCGTGGCCAAGAACCTGAGCGCGGGGAGCAAACCGGGAAACTGGAAGCCCCTGCAGCAGGGTTGGAGGAAGCAGGAGAAGAGAGACCCTCGCCGCATTGGCGACCCTCCGCTGTCCTTTGGGGAGTTCATACGAGCTCACCCTCAGGGCTGTTTCGTGTGTTATGGGAGGAAGCGAGGCTTCAACCATGACCACCGAACATGCCCCGTCCACAAGGCCGACACGGAGGATTACAAGAAGGCGCACGGGTCGAAGAAGCGTGCGCCCGCGGGTATCCGGGAAGCCAAGGTGGAGGTGGACAGGGACGAGCTCTCCAAGCTGGTGTCGCAGGGGACCGAGTTGGCCAAGGAGATCCAGGAGATCAAGAGGAACTGGGTCCCCAGGTCGGACAACAAGAACAAGGAGAACAACCAGAATGACCAGAACAAGGACAAGGACAAGAACAAGGGTAAGAAAGGGGGAAGGAAGAAGGGCGTCAACGAGGTTGATGCGGAGGAGAACACCCCTTCCTCCACAACCGACGCCCCCTAGCGGAGCCCCTGCAGCCAAGGGCCCCAGCTAGGGCGGTCGCAGGATGGTGACGTGGGAAGCGCCGAACCATCCCAGTCGGGAGTCGATAAGCACAAAGGGACTGCCGCGGGCGGAAGGCCCGGTCCGGCACCCAGTCGCGGAGGCGGGGTGAGGGCAAGTGAAGGCAAGAACCCTTGCACCCGTCCGTCCTTCGCGACCAAGAATGTGTTTGATGTACTACAAGATCTTTCCGAGAGTATCGGAGGATCACCCGGACCGCAGCTGGATGCTGCAGATGGGCAGCCTGAGCCCATTGTCCACGACCTGCACCAGTCGCTTGTTGAGCTTCTGGAACGGCCGGAGATCCTGACTTTGCACGCCGTGCGCCGTGTCGGTCGCGAGCGGCAGTTGCATCTATGCGGGGAAGTGGAAAAGGTTTTCGACGTGTTGGTCGACACGGGAGTTCAAGTCAGCTTGGTCAAGGCTGGCCTACTTCCACCAGAGTGTCTGACTGACAGTCGGAAACCTGTCAGGCTGAAGGTGGCGAACGGCCAGTACATGGTGGGTGGCACGAAGGAAGCGGCCATCGGGCTGCAGTTCGTGAACCATCGTGAGCTGAGCCGCCCAGACATCGGCAAGGAAATCCTCCTGCACGGTCGCTTCTACGAGGCCGAGATGGACTGGGACATGATCGTTGGATACGACTTCATGATGGAGACGGACTCCGGCGTTCTCCCGGCCCAGGCCTCCATGACCCTGTACCAGGACGGCCAGCTCTCGTGGCTTTCGTCACCTGAGCACCATGTGGAATGCCAATGGATCCACCCCGAACGCAATCAGCTCGAAGTGGCCGCGCTGGACACTGAGCCCACTGGGCCAGCAAACCAGGAGTACGGCGTAATGCCGGAAGTGGCGAACCGAGTGGTCGCGGACCTGGGAGCGTCGGATCTGGCCCTGGATGCGTTCTCTTCAGGAACCTCCGCCCATCTTCGGGTATGTGAGAAGTACTGGAGCGCACAGGACTCCGCGTGGAAGAAGCACTGGGGTCCGCATCAGGGCTTGATGTGGATCCATTGCGCTCGATGGGACATTCCAAGAGCGATAGCGAAGATTCGCAAGGACCGCTCCAAGGCAGTGCTGGTTGTTCCTATGGGATGCACCGAGGAGGAAAGTACCCGACATTGGGTAGCCTCATTGACCAACATGACCTTAAACAAGGTCGTCCTACTGGCTGGAGAGAGTGTCTATCAGGACGCTAAGGGACAGCCCATGCCACCCCAGAGATGGCCAACGGAATTCCACTATGTGGATGGGGGCCTTGATCAGGCCGACGCCACGGACTTCGTGTGTGTCAACCGCATCATAGCGGAGCCGTGGCGGCAATGCTTTGCGGTTCCCCCTGTTGACATCGAAGAATCAGAATCGGAAGACCCCCTCACTGAAGAGGAGTGGGATCTGGTTCAGGGGTATATGGATCAGCCCTTTCACGACTGGGGAAACCAGCGTGAGGGCAAAGGCCAGGACAAAGCCTGGTGGGAAGTGGACTCGATCGTCTCTGGTTCCTATGACGGGAACACCTTCGTGCAGAGGGTGCTGGACCACCTATGCAGCCAGGACGAACCGGTCGGGGGTAACCCACCCACCTACGGCGATCTATTCCGAGGCAAGACCAGAGATGGCCCTTTGGGCCACCTGGGAAGACCGCCTGAGCCGAAGACGAGCGGGGTCGCTACCCCTCAAGTAAGCTCCGTGGTTCAAGTGCCCGGAAAAGCCAAGGCGGAGTCCGACGATTGCCCCAAGATCCAGGCATTGAGGGCCAGGCTGAAGCAGAAGTATGGTGATACCTTCTTCAGCGGTAAGCCTGTGTTTCCCCCACCGGTACGTGGACCGTATGGCGAGGCCAAGATACGACTGAAGCAGGACCCCCGTGTGTATCGGCACCGGGAGTTTGCCCTGAGGGGCGAGAGGAAAGAAGCCATGGAGAAGATCCTCCGTGACTTCATCCAGAGAGGCTGGCTTGAGCCGTGCCACTCCGAGTGGGCCTCTCCGTGCTTCGTCGTCCCCAAGAAGGTTGCCGGTGAGTGGCGGCTCGTGGTCGACTACCGCGGCCTGAACGCCCAAACGCAGCATGATAGCTATACCCTTCCCCTCATTGAGGACATGCTGCAAAAACAACACCGGCGGAGGATCTTCACGGTGATTGACCTGAAACATGGTTATCATCAGATGCCTCTCGCCGAGGAGTCCCGTGCCTGCACAGCCATGAGCACCCCACTTGGACCTCTCCAGTGGAAGGTGATGCCCATGGGCGTTACCAACGGCAATGCGGCTTTTCAGCGGATGCTGGAGAACCTGCTTGAGCCGGTGCGTGACTGTGCCGACCCCTTCGTGGACGACGTGATCATCGCGTCCGGGGACCCCAGTATGAGCTACGAGGAGCTCCTGGAGGCACATGAGAGGCACGTCACTCGAGTGCTGGACCTTCTGGTTCGGCACAAACTCACGGGCAGCAGTGACAAGGCCACCATTGCGGTAAGCGAGGTGGTCTTCGCTGGCCACGTAGTCGGGAACGGGCAGCGAAAGCCCATACCTGGCAAGGTGGCTGCGATTGAGCACCGGGAAAAGCCCAAGACGGTCTCTGAGCTACGGGCGTATCTGGGGTTCTGCAACTACTACTCGGGGTATATCAAAATGTATGCCGAGTATGCAGCCCCCATGACGACCATGCTCAAGGGCAACCGAGAGGAGACCAAGAAGGGGTCCAAGAAGGCTCTGGTCTGGACAGCTGAGTCCGACCGTGCCTTTGAGGGGATGAAGCAGGCGCTGCTATCCGCAGTGGGTCTGCACCTCGTGGATCCCGACCGAGGGTTCGTCCTGCGCACCGACGCTTCCGACTACGCCATTGGCGCTGTGTTGGAGCAAGTGCTTGACGACGGGAGGCACGTGCCCGTGGCCTTCTGGAGCCGAGTCCTGGCGGAAGGCCAGAGACGGACGTGGACGCCCCGTGAAAAGGAGGCGTATGCCATCGTCATGGCTCTCAGGAAATGGGCTGGGTACATAGCCCTCCATCCCGTCACCGTCTGCACCGACCATCAGAGTCTGCAGTCGTGGCACAAGGAGCACGTGGACACCCCCTCAGGTCCCGCCTCCCGACGGGCAAGATGGCATGAGACCTTGGCCAAGTTCGACCTCACGGTTGTGTATATTCCTGGAAAGGATAACACCGTGGCGGACTGTCTCAGTAGGTGGGCCTATCCCGCCAGCAAGGGCATGACGGATATCTCTGCCCATGGCGATGAGGCTGAGACCGCTGAAGCCAAGAGGATCATTGAGATGGAGCGCCTGATGGAGGAGGAGGGTGTAAAATGCTTCGTCGTCATGGCTGCGGATGCCCCCCTCGGAAAGAGGGTGAGCAGAGCGGTCAGTGTACTCGCCCCTGAGGGAGCTGAGTCCGACAAGCACCTCTTCCCGGAGTCTTGCCTCCAGGACGACTGGACCGACGATTACGCCAAGTCTGAGGCCTTTGCGGCCGAGTATAGGGCTGTGACCGACCCTGACGACGGGCAGAAGTGGCCAAAGGGGCTGACTGAGGAAGATGGCAAGCTCTACCGGAATGGTAAGCTGCTAGTACCGGAGTCCCGGGTGCTCGAGCTTTGTGAAGCTTGGCACCACCACATGCTGCACCCAGGGGTCAAGAAGCAAGCCCTTGACATGCAGCGTCGGTTCGAGATCGACCATATCGTTCTCTACACCGCCATCAAAAAGGTCAGGAAGGGTTGCTCGGTCTGTCAGGCCTGCAATCCCGATAACCAGAACGTCAAAGGGGAAGCCCAATGGACCCCGGTTCCTGACCAGCCCATGGAGAGCGTGGCCATGGACGTCTTCTCCATGCCCGAAGTGCACATTGGCAAGGAGACCTTTGACTGTGTGGTTCTCTGTGTGGACCGCAACAGCGGCTACGTTGTAGCCGTTCCGGCACGCAAAAAGGGGTTGCTTGCCAAGGAAGTGGCAGTCATGATGATTCGTCATTGGCTGACCGTCTTTGACATCCCCCGCACCATTTGCAGTGACCGAGGGCCCCAGTTTACTGGTGGCTGGTTCAAGGCTATGTGTTCCCTCATGGGAATACGACATGCCAAGAGCGTCGCCTATCTCAGCTGGTCTAACGGCCGTGCTGAAGTGGCTGGACGGCAGCTGTTTGAGAAGCTGCGCAAGATCCACATCACCAATCCACGTCGGAACTGGTTTGAGGAGATGTGGCCTGCTCTGAAGGCCCATCACGACACCCCGACTCCGGGCGGTTTGTCCCCTCACCAGATTCTGTTCGGCAGGGACCCCCTGGGTAGGGGACTTCCCTTGTCTGGTGATGGTATGGCTATGGATGCCAAGGAATTCTTCGCGCGGCAAGAGCAAACGGCGCGGGACATCGGCCAGCAGCTTGAGAAGGAGCATGCTGAGCGTCAGAAGTCCGCCCCGAGCTCGACAGCGCAGAAGTTCAGGGTGGGAGACCCGGTGTGGGTGATCAGACCCCGCCCTATGGGCACCCACCGCACCAAGACCTGGTTCACACCCGGCGAGGTGGTCCGCAGGATTGGTGAGGACACCTACCGCATCAAGGTAGGTCACGGACAGTTCCGGGAGCGCCACGAGAGTCAACTCCGTGTGCGGGAACCCGACCTCCGTGGCCAGCATGTGTCCCTGAGCTACGCCGCACATGAGGCTGATTCGGACGACGACTATGCCGAGCAGGACGACTACACAGTCGAGAAGATCCTGGCTCAGCGTCCGAAAGCCTCGGCACCCGGAGGTCTGGAGTTCAAGGTTCGTTGGCGAGGCTATGGGCCGTCCCACGATACCTGGGAACCCGTCTCCTCGTTCGTTCCGCGGGTCAATACTCCCTTCATGGAGTACATCCGCAAGCACAAGACCAAGATCCACGTTTCGGACTTGGCAGCACTCACCCGGGCGATTGCAGCCAGGGGTGCCTGATCAGCGCCCTGAGCTCTCCCCTGATGCATTTTGAGCGCTTGTGAGATCGACGGATCGTCCCTTACTTGCTTGCTCTTCCATCTTCGGGTGACCTGCCATCAGAGTGGCCATATACCCCCCCCTGCTGAATCCAGAGGAGGATGGCCCCTCTCTTCTTCTGTTCGTCACACCCCCCCTGCTGAATCCTTGGGAAACCAGGTAGGGCGACTGACCTTCATACTTCTGAGCTCTTGGGGCCTTGCAGCCCATACGACGTTGCGCAACGGATGCCGCTGTCATCGGCATTGCGATTTTTTGGTGTGTGGTCTGGTTCCATGGCACTTGCGGAATCCAGACCAGTCGACGTGTGTCAGCTGACTATATATGGCCTGAACTCAGGCGTTTTCCTGTCCACCCTCCTGCATTGCCTTATCCTAACCGGGGCGTGGTTTGGCGCTCTATCCAGAGTGTGTTTACACGCCTATTTACCCCGCTTATTGCATCTTTATCCGCCCCTCCAGGATATGTGCTTCTGTATGGTCAGTCTTGTCAGCCCATCACTGAGATGTGGACTGTTTTTCCCCCGACGGGATGCGAATCGACTACGACGGCGCCCTGAGTCGCCGTTTACATGTTTTTACATATGGTCCAGCCTGGACCAGTACCTCAGTACATATTCTACTGTTTGAGTGCCCGTGATACCGTGTGCCCTATTCGCTGTGATGTGGAGATCCTGATGGCGCCAGGCGGGAAGCCCAGTTGCCTGACTACACTCCCAGCGGTCCGCCACTGTCAGTCCCAGTGTGAGCCTACCGATTCGCAGACGCACTTGCAGTCGGATGGCGGCCTCCGGTGCTCCTGACCTCGGTCAGTCTGCCTGGGAAACTGGTGGTTTGAGGAGTCGACGCCTCCGCCCACACTGCATGAGGACTCCCTCATGTATGGCCTTCGTGGTAACAGGGCGAGGGAAAAGACGGCCTTGATGCCCGATCCCTTAAGGAGGAGCTCGTTCGGCTGTGGCACTCTGGACTCGCGTCGTATGGATATGGACATGGTGCGCCCGAGGAAGGACCCGTGGGGACTCTCCCCAGTCGGCGGGCCTTGGGAAGCTTGGGGTAGCCTGATGGATCTTTGTGGTCGCTCTCGACCTGTGGGACCACCTCGGTCGTCGTGTGACGCCTATGTTGGCTGTGTATGCCACTGCCACTGTGGTGGTGACCGTAGCAGCCGGCACCCGGTGCGCCTGGTATGGGTTAACGGGTCCTTTGGATGCCGAACAATCGCCGCCAGGACCCGGGACTTGATACATGATACTATACTTGAAGTTACGAGACCCTACAGCACTATACCTGTCTTACTGTGGAGTTTGGAGCCCAACCTGCGAATCAGCCTGAAGTGAGGATGTGACACCCCCCCTTCGGGATATGGTCCTGAGTACCCGCTGCCAAGCTTGGGTGTTATCGAGCCCCCCCCAGGGTTTGCTCTAAGGAGGGGGGTGAAGCGGTACCCAGAACCCCATGGCTAGGTTACGGCATACAACCGGTCTCCGATCCACTAATCCCAAGTACGGAAGGGAAGACCGGTCTCCGGTCCACTAACCCCATGTACGGAAGGCGCCCGTTGACGCCCGGTGCGAGCCCGGCGGGAGCGCGTTCCGTGCCGTAAAGTCCCGCATCGGCAACCGATGCACCGCCAGCGGAGCTTTATATATCAGAATATCAGGAATCAACAGGGTTTTATTCTCATATTGTTTCCGTCAATTTTTACGCTTCCGTTCTGATATTCACTGTTTTGACTGCTGGCGGTTGGATTGCGACTTTACCGTAACCGCCAATTTAACTCTTAATAATGGAAATTCTAGCGCTATCCGTGACGAAGGCTCTAAAGTCTTCAGCAACTGCATTGATGCATCCGCAATTTTCACATTCTACACTCGCAACCTTAATCCGAATTTTTCAGGATGTCGAAATCGGATTTTCGACTTCGACATCCCTGCACTTCATTTGACCTCTTTCGAGTGGACCTACGTGCTTCCCTATGCACGAATCAACTTTCCTTTTATCCTGCCCTCCATTTGTCTTAAAGATATGGGCAAAACAAAGTTGATTCGTGAGGCCACTTGTGAAGGTCATATCTCGTGTTGCTTGCGAGGAATGACAATAAGGAAACGTGGGATGTATTCACAATACTCCCGACGTAATTTAGGAAGCATCATATGCCTTGCGTCTCCACACGTGCGCGCTAGTGTAATGGATCATGGTCAAGAGGGTAGAGTTTGCGTTGTAACTCTATGGCCATGATATTGCGTGCGTTAAGATAACTTTCGAGTGTAGCGCGCGAGTGTTGGTGTTGCATAGGAACTCTCCTTGAGTTCCTATGAGCGATTGACACAAAGTTATGCCCTTGGAGGGGCATGACATATCGTGGGGGGAGCTACCTTTTTGGGCAAAATGGAGTATGTGCCTTGTGTTGTGTTGCGTGCCCATTTGGCGGGTCCATCGCTCCAAGCCAAGCCCGCCAATGGACCTCATATTGTGCAAGCCCCTTCTCCATACTCCCTGCGATCAATTGCAAGCCTAACCTTCGTGAAGGGAAGCTTGTGTGGCGATCCCGAAGCGATGCGTTGGGAGCAAGGTGTGTGTTTTGCAATTTTCCATATTTTCATGTGCCCACTTGGGAAGTAGCGCTTGTAACCTTTCAAAGCGCCCCAAGTGGAGCACATACGTGGAATCGAAGGTCATTGGTGTCAAGTCATTGTGTTTAGAAGCATTAGTTGATTGCACGATCCAAGCCGAAGATATTATAATATAACTGTGCGCCTTTCAAGGCACTTTTGTGTGTCTTTGTGCCAATTTTGCCGTTTTGGCCCGTCATGATGTCAAGTGGCCACCTTGTATCTCAACGTTGCGCTCAATTGACATCATGACCTCAGTATGTCATGAGGGTACATACTTCGGTGCCCAACATATCTTGGACCCGGCGAATAACTCCTCTTGGGCTTGGCATACCGTGGTCGCCATGTTGGCGATTTGGGACTATCCCAAGTCATGGGCTCACTTGGCGACCCTGCCATTCCCAAAACCGGAGGAGTTGGGCGACGCCCAAAAGACATGTTGGTCACATATGACTTGATACCAATCCTATGGCACACTCCGGTCCAAGTCGGGCATGTGCCTCATTTGCCCTAACCATGAGTGTGCGCATTTTTGACCATTTTGAGCAATTTTCCACTTTTGCTGCCCGCCGTGCACTATGTTGAGCCCACCCGTGCACGCCGGACGCATGGACCAATGGACCATATATGACATGGGTGTTATGTATATTGGTCCCCATGGTTCACACACCACGTGGGCGAAGCGGAGCAACCTTCGTCAAGGCGCTAGCCCAAAGTGAGTGTGGGCAATTTTGCCATTTTTGCATTTGTGGACCCAATTGGGATCGTCACCACGCCAAGTAGCATGGAGATCTTTGAGAGCCAAGTGCAAGGGAGTCTTCGTTGCACTCCCGGTGGATCGCGTAGGGAATGGCGGATCTGATCTCCAAGCCGGCGTGGAGATATACTATTGGGAGCACCCCGAATTTTGGCTCATTTCGAGCAGCCAAAATGACCCCATTTTGGGACCCCAATTTCCCCCTTCCGTGTGGTCAATTGGCGGCCCCATTTCTCTATGCCCACAGGGAGCCCGGACCTAACTCCAAGTTGTACACTCATATATAAGTCCTAGGTCCTGCCTCCTAACCTGTGAGCCATTGGCCTTGCCCTGGCCGGGCAAGCCGCGCGTGGGAATGACGCCAATTTTGGTGATTCTGGCATCATGACCCCACTTGACGAACACGTGGTGCCCTGATGCAGGGACCTCAGAGGGAACCAGGTTGGGTGAGGGCTCCAGGGAGTTCGTACTCGAAGGGCATAGGGTCGTTTGCCTCGCCCCTACCTCTGGCGGGCCCGGACGAGGGGTCAATTTTGGAGATTTTGGAGTTAATTTCAGTTTGGGCTGAAACAGCCCATTTTCAGCTACCAACTCCTGAGGGATAATGGCGGGGCCATATCTCTGGCTCAGAGAGGAGTTGGGACCTGCCGTTAAGGGAGCATAGGGAGCCACTGTCGGCTGGCCTTGGAGCCCATTGGTTCCCAGGAACTCGCCTGTGGCTGGGCGGGACACCCCCCCTATTGGCAGGGTTTCAGGGTCCGGACTGAGCAGGGCATGGGTTGTGTTTGAGCCCCCGCCCCCACCAGCCACTGGGAGGGTCGGACCTGGGATTGGGATATGAGTTGGGACTGAGTGTCTATTGTCCTGTGATGCCCTTACCCCAGTCCAGTCTTAACCCCATGTGTACATATCCTGATGTGTTGTTGTACATACTTTTGTTCCCTCTTTGCAGAGTGGCAAGGATTCTGAAACGCTTTGTCACATGACACGAGCGTATTGATGCCCTTGTGAGCGTAGTGCTTTGCCTGCCTGCTCACTTGTGCGTGTCACCGCAGCGTCCCGTGGCCGGCCCCCCACGGGAACGCGTCAGTACAGTTGACCGCTCTAATGCGGACGGCTATCGCTGTATAAATAGCGTTTTAGTAAACGTCCTGACCAAGGGTCAGGGCGGAGCAATACTCCCAATGGAGCACACAAATCTCCAGGAGCTGGAAAAAATAGAAAATGTAACCAACAGGGAGTGATTCCTGCGGTTTAGCGGAGAGGGTTTCGATTTAGCAAGTGAAATCGTTAAAAATCGACGAAACCACGCGGGAAATCGTCATTTTTACACATAACTCAAAGTCGCAGACAAGCGCAAAGGAAGCGGACTTCAAAAACAAGGTTGCGCAAGCGTAAACGGCTTTTGAAAAAGAAGGTATGAGCAGTAGTTTTTAAAGTTCTAAAGGAAGTTTTTGCACAGTTGCATCAAAATTTTTATAAACTTCAGAGAAAAGTATTCAAATTCAACCCACACCACAGAGCAGGTGGACAACCCACCTCTCAGGTATGCCAGTGTCATCCCACACGCATGCATTGCGTTCGTGTTGGTTGCTTCGTTAAAACGTTAGGGTTGTCAACGCTGTGTCCGTTGGGGGTTCGGGCGCTCATCTCCTTTGCTCTGCACAGATCAAAAGAGGAATGAAAGGTATGCTATGCGAATGGAGCGCGCAGCGCGCATGTAGGGTCAGAATATGCGCTGTGCTCGCGATGCATGTGCCTAATTGAGGCATTCACACGCTGTGGCGCTTTCCCTGTACCCCAATTCATCCTTGATTTCTTTTCACAGGTAAGGAAAGGAAAGCGTTTGCTCGTGTGTAGCCGTAGCGTTAAAGTAGGGTTGCTTAAAACGCTTAGGCTTGTTTAAAACTCGCAATAGGGTTGCTTTGCGCTCGCTTCACTTCGGCATTCACACGATGCATGGTGAGTAAGGTAGGTTAGCCCAGGAGGAGCTCACCTCCTGGTTGAGTCAGTGATTATGGTTCTGCCTCCTTTCCCTGCGTGCACACGATGCATTAAAGGGTAGGCCACGCGAAATGCGCACGGTAAACCTTGTTTAGGTTACCCAGGGGCTCCTCGGTACGTTCTTTAAGAGAACCTGAGGAGTCTAACGCTTGCTTGCTTGACAGGGCGTGTTTGAGGACAGTGTATTATAGGTCACACTGAGAAGCGTATATTACGTGGAGTGTGGCTTGGTTCCTCAGCCGCAAACACCCCTTCATTGGCCTCTGTTGTACAGGTGGGAGAGGTTCAGGGTGATTGGTGCACGCAGCAGCTGCCGTCGGCGGCTACCCATTTTTCAGCCCCAGCAAAACAGGGGCGCTGATCACACAATCAATTGACTGCGCCTCAGCCAGGAGTGGTGTGGGCAGTTCGACTTCATCGACATCCGCGCTGTGCACGCAACAAGAGCACCCCTTCCCTCCAAGCCCTAGCAGGGAAACGTGTTGTGACGTCCCTCTTAGGCCACAGTTGCTCAGCAGCGCTGTGTTCTCTTGTCTTCTTCACAGGAGGGTCATTAGGACCCGAGACATCATTGACAGCAACACCAAGTAGCATGTGTAGGGGTTAGGGTCAGCAGGCCTGGCAGGGGTTGAGTGCAAGTGATGAGTGCTCACCCTGCCTTCGAAGGCCGGTGCTAGTTTGTGAGTGTAGTGTAGTGGTGTCTCCTGTCCCGCGTGCTTTTCCTCGCGGGCAGGAGAGTGCGTTAGCTTTTGGCCCTTAGCAAAAATGGGCGTTTTGTATGCCCTTAGCACACTTGGCCACCCCTCCCCTCTAGTAGGTAGGGCTTTTGCCGTGTTCCCCAAAGGATAGGCGCCAGCACAGAAATTCGGCACCATAGGAGTGGTAATAGTACCTGATTAGGACCTTCGGTCCGACGTCAGCGAAGCCCGGTCTCCGGGAGCCACGCCGCGAAAAGAAGTGAGACACACACAGACATACGTAGCACACATAGGGGTATGGTAAACCCTGTAAGGAAGGGTAGAACCCCATGGGTCTGGACCAGTCAGGGGTCCTAACTGTGGGCTCGCTTGTCCCCAAGGAGGGAAGACACACCTTGCCTCATAACACCTTGCTTGTCATTCCCCCCTGGTGTAGTAAGCCACCGTTCTTCGTTGGCTCCCCAAGGTCATTACATTAGGGCAGTCCCCATGCAACACATGGTCAACAAGGCATGGGTCTGCAGGGCACAGACAGGGTCAGTGCAGTGCTCAGCACCTGTCAGTAGACTGACACAGGGAAATTAGTTTCGCTTCTTACGCTGGGACATAGTCTCAGCACGGGTTAGGAGCTGCCCCTCGTTGTTCTCAACGGGTAGGTGCGGAAGATAGGGTTGATACTCCCGTCTGGTTGTATGAAGGCTGACATAGGTTCCCAGGTCGCCTCAGATAACCCATAGCCGTCCCACAGGGCTAGGAATTTCCAGCCCTGTTTATACTCGTGGCGAGCAATACCTGCAACCACGTAGTAACCATCGACTGCCATCTCATCGGCAGTCATCTCTTCGAGTTCGTCTGCCTCCTCTGGACTGGCAGCGTTCTCTAGGTCTATACGCTCGACCTCACTGTCGCTGAGGCGCCACTCATCCCAGGACGAGTCGTCAGGGGAGTGATGATGCCTCAACTGTTTAGGTGCACACAGCACTTCACCACCTAGACGTGGACTGCACCTGACATGGATCCTGGATCCATCTATCCTGATGATACGATAGGGTCCAAAATAAGGGTCCTGTAGGCAGTTACGTGGCCAGGAGGGTAGGCGTGAATGTTGTACCAAAACAAGGGCACCAACCTTGAAGCTGGCAGGTCGCCGTAGGCGGTTCCGTCGGCTCAGTTCACGGTCACGAATGTGTCTCAGGTTAGTCCCAGCCTGATGAGCCGGAGACTGCTTGTGTTCCAGCCAATCTCCCACAGGGCTGTTGAAGTCCTCAGGAAAGGGGGTTTTGAAGAACCAAGCAGGTCGTCCTCCATGGAACAGTTCTTGGGGGGTGAAACCCGTAGAAGAGCTCCGCTGTGTGTTCATGGTCAACACTGCCCAGGGCACTAGGCGTACCCAGTCCTTGGTGCGCTCCTGTTTCATCAGGATTCTTAAATTTTGCTCCACCTCACGGTTCTGTCTCTCACAGAGAGGGTTAGACGTGTGGGTATAGGACACAACTGTGGTTGCCTCTACGTTGAGGGCATTTAGCACTCGTTTGTACCAACCAGTGTCACTGCGGATGCGTACATCCTCATCAGAGTGCACCTGCTTAGGTGCTCTATAGGGTTCGAACCATTGTTCGACCAACATTTTCACAGTCTGCTCACCTGTGATTTTCTTATTGCAAGGGAACACACGGGTGAAGCGAGATAGGCCACAGGTGACCACTAGGCAGCTATCATAGCCGCCGAAGCGTGGTAGGCCGTGGATGAAATCCACGTAGAGGAGAGAGTTAGCACAATAGGGTATGGGTAAGCTGGAGATCAGGCCCCTATCCCTACTGTCGCTCTGCTTGCTGGCATGACAGCCACAAGCATCCACAATGGTCTGCATACGCGACCTCAGTTCAGTCAGGGTTAGACTAGAGTAGAAACACTCACGGAAGAAGTGCACTAGGCGATTAGCGCCAGTGTGACCAGAGCTGAGATGGGACCACTGTAGGCACTCGTCCAGTCGTGCCTCAGGCACCACAATTCGGTCCTCGTAGAAGAGGTACTGATTGGTTTTATACCACTGGTGCCCATCAATGACACGGGGTTCGAGACCAGTGCTGAGGGTTTGGAGAATTTCTTCATACTCTGACTGATAGTCGGTTAGACTCCAACCCTCCAGGATTCCAGCAGTGCGCATGGACAGGTCAAGCTGGACATCCATACGCTGGAAAGCCTCTCTGGCGAGCGCCTCAGAGCTCTCACCAATAAGCGCATCGAAGTTGTTGCGCGATATATAGTCAGACAGTTCATTCTTTATCCCGGGGATATGATGAACTGTCAGCCTGAACTGGCTTAGGTAAGTCCACCACCGTTTTAGCTTTGCTTTCTCTGGTGGTGGGCCCTTCTGAAAAGACTTCACAGGCTCCTGGTCACACAGCCAGACAATAGGGTTAGATCCCAGGAGTGGGGATTGTGACGAAAGCACCAACATACCGGCCAGGAGTTCCTGGTCATAGGTGCTGTAATTGGAACGCGCTTGGTTCCATTTCCAATTCCAGTGTCCCAGTGGCACCAGTCGCCACTCACCGGTAGGATAGTCATGTTTCAACAAACCATCACGGTTCAGTCCACTAGTACGATAATGGCAGTGGGTTAGTTCAGCGGGGTTAAGCTCCTGCCATTGGTAGATCATACCACCCCCCCCTACATCACTGGCATCAGTGATCAGGACTATCTCGCCCTCAGGGCGGGGTACTCCCAGACAGTTGGAGGAGGCAATCTTCTTCTTCAACTCCTGGAAACACTCTTCCTCTCTGGCGGTCCACCTCCAGGGAGTAGTTTTCTTGATTAGGTCAGTGAGGGGGGCAGAGGAGTAAGTAAAATTCTGGATATGACGCCGATAGAAATTACAGGCGCCCACAAAACTCCTCACGTCGTGTAGACCCTTCTTAGGGTCATCGCGAATCTGCATGTCCTGTAGGGGCTGCATCTTAGACGCGGCTGGTTTCCACCAGCCATACCCCACGTCGAAACCCAAATACTCCATCTCCTCTTTCATAAACTCACATTTTTCGAGTTTGATTCGGAGATGGTTTTCTTGACAGACAATAGATTCGCGCCACGCGAGGCAGGCGACGGTGAAATGCGGCAGGGAGCGACAGGAAGGCGACAGGGTGGCGACAGGAAGATGACAGGGTGGCGACAGGAAGACGACAGGAAAGCGGCAGGAAAGCGGCAGGAAAGCGACAGGAAGCGACAGGCAGGCGACAGGAAGGCGACAGGAGAGCTGCGACAGGAGGGCGACAGGAGGGCGACAGGGCGGCGACACGGTGGCGACAGGGAGACGACAGGGAAGCGACAGGAAACAAGACATAGCGACAGGATAAGCGACAGGAAAGCGACAGGAAGACGACAGGAGGGCAACAAGGCTAGCGGCGACAGGGAAGCGACAGGGAAGCGACAGGAGAAAGCGACAGGAGAGCGACAGGAGAGCGACAGGAGAGCGGCAGGGTGTTTTTTTGCGACAGGAAGGCGACAGGAAGGCGACAGGAAGGCGACAGGAAGGCGACAGGAGAGCGACAGGCTTGTGGAGGACAACAAGTGAGACAAAATAGTACATGGTTTTTTATATAGGTGGATATATGTAAAGAAAATGAGAACCAATGTTTTACATTTATTGGGATTCTTATGAAGATGTCATTTCATTGTTACATGGATAAACTTTTACCATTTGGTGAATTTTAATCTTTTATGGAATCACTACATTCAGCAGGTAGATTTCACCTGAAACTGAAAGCCAAATGATAAAGATAAAGATAAGTTTCAACTGCAAACTGTCCCGATCATGACTGGTCCCGACATCCCGAAAACAAGAACTCGTCCCGACAGCAAGAACTCACGAGAACTCACTATAAACAATAAACAGAAAATGTGGCAAGAAGAGGACAAAAATAACACAGTCAGAAACAAATAAGAGCAAGAAAGAAAAGGTCCTTGTGTGTGTACAACTTAGCTGCTCGATCAGTGTGCCGCAGTGATAGCCGACCCATTTTTATCCCCAAGATCAGGACCTATTTTTCCTCACAGGTTTCCTTGCACTGATCTATCGCCTATCCGAGGATTCCGGAGGAGCCCGGCAACAACGCGTTCACGACCCCAGGAACAGGCAACGTCTCTGCCCTGTTTCCCCGGTCTCTCTCTGAGCTCTCCCGCACAGCACAGCACAGCACCATTCAGCACCGCACGGCACAGCACAGCACAACTCAGCACCGCACGGCACAGCACAGCACAATGCAGCACCGCATGGCACAGCACAGCACAACTCAGCAACGCACGGCACAGCACAGCACAATTTAGCACCGCACGGCACGACACAGCACCAATCAGCACCGCACGGCACAGCAGCACAATTTAGCACCGCACGGCACAGCACAGCACCATTTAGCACAGTACAGCACCATTCAGCACCGCACGGCACAGCTCAGCACCATTCAGCACCGCACGGCACAGCACAGCACCAATCAGCACCGCACGGCACAGCGCAGCACAACTCAGCACCGCACGGCACAGCACAGCACAATTTAGCACCGCACGGCACAGCACAGCACAACTCAGCACCGCACAGCACAGCACAGCACAATTGAGCACCGCACGGCACAGCACAGCACCAATCAGCACCGCACGGCACAGCAGCACAATTTAGCACCGCACGGCACAGCACAGCACCACTTAGCACAGTACAGCACCATTCAGCACCGCACGGCACAGCTCAGCACCATTCAGCACCGCACGGCACAGCTCAGCACCATTCAGCACCGCACGGCACAGCACAGCACCAATCAGCACCGCACGGCACAGCGCAGCACAACTCAGCACCGCATGGCACAGCACAGCACAATTTAGCACCGCCCGGCACAGCACAGCACAACTGTGCACACCAGCGAGGGCACACGCGGCAAGGAGCAGACCGCTCGCCTGTTGGACAGTAACCGACCCTGCTACACGCAACCTGTTACTTTGCAGGCACTGACCAACCCTTCGATCCTCATTGTCTTTTGGTCACTGAGAGTGGCAGAACATGGAGCCTGTGCAGTGAAGTGCCGTACCAGCTGCGTGTGGTGACGGCCATGCTGGCTGCAATGGGCCGCACTTGGACACGCGAGAAGGAAGTCATTTCGGGGTTTGTCCAACGATGGCTTCAAGAGCCTGAGGCAGTGGCTCTTTGAGGCCCGGGTGCACAGCACCGAGGTCAACACGCCCCTGATGGACCTGTTGGGCAACAAGGTTTTAGCCGACACCAGCGCGTTCAGAGAGGACTCTGACAAGTACAAGATTGAGCTGCTGAAGCACTTCAGCGTGGCGAAGATCTGCAGTACGGCCATTTGCATGCAGTTGAGTGATCTGTACGGCAGACAGACATGGACTTTAGGGAAGGCGGAGTGGGATGCAATCCATGAAAGTACTTGCATCTACACCTCCAACCTGCTGCCCGGGAGCTTCTTCCTGGATTTGGTCCGTATCGTTTCTGACAGCAGGTTTGCAACCCACTACGACCCTCACGCCGCCATTAACAGCGGTTGAAGGGAATCGCCCGCCACAGCCTTCGGCGGCGCTATGGCTCGGCCGAAACGGGTCCGGCACTTCAGCGCGGCGGCACGCCGATAGTGGGACTCACTCATTGGGACTCACCATCATTGGGACTCACCATCATGGGGACCACCATCATTGGGACTCACCATCAGCAGCCGGTTAAGTACTAACATTTCATTTGCCAGATTGGATAATTGTGAGTCTGATATTGGTTCGGACCTACATTTGCTCTGTGCTTCCTTTTGAACAGTTGACTGATTGGTCGTGGCAACCTTGACTGACTCACCATCGTGGGGACGCACCATCATTGGGACTCACCATCGTGGGGACTCACCATCATTGGGACTCACCATCATTGGGACTCACCATCGTGGGGACTCACCATCATTGGGACTCACCATCATTGGGACTCACCATCATTGGGACTCACCATCGTGGGGACTCACCATCATTGGGACTCACCATCATGGGGACCACCATCATTGGGACTCACCATCAGCAGCCGGTTAAGTACTAACATTTCATTTGCCAGATTGGATAATTGTGAGTCTGATATTGGTTCGGACCTACATTTGCTCTGTGCTTCCTTTTGAACAGTTGACTGATTGGTCGTGGCAACCTTGACTGATTGGTTGTGGCAACCTGGGGGGGGGGGTTTGGGACAGCAAACACCCCCCCCCCCAGGGGAAAAAAAACTGGCAGAGGTAGGGAGCGGGGTTGCTGATGCAACATGGACAGGGGGTTGGCATAAAGGACTGCAGGCAATCCCTGCGGTTGCAAAATGGCACCGCTCCATTGAATTGGAAGGGGACTAAATTGCCACACTGCAGCGCCGCGCCAATCACAGCCAAATGGTGCGGGGCTTTGCGTCAAGCAACGTTTCCCCTGATCCTGCGCATCAGCAACCCCCACAACGCTCACCAAAACGGTGACAAACTTTGAGCTGCTTGTCTTTTGGGTGGGAAATGCAAAGGGGAGGGATGGAGGAATCCATGTTGATGTGTGATGCGAGCACCAACCGGCACATTTGCTATCGTCAATGAGCACAATGAAGCAATGATGCAAAGTGGATGGGTTGGAGTCCAAAGACAATGTTCATAAGAGGAAAGGTTTTTGGAACAGTATCAACGCATGAGATCCTATGTTCTGTCACAAATCTCTCTAGGGTTTGCTCAGAACACCCATGTTGAACATATCCGCGACGGGGTACTGCATCTCATTTTTACGATTCGCAGCGGCCACCATCGGAATCCACTTGGATCAACTTATCATTTTTATAACATTGTTACGGGATGGCCAAGCGCAGGGAAGGTATGCATTTTGGCCTCACTAGATTGGTTTTTGAGCTCCTTCGCGTCGCGGCACAAATTCACTGTTGTTCGCATGTTGTTACATCAACCACCAACTTTGTAGGGTTGCGTCTAAGTTGGACATTACACGTCGGGCCGTTCGCTCCGCCATCAAGGCCATGTTTGACCGCTTGGACACAACCAATTTGTTTGCCGTGCCATTTGCGCGGCGCTGGGAATATGCAGACGGCAAACACCGATTGATGCGAAACATCTCTGCAATAGTGGACTCAACTCATGTGTTCATCGCCAAACCGCAAGATCGGGTTCTACGGCGGCTTCTTTGGTTCAATAAGGGAGAAAAGAAGGGTCCTGCCATTATTTTCAACGTTTTTATCAATCCGGGCCGTGAAGTCATCGCTTGTTCGTGGTGGTATCCTCCTAAAGTATGGGACACCTGCGAATCGTCGCGTTTAAAGGTGGGGGCCATCCACCTTTGCATCAAATTGCCTATTTTCGTCTGTTTTAGGCCTACGACGCAGACATTACGAGAGATATGGATGCTGCTCTTCTGTGGGTGTGGGATGGGCCTCGCCCTGATATGCGCCTTGGTGACCTTCATTATCGGACATGTCCCAACATGGTTACTCGGCTGCCGAGGCCACGACCGGAGCCCGTTGTGCGCCAAGCCGGACGAGGTAGAGGCGGAGGTCGAGGTGGTGGTGGTAGAGGTCAAGCTCAGCGTGGTGGTGGCCGGGGCAATGGTCGAAGACGGCCTGGGCAACATGCACAACAAGTGGTAGCGGAAGTTTATGTTCGCCGGTTCAATCGAATGGTGTCCAAGGTATTTATGCTAGTACGCAAAAGCCCAAAGCCAAATAAATGTATGTTTGATTCGTGTAGTACGTTGCTCTTTCATCATTGCACCTCAGGAGCGCATTGCTATTGAAAACGCATTCTCCAACATCAAGAAGTTTGGCCTTTTTCATCGAGTTAAGAGCCGAGGTGGATTGTACGAATATAATGAGTTGACCTACTTCTTCTTGGCGGCGTGTGTACTACATAATTGTGAGATTCAGTTTGATTTGCAAAATGGTTGCGAGCCTACAGCTGAGCGGCCATGCAAATGTGCATAGTAGATCACCAAGAGTGTTAGGAATTTAGGATTGCCAAACAATGCAAATGATTGAACCATCGATCTACGATTTGCATCATTGCTTTGCACACGTTTGGGGAGGTTTGCTAAGGTGAGATCTCACAATTTGGCATGAACAAAGAACATTTTTAGTACTATCGAACTGCCTGTTTGAGGTATCTATGGCTTTCCATCGATAGGGTAACACATTGGGCGACAGGGAGGCGACAGGGAGGCAACAGGGAGGCGACAGGAAGGCGACAGGCAAGCGACAGGCAAGCGACAGGCAAGCGACAGGAGAGCGACAGGTTACCACGTTGGGCGACAGGGAGGCGACAGGGAGACGACAGGGAGGCGACAGGGAGGCGGCAGGAAGACGACAGGCAAGCGACAGGCAAGCAACAGGCAAGCGACAGGAGAGCGACAGGTTACCACGTTCGGCGACAGGGAGGCAACAGGGAGGCGACAGGGAGGCGACAGGGAGGCGGCAGGAAGACGACAGGCAAGCGACAGGAGGGCGACAGGGAGGCAACAGGAAATAGCGACAGGAGAGCGACAGGAGGGAACGACAGGAGAGCGACAGGAGAGCGACAGGAAGGCGCCAGGCAAAAAGTAGCATGGCAACAGGAAACGACAGGAAGCGACAGGAAGCGACAGGATAGCGACAGGAGGGCGGCAAGAAAGCGACAGGGAAGCGACAGGAAAGCGACAGGGGAGCGACAGGACAGCGACAGGGAAGCGACAGGCAAGCGACAGGGGAGCGACAGGGGGCTGAAAGTGCCAAAACAGCGACAGGGAGGCGACAGGGAGGCGACAGGATGGCGACAGGAGGGCGAGGTGGCCCGAATCTATTGAAAAATTCACGGAGGAGAAGGACATGGTCCTCTTTGGTATTAGTACCCAAACTCACGTCGTCGATTTGAGCCTCCATTTCTGCACCCCGAGAAATCAACTCTTGTACTATAGGCCTGCGCCTCAGTATGTACAAAATTTTGTTCATTAGCTCCTGGAAGAGCGCTGGGGCATTAGCCACCCCAAAAGGCATAACCTTCCACTTAAAGACACGGCCCTTAGGGGTTATGAAAGCCAACAGCTCCTGAGCTGTGGCGGTTAGGTCCACCTGCCAGAAACCAGAGCGTTTGTCCATTTTGGTCTTGTACCTGCATTTGGCAATACGCTCCAGGGTATTTTCCATGTTAGGAATACTCCCTGAGTGGTTCTGGGTTTTCTCGTTGACCTCACCATAGTCTACAACCAGTCGTAGGGCAGTCGACCCTGGTTTGGCAACAAAGAAACAGGGACTGCAGTGATGGGGGTAGTCCCCCTGCTTATATTCCTCAACGAGGCCAGCATCAATACATTCCTGGATCTGGCGCTCCATTTCTTCAACCTGTTCCTGTGGAGCGGGATAGGGACGACACCTCACTCGCGTCTTTTCAAATTCAGGTTTCAGTTTCAGGTCCATCTGGACCAGTTTTTTGCAAGAGAGGGGAGGCGGCAAGGCGCCAAACACCTCCTCATAGGTTATCAGCAATTTCTTCAGGCGGGGGTCAAGGTTAAGACTCTCGAGTTTCTGAAGGAAATCCTCCTCAGCATGGAGGTTGCTCTTTCCATGTTCTTTCTTTTTCTGCCGATCAGCAGTTTCGGCAGGCACAGAACCATCGTCCCACTCAGGGGGACATTGCTGCCCATAGTGCAGAGAATACACTAGCGGTATCTCAGGATCAGGCAGCGTATAGGACTCATCGTCCTCCTCAGACCAGATGGAGGATTTCCAGGTCTGTTTGCGGTATTGCAGCCGCTCTTGGCGCTCAATACCTTCGGCCTTCAGGTACAACAGCCGCCGGAGTTCCTGAGTGTCATGCTCAGACAATGGCATGTTATTAGCAGCAGGCCGCGCCAGAGCATCAGCACTCCGGGCCACGGGTTCACCTGTGTGCATAGGCTGCATGTGTAGCACTGGCTTCCCATCAGGGGAGGCGGGCTCAGAGGTTGACTCTAGATCTACCTCCTCCAGCAACAGCTGGGCCAGGAAGGCACTGTGTTTTAGGTCAACGCAGCTGGGATCAACAGGAGGGATAGTGCTGGCGATCTCAGACAGTTGGTCGTCAGCATCCTCTTTAACAGCTGCAGGTTCCAGATAGTCATCGGGAGACTCACACCCTGTAAGTGTGGCAGATAGGTGCTCAGGAGATCGATTTTTGAGATCAAAAAGGGTCAGGCCACGATTTTCGGCCATGACCTCTTTCAGTAGCACCTGGTCTAGGTCACACAGAGGTACAGGATTGAGAGATCCATCGACGATGGACAGGAAACTGGCCCACTCAGGGGCCTGCATAGCTGTGTCTGAGTCCTCAGGCACATAGATGCGGCCGTCGGGGAGTTGCACTCTTCCCACGGTCATTCGATCTAGCATACGGCGCCAGTAAGCATGTTCACCAGAGCAGCCCCCGTCAGGGGTGCACATGACAACCCTTCCTCCCTCATAAGCGATTTTGGTTAGAACCTTCGCGAACAGGGAGAAGGGAGGGTTAGCATACGCTAGGCCCATTGCTTTCCAGAAGAAACGGAAAGCATTGTTCAGCTGTTTCGAGCAGTACAACTGCATGATGTGCTGTTGTTGGCTCGCAAACAATTCCACCTGGATCTCATCCAGGTTTACCTGAAGGGCCGCCAGTCCATTTTCAAGAACGTGACGGGCCAATTGGTAGTTTTCAGTACGATAGTTAGTCTTGGATGCGTAGCGCAGCCCAGACTCTTTTCGTCCTGACAGCTCCAAAGGTACGGAGAATAGCCCACTGCCAAAGTCGCAGTGCAAAGAATAGGGGCGCTGGAGTGACAGCATTTTTACCTGGGGGTTTCTTCGCAGGAAGTCGGTACCAATGACGATGTCAAAGGCGTCGGTGTCCAGCACTCTGCAGTGTTGGGTCACGGTTTCGTCGCCCAGGCATACAGTCACATCGACCCCCCCCAAGGAATGGATGGTACGCCCGTCCCCTACTCTTATGGCCACGGTCTTAGTTTTCTTGAAAGTCTTTAGCAGGTGCCAGGCCACTATGGAAAGTGTTGCACCGGTGTCAAGCACCGCTCGAAAAACTTGATCCCCGATTTTCACGAGGATCCAGAAAACCAAGTCCTCCTCTTCGGAGCCGCCCCCCTACTCCTCATCAGGGAACTTGACATCCACCCCTGCAGCAAGGAGGGACCTGGCCATCCAGGCCAAGCGCCTCTTCTTGGAGTTATTCCCCTCAGGGGTAGCGTTATCCCCCTGGGGGCGCTTCTTAGGATCACCTGCGGCAGGAGCGGGTGTAGCAGCAGGAGTGGGTGTAGCAACGGGCGCTGATGAGCGCCTCTGGGGGTTAGGGGGTCCATTTTTGCCACCCCCCTTGCCACCTCCTTTACCACCTTTATCCCCATTCGGGGGATTTCTGGTGGGTGTTTGGGTCTTCTGGCGTTCTGCCTCCTGACGCTTGAGTTTGTCACTCTCGCGTTTCTTTATGTGGCATTCGTCCTCGTAGTGACGATGTTTGCCACAATAGCCACAGGTGATGGTACACCTGAAATGGTCCTGATGGGTCACAGGTTTCCCATCCTTGGTATGCTGCTGTTGTTTCATCTGCAGCATACAGCTACTGCGGTGATCGCAGTCAGAGCCATGACAAGGTCCCCCCTTGTCATTGACAGGTTTGCAGTAGAACAGAGGGGGTGTACCTGCATCAGGTTTAACCTCATTCATGGCACGTAGGTTACCCCTCCCTTTACCACCTCCCTGGTTGGGGTTAGTGGGATTTTTAGGCCCTTTCCCTTCGCCACGTTCGGGGGTAGGGGTACCACCTCGACCCAAATGCTTCTTGAGGAATTTCTCCATGTGGGAGTCATTCTCTCTCTCAAGAGCTAGCTCAATTAAGAGGTCCACCAGTTCATCGTACGAGTGGGTCCTGCTCTTCCTCTCAGAGGTAGAGCGGCAATCATCCCAGGTACGTTGGGGGATCTTACTCATGAGCCACAGGTGGGGCTCAGTGGTTCCGTAGGGGCCCACGTTCATCCGCGAAAACAGGTACTCCAAGTCGCACACATATTCAGAAATTCGCACAGCGGATGGAAACTCAGGGAGCATAGGTAGCTCCTCTATCTGTGTGCGCACACTGAGGTCAGTCTCATAGACTGGGACTGTTTTCTCCAACCTCAGTAGTACCTCTGCCCAGGTGGAACAGGTTTTCACAATCTGTTTCACCTGTTTTTGCAAAAATTTCTTTTTGCATGAGCGTTTCAGCAGTGAGCATTTGGTGGCCACATCCACATGGGATTGGCCAGTCAGCAAAAGGAACTCAGCAAATTCTTCTGCCCATTCGGGCAGATTTTTGGGGTCGAACTCCGGCAGTTCCAGCTGGATGTTCGCCTGGGCAATAGGTCTGCCCGTCTTCCCACCCCCCGGAGTTAGGCCTGAAGGCAACACGCCGGCAAGAGGTGCCAGGGCTGACAGCCCTCTTTTCTCAATCTCTGTGACAGGCACGTCCTGTAGTTCAGCCATGGGCACTGTCCTGGGACGGGGGTGAAAGGGGCTATGGCAGGTGACCTTAGGCAACAGCCTTGAGACCCTTGATCTCTTAAGATCTTCGGCCAGGGTACTCAGTCCGGGAGAGGGGAAGGACAACTCTGGCTTGGGTAAGTGTTCTGCAATACCCAGTTTCGCCTTAATGGCCTCCGATAGGGCCGTCACATCTGGATCTTCTGATCCAGACAGAAGTTTGGCCAGTAGTTCGGCCGTATGATCCAGGGCACCGTAGGTTGGCCTTGGATGATGTTGTTCCTCAACTCGAGTCGGGCCCACTTCGGGAGCCCCTGGGGTTGGACAACATGCTCTTGGATACTCGGGTCTCGGTCGTCTTGGCAGGGATGCTGTCTCGGCTCTGTCGGACGGCGGGCCAGAGTGCGTGTAGGACCCTAGGTCTGTACGTGGTCTGGATCCATGTACTGCCAATGGTTCCTCTCCATCTTCTCCACGAATGGATTTGTAGTACTCTTCATGGAGGATGTATTCATCCATTTTCTTCCTCAGTTCCTCATACTCCTCAGGGCCTTCAATCGCTGTTGAGGATGGAGCCGGACAGGCGGATCGGGAAACTGAGGCTGCTACGCGCCTGTGGAGATGAGAGAGGCTGTCTCCACCGTGGGCCGCTAAGGCCTCGGTGGTAAGGCCTTTATTTTCTTCCGCCCTTCTGCGTTCTGGATCTCCTCGGGACCAAGATCCGCCACTGAGATGTTGTGGAGCTCCGTAAGGTGGTTCACTCATAGGGTGGGCCATGCTGCCCATTTGCACTTGGACAGTTCTGATGGGCCAGGTCCTGACGCTTGGCGTGGACATGATGAACTTGTTGTTGAGTTTTGTGTGCTGCACTTCTTCTCAGGGTCGGTTCAAAAGGACACAAGGGACTGTCTCTGCTACCGGAAAGATGTCCTTGATTTATGCCCTAGATATTTTGATGAAATCCTGCAGGTTTTGAAGTTGTAAACCCAAACCAAAGCAGCAAGTAGAGCAAGAACAGGATGTGGATCGAATCAATGATTGGTTTTGGAATCCAGTGTAACACAGAAGGGCTGCAGATAGACAATGCAGGTTTATACACAAAGATTCAATCACAAATGGATAATACAAAGATTTTATATGAAAATTGGACTGACTCAGGCCTCCAAGATAGCAATAGGCACTTCATGTGCACTCTTTTGGGTGAAATGGTGCTGGTTAGGAATGTGGGGCATAGATGTCAGGCCAACACAGAAAATGACTTGGCCAAGCAACTGAATTCAGAAACAGTTACAAAGTAGCACCACAATAAGTGGTAGAAACAATTGAGTATAGGGGTCTTGGGGTGGGAGACCACTAGGCTTAACCTCCAAGGCCTAAAGCATGAAATGCCTATTTTATTTCGGTATATCCTCCATGAAGGAAGGTACCTCCGCTCAGTTGAGTGGTAGGGGTGAACTTCATGGGAGGCTAGGGTCACAACCCTAGTTACTTTGAGAAAGTGTACTTTGGGCTTCAAAAGAGAGATAAAAATACTTAAGTTAGTCTTAACATCAACAAAAGGGTTTTGAGGGGGGCTTGGCCTGGATCAAGCCCTCCAAGAAAGACATGGCAGTGACTTTTTCTTACTCGTGGAGCCCTATGGCTCTAGTGACCTAGGCGGAGACCCCTCTGACGATGAGCCGCCGTCCATGACTTCTGCTTTGCCCTCGGAGGACGACAACCGTGAGGACCCCGAGAACCCAAGTGGGCGGAAGAAGAAGAAAAAGAGGAAAACCAGGCGCCCTGAGGGACGCAGGTCTCAGGAGGCTAAGGCTATTGCCACCTCCAAGATCGTGGTGAACTTGCCTGAGTTCACAGGCAAGGATCTCAGCGAGTTCGCTGAGAATTTTGGCCGGTTCCTCCGAATGACCGGCCAAACCCATGCTAGTGGGCGAGTCAAGTGTGATCTGCTCCTGCAGTGCTGCAAGACCAAGTACCTGGAGAAGCAGGTCAGGCAGATCGTGACTAAGTCCGCCACCTTTGCTGACGTGTTGGTTGCCTCCGAGAGGCAGTACCCTACCTACGAAACCGACCTCTCCATCAGGGCCGAGATCCAGAACCTGGCCGTGCTGCCCAACAACCCCAAACCTGCCAGGGTCTCTGAGCTACTGGCTGACCTGGATCACTGGGCTGGACGATTGACGCCCGGTTCCTACAGCAGCGACGACCTCTTTTTCTGGTTGGTGGCTAAGCTCCCTCGGGAGCTGTGGGACGAGTGCCGGTCAACGGCAGAGCGCAAGGCTAGAGCCCTCAACTACGAGGATTTGTCTGTGCTACTCTTGGAGCTGGTGCTGGAGAAAGAAAGCGACCAGCACCTGAATGCCTACCGTCGTGGAGGAGGAGGTTCTGGAAGCCATGGCAAAGGGTACCAAGGACCTGGACAGGGGACTACCCCCAAGCACGCCCGTATCATGGACAATGTCAAGGAGCTCTTCTGGTGTGACGCCAGAGATGAGCATGGCCACCTGCAGCACGCCCCTGACTGCGAGGAGCGAGACTGCTTCGTAGTCCAAGGGAAGAAGCAGGAGACCAACACCGGCGCCAAGGCGAAGATGCCGGATCACTACAGGTGTACTATCACCTGTGCCTTCTGTGGGAAGAGGAAGCACTACGAGGATGAGTGCTACCACAAGCAGCGCCTGTCGGCGAAGCTGAAGGGCGAGGATCCTGGCAAAGGCTCTGGCAAGGGCGGTGGCAAGGGCAACGGCAACAACTCCGGCAAGGGCAGGTCAAAAGGACGTGGAAAAGGACAAGACAAGAACCAAGGTGGACGAGGAGGAGGCGCTAACCGCCAGCCCGATGAGGACAACAAGAACCCGGACAAGAACGGAGGCAACCCCAACCCTAATTCAGGGGGGAACTCCGAGCCCTCTGGAGGGCAGTCTGGTCCTACCACACGCTCGCAGACTCAGGCCCAGTGAGAGCAAGGGGCCAAGCGTGAGCATGAAGGTGGTGATGACTGACGGCAACGCCAAGAAGAGAAGCCGTTTCATGAGAATGGCCCGCAAATTGCGGAACAAGGGGTTCGAGGTGACCTGTCCTGCGGAGTTGTGACGGGGACGCTCCGGTGGGGCCATGGACCTGGCGTTCCGGGTACGTATCCGACTAGGGGGGCGTGAATACCTGGGGGTATTGGATACAGGAGCCACCATATCTATAGTGGCCAAGAAAATTTTACCTTATGGGAGCCTGAAGAACACCATGACCACCGCGGCTATACGAATGGTGGATGGACTTGTGGTGCACAGCTGCGGGGACTGTGAAGTGGAGGTACCTATGGGCTCCCGAACTATCGTCCATCGGTTCTATGTGATGGACACTGCGGCCTTCGACTTTGTATTGGGGACTGACTTCTTCGTGCAGCACTCCCAGATACAATCCCTGACGCTGCAAGCGCCCTACCTCCTCTACGTGGACCACGGCTATGGCAGAGAGTCCGTGCCACTGGAGCAGTCGGAGCACACCTCGAGCTACCTGAGGGTATCGAAGGAGGAGCCCTCGAACATGATGGCGGCCTCCAAAACTGAGGACTATCAACTATTGGGGGAAGTCCTAGACCAAGGTCTGAAGGAGTTGGGTTACTCCAGGGAAGACCTGAGTGTGGACTTTTTCGCCAGCGACAAGCAACATGTCTTGGACCTTTACTGCAGCAAGGGGAAAAACTGCAGCTACAAATTTTATTGGCCCTCTTTCGGGATGGCCTACGGAAGCCCCAGGTTCAGTGAGCTGGGGAAGGTCTTGATCAAGGTGGCCCTGGAACATTCCCGTGTGGTCCTGTGTTCCCCCGACTGGGGAGCCCATGGGGGCAACGAGTACTGGCGAACCCTCCTGGACAGGCTGACTATCAGCTCTGTTCGGTTACCTGAGGAGGCCATCTACGTGCCTCTGGGGCGTAAGACGCCTATCGGGAAACCCGGATGGGGGAGTATGCTCAGCGTGGTGGACGGAGGTCTTACCTCCATCCCCTGGGAGGACCTGGACTCGACCCTGGTCGAGGATATACAACGAGAAAGCGATGGACTCACCTTGGGTGACTTGAAGGATCGACTACGACCTCAAGATGCTATTGAGACTATACCCGGAGGAGATGAATACGTCGTGACTAACACCAACGCCCCCAACTCTCCCTGCCATGTACCTGTTCCTGATGGAGTCTCTGAGTGTGGACCATCCGAGCTCCCCAGCTCTATCCACTCAGATGACGAAACTGAGCACGACGCCTTCTTCGTGCAGACATGCGTGCAGGAAGTGGAGAACGCCGAGTACGTCGCCCCACTGAAACCCCTACTCTCCATGAGGGTGGAAGACCCCGTGGACGAGGAGCTGGATCCCCGATCCAGGCTAAGAGAGTACGTAAGAGGAGGTTGGTGGCGAAAGAGCTATGCTACGCTAAGCCTACCCGCAGCTCATGGCCATTGAAGCGAGGACGTATGGGAGATCTATCCCAATTGAAGGAGGACCATGAACAGAAGATCACCACCTGGCAAAGGGAGGTAGATCTTAAGCTCATGAAGAGCGTGTGGGGTGCCCATGTGAGGACCCCAGAGGAGGACGACCTCTCGGAGGAATGTGTGTTTGCACCCCCTCCAGCGTGCCTATGTTGCCATCGTCCACCGGAGATGGTTGAACGAGACCTACTTTATGCCTACCAAGGGTTGAAGGATACTACCAAGGGCAAAGAGTTGGTGGAGGATCACCTCCCGACGTCTATTACTCAGGGGGCAAGCAACTTACACTCTGATGAGGACATGGAGGACAAGATCAAGCTATTGGACCCGCGGGTGCAGAAGGTTATAAGGACCTATCTGGAGGTGTTGGGGGAACTACCACCCCCAGCTTCATGTGACAAGCTGGTACAGATGGACCTCAAGCTGAAACCCGAGTTCGTGGGTCACAAGATCCGGAGGAGACCCTATCCGGCTCCTAAAGAGCAGGCCGACGAGATTGAGCGACAGATACAAGAATGTATCGGCGCTGGCCTAGTCCTCGAGTACAAGGACGGGGACTACCCCCAACACTGCAGCCCCTGTTTCCTGGTGGCTAAACCTGGGTCTACAGCCAAACGGCTGGTAGTGGACTACGGAGAGCTGAACAAGAAAACGCTGAACCACTCAGGGTCCATTCCTAATATGGAGTCTACCCTTGAGAAGATAGCCTCCTGTCGCTACAAGACCAAGATGGACAAGAGGAGCGGATTCTGGCAGGTGGACCTGACGCCCAACGCTCAGGAGCTACTAGCCTTCATCACCCCTCAGGTGAGGGTGTTCAAGTGGAAGGTCATGCCGTTTGGCATGGCCAACGCACCCGGTCTATTCCGAGAGCTGATGAACAAGATCTTGTCCATCCTACGACGAAGACCCAAGGTGCAAGAACTCATATCCCGTCGGGCCCAGATGGAGGCGCACATCGACGATGTATGCCTCGGGACCAATACCCAGGAGGATCACCTAATCCTCTTGGGTGAGTTCTTTGCCGTCTGCCAGGAGAATCACACACGACTCAAGCTGGAGAAGTGTGAATTCATGCAGGAGACCATGCAGTACCTGGGGTTTGACGTTGGCTATGGGTGGTGGACCCCAGCGGCCTCTAAGGCCAAACCCCTGATGGACGCTAATGTACGACACGAAGACCCCAAGAAAGGACTTCATGATGTACGCAGTTTCATTGGGGCGTGCAACTTCTATCGCCGCCATATCAAAAAAATCACCTACACCAGCGCCATTCTGACGGACCTGATCAAGAAGAGTACTACTTGGCGCTGGGGCCCACAAGAGCAACAAGCGTTTCACGAGCTCAAAGACAAGGTGGCCAACGCTAAGTGCTTGGGAGTGCCTAGGGCACAGGGGGAGATCATCCTGGTGACCGACGCCAGCAATGTGGGCGGTGGTGGAACGTTGTTCCAATGGCAAGCACTAGAGAAGGAGGAGTTCGACTCGGCTATTTCCCAATGGGGGACTGAAGGTCTCAACCGAGATGGAACTCTCAAGCACAGCTACCCTGACGACAAGTGGGTCCTAGTAGCCCTGGGCCACTGGAACTGGTAATGGAACCAGGCCAGGGGGAACTACTCCACCTATGAGCAGGAATTGCTCGCGGGTATGCTGGTGCTATCCTCTCAGGCACGACTGTTGGGGAGTAACCCTGTGGTCTGGCTGTGCGGCCAAGAGCCGGTCCGCAGTTTTCCAGAAGGGTCCCCCACCTGAGAAGGCCAAGCTACGGCGCTGGTGGACCTACCTCAGCCAACTACGGCTGACGGTACAGCATATCCAGGGAGTGAAAAACGAGTGTGCAGACTACATCAGCCGCAACAACTTCGACGCCCTGATTGGTGCCCCGTCTGAAGCGCTGGCTAAGGAGGCGTTCAGCCGTATGGACGTGCACTTGGACCTCAACATGACTATGATACGCCCCCTGGATGGACTCCAACAAGCGGAGTACCTGAAGGAGTTTGGGGATATCTACAAGCGCCTGGAGAAACGCCTTGAACCCCTCCACGTCAACCAAGAACAGTGGAAGAGGGACAAGAGCTACCTCTGGCACGAGGACCGCATCGTGGTACCCAGTGACAGAGTCCCAGTGCTGCTTAAGTGGACCCACGAGTCCAGCGGTCATGTGGGTGCTGACCGTACCCTGAGGCTATTCAAGCAGTGGTTCCACAGTTACGTGGACTGATGACCAACTGCGGAAGACCCTCCAGCCTATCGTGGACAAGTGCCCGTGTAGGTCCTGCAAACCAGGGGATATCAGGGACAGGGGTCTCTACTCGACCCTGCCCATCCCTCACTGTGCTAACAGTGTTCTCTACGTGGACTACACGGAGATGCCGAAGTTCGGGGGCTATGACTTCGCCCTCGTGGTAACCTGTGGGTTGACCAGGTTTACCAGGGTGTTCTCCTGTACCAAGCACATTACCGGAGAGGAGACTATCAAGATACTCCTGGAGGAGTGGTTTTGTGTCTATGGGGGGCCCAAAGAGATCAACTCCGATGAGCACGTACGGGTACGCTCAGATACCGGCTGGTACAAGAGGGTCCTGAGATCCCTCAATGTCCAGGTGTCTACAGGGATCCCTTACTCTCACACGAGCAACCCCTTATGTGAGCGACAGATTCGTGTCCTCAAGGAGAATGTAAGGATATGGTGCAAAACTGAACGCACCAGAGACTGGGTGAGACTACTCCCCGTCATATCCTTGATGATGAACTCCCAAGAGATTTCGGCGACTGGTTACTCGCCCCATGAGCTATTCCTAGGGCGCCCGGCGTGGTTCCTACATGCTCCATATCCAGAAGACACTCATTCTTCTGTGGGTGAGTGGGTCCAAGAGCAACAAGCGAAGGTGGACGAGGCCAAGGCTATGCTCCAGAGAGTGAGGGAGCGTCAGTGGAACAAGAAGAACAAGCACCGAGTACCTGCCACCTACCAAGAAGGGGACTGGGTGCTGGTGTACCACAGCCGACCACCCGCCTGGCCACGCTCTACCAGCGATGACCCATACTTCAGGCCCTACAAGATTCTATCTGTGGATGGACACCGTATAACCATGCGGTGTTCTCCCCGTCTAGGGGGGACCCTGGTGTGCGCTGCTCAACACCTGAAGCGCTACTATGATCCTGAAGACCTCTGTGGGGAGGAGTGGGAGCTGAACGACGAGGAAATCGCCGCTCTGGACCTACAAGAGGCTGCCAGCCCTATGGAAGTTGAAGGGGACCTCCCCAACATGAACGCCAAGGAGATGGCTAAGGAGGGCTTCTACCTGGTAAAGTCTGTCCTACGCCACCGCTATCGCCAGGGTTGGCGCTTCCTCACCCTCTGGGAAGGGTTCGGAGTCGAAGAGGCCACCTGGGAGCCCTTCTCTGCGTTTGTTTTACCTGAGGGACGCGTAAACTCAGTTCTCGTAAAGTACGTGTCCCAGAACAACCTTGGTGAGTTGCTGAGGCTCGCTGAGACGCTTGCCTCCAAGACTAAAGCTAGGGACTGAAACTTACCCTTACCTGCCTAAGCGTATGTGTGAGTGTGCTACTCCTAAGGTCCTGAGAGCAAGCTGCAGAAATGGTGTCCTAATTATACGCAAGTCCGCACGCTTGCTAAACCTTGAGGATGTCTTACCGGTGCCCCGGGGTACGCCCCGAGTCTCTCCTCCCCTAAGCGCCCAATTTCTGTGCTGGCGCAAAATCTTGGGGGAATATCCAGCATACTAGTCCAGGTATTGTTTTCCCTACCTAACTGCCTACTACAGGGGAGGGGTGGCCAAAAGCTATGAAGGCTTGAAAACGCCTATTTGCTACGATGGCCAAAATCTAGCCTAACCACTGCCACTGCCCACCAACCCCGCTAAAATTGCAGGAAATGGGTGGGACAGTGACACACGCACTTCAGGTCCTACACACTCTGCAGTGGCACCATCCTGGTGGGCGAGCACTTCTGCAACTGGCTAAAGCCCCCACTCAGGACTACCACTCCTACACGCACGCTCTACTGGGTGGCGTTGAAGGAGAAGTCACGAGTCCTAGCAGCTCACCTGTGAAATGGCAAGCGAACACAGAGCTACTAAGCATCTGTGGCCTAACAGGGACGCCACAACGCGTTTCCCTGCTAGGGCTTGGAGGGAAGGAGTGCTCTTGGGGCGTGCACAGCGCATACGTCGATGGAGTCGGACTCCTGGCCCTGCCACAGGCAGAGGCGGAGTTTTTTGTTTGTGTGAACAGCGCCCTTGTTTAGCAAGGCAGGAAAAAAGGGATCGCTGCTGCATCAATCACCCTGACCTTCCCACCTGTAAAGCAAAGGCAGATGACTGAGATTTGCGGCTGAGGAACCAAGACTACCTCCACGTATTATACGCTTCTCAGGTAGGCCTATAATACGCTGTCGTCAAACCTCAGTACAAGCAAGCAAGCTTCAGAAACTCCTTCCGTTCTCTTATAGAACGTGGGGTGGAGCCCCTGGGTAACCTAAACAAGGGTTGTACCGAGCGCACCACGCATGGCCTACCCTTTAATACGTGTGTGAATGCACGAGCATGAACCAGTTTTCCAAGATGTCAATAACCTTGTTCAATCTTTTCTTTTTCCTAACAATCTTACTCACAATCACGAACTCCACCACGGGGGGGCCCCACCTGGGCTTACCTAACTTACCTACCGCTGGAGAGTGAAGCAAGGTGAGGGAAAAGCGAGACACAAGCGAGAAACGACGCTATGCATATGTGCGTATGTCTAATCACCCTGAACTTACCTCTAATCATCTGCAATTCTCTAATCTACCCCTCTATCGTTTGTTAGCGCTGCTACAAGGCACATTCACGGAGACAGGAGACGAGCAAAGCGCATGCTACATACGAGACGAGCACACCTGTGGTTTATACCTGATTCATTGAAGTCCTTCTGTTGATTTTCGATTTCTTGAATCTTGAATTCTTTCTGGCAGTGTGGGTGGAATCTTTATGTTTGTTTATTTATGAATGTTTCGTCATTTTCGTCATTATGCGTAACATACGTTTATAATCTTATTAATTCTTTATTTTCCGGCGCTTCGCTAGGACCCCCTCCTGCGCGCCGCCTTTTTCTGCGTGTGAATTTCTTGATTTAAAAAATCAAGAGATGATCACAAATTTTATAAAAATGTGCATCTGATGCACAATTGGATTCTGTTCAGGTATGTGCTTTCAGAAAAATTCTAGGCCGTCATTTGACGGATTTAGGTGTTGTCGCTTCGCGTTTGCGTGGATTCGTCCCTCATCCTCCCATTCTTCTGTTGTACAGATATCCTTGCAAAGCCTCGCTGAGTAGGCCGCTGTTTGGGCCGAAAAGCAGCAGCAGGAGACTGAACCAGAATCAAGACCCCTCCAAGGGGCAATTCTAATTAAATCAGCGCACCCTCGCCCCAGTACCAGGACAGGTGTCTCCATCAGGTGCGATGAGACTTGGGTCGAGCGTCCTATGAGAGTCTGGCGTTGGGTTGTGTTACGCTGCAGCTAGAAGGGGGGGATGCAAATGCATATGGTCTTGGCATGCCCCATTCTAACCCCACCAAGCCACAGGAACCCCTGCAGCGCCAAGAGCGCTGAGTTCTCTGTTGCAAATTGTCATTAACAATGCAGCAAGAGTTGCTGGCCATGGTAAAGCGCTCTTTTCCAGTGTTAGGGAAGCTATACGTATTTAAAAGTAAAGTAGGTGTGGAAACCAAGGAAAGGCCAAGAAAAAATCCCTTTTTCCTGAAAATGCGACAGTGGTGGCCACCACAGCGCAAGGGGGGAGTAAGAAAAAGTGCTGATCCAATGCTTTAGGGTATACTTTAGTTGTATTAGAGGTGCTCTAAGCACTCATGCATTTTTATCTTAGTATTGGCCTAACCAAAATGGGTGATAACACATTTTGACCTATGGAACCAAACGATAAATCAGGATGTTGTGTGGACCCCTTAATCCCCAAGCTATATGCACTGAAACATCTTTTCCTGGGTGACTGAGGCACTGATATACTGAAGGCAGAGCCTATGAATTTATCTATGCTTTCTCATGACTTCTTAGCTATCCTAGTGGTATGCACCCTAGGGGGCTGGGGCACCTCTTTTTGAGAGGTCCTGGGTTCAATACCCAGTCAGCCTAGCTAGGTAGGAATATCCCATGTGACATGGCAGTGACCTCAGCGCCACAAGCCATGCCACCCCAGCCCCGGCCCCCCGGGAGAGCGCAAGCTCAACCGAGTCAGGAGGCGTGAGTGTGCGCCACGGCATGCGAGTCCCGTAGCACGTGCTTCTTCAAGTCGCCTCAGGCCTACTGAAAACCAACCCAGGTGGGGGTGCCTGCAGGACAGGGCCTTTGGCCTGGCTCCCGGCCCCTGGGCCCCAGAATCCGGAGGGTGATGAGGATGTGCGATGGGACCCTCCCCCACGTATCATCCGCCCGAAGGAGAGGAATGTGAGACTTCGGTCGAACATGGGTTACCTCTCTGGGCAGAACCCGCTGTAGGGTACTGCTCGCGGCGACCGCGCCCTTCCACCATGTGGGGGAGCCGCTTTGTGGGGGCACGTGCAGTAGGGCCGTGGGTGGCTGAGCAAAAGCCCCTTGGTAAGTCCCCCCTGCGGGGCAACCCCAGTCCCGAGTCGACCCTCCTACCTACCTGGACCCTTAATCCCCAAGCTATATGCACTGAAACATCTTTTCCTGGGTGACTGAGGCACTGATATACTGAAGGCAGAGCCTATGAATTTATCTATGTTTTCTCATGAATTCTTAGCTAACCTAGTGGTATGCACCCTAGGGGGCTGGGGCACCTCTTTTTGAGAGGTCCTGGGTTCAATACCCAGTCAGCCTAGCTAGGTAGGAATATCCCATATGACATGGCAGTGACCTCAGCGCCACAAGCCATGCCACCTCAGCACCTATGGGACCCAAAAACAAAGAGTGCACATCTCAAGATGGCACTATGGAAGAGAGTGAGCCCTTGGGGCAGTTTTTCTATCCGTTTTTCTCAAACATGTAAAATATTTCATCCTGAGTTGCAATGTATGTTAATTGCTGTGGTCTATTGTTGATAGTTGTCTTTATCTAACTCTTTGTGACTACAGCCCTTCATGCTTTGATCCTGTTTATCTTCTACTTGCTTAGGTAGGGTAGGTATCTTCGGGAGCTCGGGATGCCTCCTTTGACGATGCAGGAAGAAGGTCTTACCAAGGGGACGTCCTGTTCCTCCCACTGCCCTATGTCAGGTGCCTCTTGAGCCGCTCCCGCATGTGCTTGGGAAGGCATTGTCGCGGCCACCCGGTCCATTTGTCCCAGGTGGGAGGGTGTCCCCACATGTGTCCATGGGTAGGGCCACATGCCCCCTCCTTTGGGCGGCAGCTCTGGGGGCTGCCCAGCCGTGTGGAGTATCTCTCACCACAAGGGGTATTGCTCCCGCTAGTCTACGGTACGACCGCCTCACCCTTGTGGCTTGAGTTGCGGGGCCACTCTGCTTGGCAGGCGACCCCCTCCTGGACTGTGTACCGGCTCGCCTGTCACCGGTTGCTTCCATGGCTCCGGGTGACGTTTGCCATCGTCCCTGATGCAGCCTGGTCGGGCTCTGACCAGTGGCCTTGGAGTACCGCTCCTACCACTGGTCCGGTGGGTCGGCTGGGTCGCCCCAGTGTGTCCGACCCATGGGGTGTTGGTTCTTTCCTGTCCCTCGTCCGCCCTACGTGTGTGCAGTGTCCTGGGCCACTTGGCTCCTGTTCACCGGTGTGCCCGCGTGGTTTGTTGTGTTGCGTCTGCGTTGTCCTGGGCCACTTGGCTCTTGTTCACCGGTGTGCTCGCTCGGTGTGTTGTGTTGCGTGTGCGGTGTCCTGGGCCACTTGGCTCCCGTTCACCGGTGCGCCCGCTAGGTGTGTGGTGTTGCGTGTGCGGTGTCCTGGGCCACTTGGTTCCTGTTCACCGGTGCGCCCGCTCGGTGTGTTGCTTTGCGTGTGCGGTGTCCTGGGCCTCTTGGCTCCTGTTCACGGGTGTGCTCGCTCGGTGTGTTGTGTTGCGTGTGCGGTGTCCTGGGCCTCTTGGCTCCTGTTCACCGGTGCGCCCGCCCGGTGTGTTGTGTTGTGTGTGCGGTGTCCTGGGCCTCCTGGCTCCTGTTCACCCCTGCGCCCGCTCGGTGTGTTGTGTTGCGTGTGCGGTGTCCTGGGCCACTTGGCTCCTATTCAGCGGTGCGCCCGCTCGGTGTGTTGTGTTGCGTGTGCGTTGTCCTGGGCCTCCTGGCTCCTGTTCACTGGTGTGCCCGCTCGGTGTGTTGTGTTGCGTGTGCGGTGTCCTGGGCCACTTGGCTCGTGTTCACTGGTGCGCCCGCTCGGTGTGCTGTGTTGCGTGTGCGGTGTCCTGGGCCTCCTGGCTCCTGTTCATCGGTGTGCCCGCTCGGTGTGTTGTGTTGCGTGTGCGGTGTCCTGGGCCACTTGGCTCCTGTTCACCGGTGCGCCCGCTGGGTGTGTTGTGTTGCGTGGGCGGTGTCCTGGGCCACTTGGCTCCTGTTCACTGGTGCGCCCGCTCGGTGTGTTGTGTTGCGTGTGCGGTGTCCTGGGCCTCTTGGCTCCTGTTCATCAGTGTGCTGGCTCGGTGTGGTGTGTTGCGTGTGCGGTGTCCTGGGCCACTTGGCTCCTGTTCACCGGTGCGCCCGCTCGGTGTGTTGCTTTGCGTGTGCGGTGTCCTGGGCCTCCTGGCTCCTGTTCACCGGTGTGCTAGCTCGGTGTGTTGTGTTGTGTGTGTGGTGTCCTGGGCCACTTGGCTCCTGTTCACCGGTGCGCCCGCCCGGGGTGTTGTGTTGCGTGTGGGGTGTCTTGGGCCTCCTGGCTCCTGTTCACCGGTGCGCCCGCTCGGTGTGTGGTGTTGCGTGTGCGGTGTCCTGGGCCACTTGGCTCCTGTTCACCGGTGCGCCCGCTCGGTGTGTTGCTTTGCGTGTGCGGTGTCCTGGGCCTCCTGGCTCCTGTTCACCGGTGTGCTAGCTCGGTGTGTTGTGTTGTGTGTGTGGTGTCCTGGGCCACTTGGCTCCTGTTCACCGGTGCGCCCGCCCGGGGTGTTGTGTTGCGTGTGCGGTGTCTTGGGCCTCCTGGCTCCTGTTCACCGGTGCGCCCGCTCGGTGTGTTGTGTTGCGTGTGCGGTGTCCTGGGCCACTTGGCTCCTGTTCACCGGTTCGCCCGCTCGGTGTGTTGTGTTGCGTGTGCGTTGTCCTGGGCCTCCTGGCTCCTGTTCACCGGTGTGCCCGCTCGGTGTGTTGTGTTGTGTGTGCGGTGTCCTGGGCCTCTTGGCTCCTTCACCGGTGCGCCCGCTGGGTGTGTTGTGTTGTGTGGGCGGTGTCCTGGGCCACTTGGCTACTGTTCACCGGTGCGCCCGCTCGGTGTGTTGCTTTGCGTGAGCGGTGTCCTGGGCCTCTTGGCTGTTGTTCACCGGTGTGCTCGCTCGGTGTGTTGTGCTGCGTGTGCGGTGTCCTGGGCCACTTGGCTCCTGTTCCCCGATGCGCCCGCTCGGTGTGTTGCTTTGCGTGTGCAGTGTCCTGGGCCTCTTGGCTCCTGTTCACCGGTGTGCTCGCTCGGTGTGTTGTGTTGCGTGTGCGGTGTCCTGGGCCACTTGGCTCCTGTTCACCGGTGCGCCCGCTGGGTGTGTTGTGTTGCGTGTGCGGTGTCCTGGGCCTCCTGGCTCCTGTTCACCGGTGCGCCCGCTCGGTGTCTTGTGTTGCGTGTGCGGTGTCCTGGGCCACTTGGCTCCTGTTCACTGGTGCGCCCGCTCGGTGTGTTGTGTTGCGTGGGCAGTGTCCTGGGCCACTTGGCTCCTTCACCGGTGCGCCCGCTGGGTGTGTTGTGTTGCGTGGGCGGTGTCCTGGGCCACTTGGCTCCTGTTCACCGGTACGCCCGCTCGGTGTGTTGCTTTGCGTGAGCGGTGTCCTGGGCCTCTTGGCTCCTGTTCACCGGTGCGCCCGCTAAGTGTGTTGTGTTGCATCTGCGGTGTCCCGGGCCTCCTGGCTCCTGTTCACCGGTGTGCCCGCTCGGTGTGTTGTGTTGCGTGTGCGGTGTCCTGGGGCACTTGGCTCCTTCACCGGTGCGCCCGCTGGGTGTGTTGTGTTGCGTGGGCGGTGTCCTGGGCCACTTGGCTCCTGTTCACCGGTGCGCCCGCTCGGTGTGTTGCTTTGCGTGAGTGGTGTCCTGGGCCTCTTGGCTCCTGTTCACCGGTGTGCTCGCTCGGTGTGTTGTGTTGCGTGTGCGGTGTCCTGGGCGACTTGGCTCCTGTTCAGCGGTGCGCCCACTCGGTGTGTTGTGTTGCGTGTGCGGTGTCCTGGGCCTCCTGGCTCCTGTTCACCGGTGTGCTAGCTCGGTGTGTTGTGTTGCGTGTGTGGTGTCCTAGGCCACTTGGCTCCTGTTCACCTGTGTGTCCGCTCGGTGTGTTGCTTCGCGTGTGCGGCGTCCTGGGTCTACTTGCTTATCTCTGCCTTGCGTTATCCTGGATTGGTTTTATTTCAACAATAAAACATTTTCCTCATCAAAACCAAGCAGCAGCAAGCCTACACCAGCAGCAAGCAGCAGGAGAGGCACGACCAAAACACAGTGCTGAAAACACTATAAAACTTTCTATGATGATGGGACCAATCATGAATATCAGCTAGGTGATGAATTACACTCTAGAGGTGGCAGCGATCGCAGCTACAGCAAAAGCGTTCACTGCCAGAGCGCTGGCAGCCACTTCCCGCCGCCTATCCTCCTTCTTGACTTTCATGCGTGCCAGGATGCGGAGATTGTGATAAAGAAAGACCAGTTTGCGCAAGCATTCCGGTTTCAATATGTTCCTGTTTCTAGTATACAGTTGTCCAAGTTCGTTCCAGTTCCGTTTTGTTCAAACAAAAGTGGCAAGAATGGCCCCTAGGGCAACAGCAACATTCTGCAGGGGGCAAGGGTCGGCAAATGCCTTCCACCAGCCATAAGAGGACAGCCAATCAACAACCAGCAGGGAGAACAAATTTGAACCAACATCAAATGGGGGCTCACTAGCACGGAACTTACTATACTCTTGCAGCGCTTGTGCACGCTGCTTTTCAGGGACCGTTTCCTTAAGGGCATTAAGGGCTGCCTTCTTTTCGAACTTGTTGAGGTCCGGCACACCATTCTTGGGATTCAAGCAGTAGGCGAGGACATGTCCGTCGTCATGCATATAATCCCATCGCTTTGTGCATAGCCGCTCGACTAGGGTGTGTTGTTTTTGAAAGTGTACAACTTTTTTGGCTACGTCCTAGGCATCATGGAAACAGGCAATATGCTCCACAATATCTCCTAGCGGCATCCTCGGGACGTGCTTTAAGTAATGATGCTCTCAACAAACATAGCGACGTCAATTCAAGATTCGTCAACTTTATTCATAAGCTCAAATGAGTCAAGCATCATAGTCAGTTCCGTACTACCTCGGGGTATGTTGCTCCAAGAACACAGGTTGCTATATAGCGCAGTGTAGGTTCTACCATTCACATTTTGTTCATGCCCTAACACAGCTTGATGGCAAGTCATTAAAGATTTCTGCATCCACCGCCGCAAGCAATGCTTTTATGCGCTCCACCAAAGAAAAACATGTTTCTAAGGTTGCATAGACGCCTCAAGCGGCTGGGAAGTGATGAGTCTTAAGGGATGCTTAGAGGCCGCAAAACCTTTTGGCTCTTTTGACAATCCTTTTGGTGAGTGCGCCGACATTGGACCAGACTATTTTATAGTATGATTTGGTTTTGGTAAAGTGTAGTGACCGGGTAGCCACCCGCTGTGGCGCAACCAAATCACAAAGCAAATCATGTCGGTTTAAAACAGCGATCCATAACTAAAGAAACATTCTTTTGGATAATATAAGGTAAAGGGACCGGTTCATCCCTGGTGACCAGTTGAGCCCCACCCTGGGGATTATCAGGGCAGGGTGGGGATGAATAGGACAAGTAAGAAAAAGTCACTACCATGTCTTTCTTGGGGTACTTGATCCAACCCTTTTTGCCTAAGGAAGTGCTGAGACTCACACTTAAACATTTTTGTTTCTCTTTTGAAGCTTTAAGTACACTTTCTCAGCAACTAGGGTTAAAACCCTAGCACCCTCATGAAGTTCACCCCTACCACTCAAAGGAGCGGAGGTATCATCCCTCATGGAGGTTATACCGAAGTAAAGTAGGCACTTCATGCCTTGGGCCTTGTAGGTTGAGGCTAGTGGTCTCCCACCTCAGGACCCCTATACTCAAATGTTACTACTACTTATTGTGGTTCCAGATTGTAACTGTTTCTGAATTCAGTTGCTTGGCCAAGTCATTTCCTGTGTCTGGCCTAACTCCTATGCCCCAGATTCCTAACCAACTCCATTTCATCCAAAAGAGTGCACATGAAGTGCTTGGTGCTATCTTGGAGGCCTGAGTCATGCCAGTTTTCACATAAAATCATTTGTTTTGTTTATAAAACCACTTGAGTTGCATATTTGATTCCTCATTTGTCTATATGCAGCCCCTCTTTCCTTACAATGCTTTGATTTGGAAGAATACTATCGCAATTCTGACTTTGATCCTGTTTGTGGTGTTCCTTGTTCGTGGACTTTACCTTTTTGCAGTTTTGGGGAAACATCTTTTGAAAAGCAATCAAGGTTTTCAATATCAACAACAAGCAAGGGACATCAGAAACTCTTTCTGGTAGCAGAGCGCAGCACCCTCGCCAATCTAAAGCACAAGAAATCCACAGCGTATTGAGCAATGTCACATCCATCAGTTACACTGAGCGCCAAGACCCTGCCAAACAGGTCCCAGCCAACGGCGGGGCCTGTAGCAGGAGCTTCCAGGGCTATGTCCCTGCGCGGAAGAGATGATACAGTCGTTGTGGACACTACTGGCTGGCGCGGAGAGCACCAAGCAAGAGGGGCGGAAGAAAAATATATGAGAGAAGCCCCTGAGGCGCCTGTGTTAACCCAGGAACGCCTCAGAAGCCTCAAAGGGAGGGATCCGGTGGCGGCTGCCCTCCTGTCTGTCGTGTCTTCCTTACCTCCTTCTGAGGATGCCCCTGATCCTGATTCTTTAGCCGCTAAGGAAGCCCAGGCCGCGATGGAGAAGGTCACCACCGCCAAAGTAAAAGCCTGGAGAAAAGCGGGAAGGAAGGAGCAGGAGAAAGAACCGATGAAGGCATATCCCATGTTCGGCACCACGTGGGGTGAGGGGTTCGAAGTACCTTATGGGGAAATATCCGCCACGACGTCCAATGACTCCTCGGAATGGGAGGAGGACTGGATATCTAGAGAGCCTACCCCGTCTTTACCTTCAAGGCCAAGACCACGTTCGCCTCGTGGTTTGTGCCCCGAGCCCGTGCGCGTGGAAAGAGGTTTACCTTCACGTATGGCTGCCCCTAAACTCGGTCTGGATGAGACCATGGAACTCCTTTCCCGGGTTCTGGGGGCTGGGGATGATGATCCTGATTTGAGTGCACTGTCTGCAGCACTCAAGGCTAAACTGGGGCTGTCCGAACTGAAGAAGCCCCCCTCGACCATGTCCCCGGGTGTTGAACTCCTGACCCGGGGCGTGAAAAGCTGCAGAGGGATCCGCAGCACCCCCTTGGACACTTGTCCAAGCCCTTTCCATCCTCGTGTGAGGACTGTTCCTGTATGAACTATTGGGGATTCTACTGAGGCTGAGATGGAGGGCTGTGGGCTGGCTGCACTGGCGCCACTTGCCACTGTCTACCCCTCACCCCCCTCAGGTGGAAAAGGTGACACTGTTGTACCAGGTCGGGGAACGAAGGGCATCGCCACAGCGAACCTTCAGATCGAGCTCCCTGAGTTTGATCCTAAAGACTGGGCCGAATGGGCCGAAGAGTTTTCGGAGTTTCTACTCCTCACCGGACAGCAACATGCTGATGTCCGGACCAAGTGCACGCTCATCAAGAAGTCGTGCAAGAAAAAGTTCCTTCAGCGGCAGGTGAAAACTGCCATCAGGAAGAGCTCCAGTTGGGGAGACTTCCTTAAAAGACTGGAACAAATGTACCCAGTCTACGAAACGGACCTGAGTGTCCGTACGGAGATAGAGGACCTACTCCCACTTCCTGAGTTCCCCACAGCTGCCCGTATTTCTGAGTTTGTGGCGCAGCTGGAGGAGCTAATGGGGAGGATGAACCCCTCCTCATACAGGCCTACAGAGCCTCATCTGTGGCTCGTGGGTAAAATTCCTCCCAGGACTTGGGAGAATTGTAAGGAGACGTCCGAGAGGAAATCCCGGACTCATTCCTACGATGAGTTGGTCGATCTTCTGATCGAACTCGCCATGGAGAGAGAAAACGACTCTCACATGGATAAATACCTGCGCTAACATCTGCGGAGGGAGGCCCCTGCTGAAAAGCCTCAGGGAGGGAGGTCCCCACAACCCCACTCTAACCCTGGGAAGGGTAAGGGAGGGCAACTGAAGCATATGACGGAGACCCCCCTCGCTAAAGGCAAGGGAGCCCCCAATCTTTTTTATTGCACGCCTACGGATGAGAGGGGGGACCATGTCACGCCTCTGACTGCGATGGACGCAGCTCTTGTATGCTCCAGTTGCGGCGGACGCAGAAGACCAAGGATGGTCAGGAGGTCAAACACCAGGACCGCTTCCGCTGCACTATCACGTGTGGCTACTGCGGCAAGAGGAGGCACTACGAGGATGAGTGCCACATAAAACGCCGCGAGTCCGAGAAGCTAAAGAAGGCCGAGGAAGATCGGCGTAAGAACGCCGGTAAGGGGGGGGGGGGCAGTACCCCTGGGGGAACTCCCGGTGGAGGTAACCCTGGAGGAGGGCAAGGAAACTCCGCACCCCCCACAGGTGGAAAACCAGGCCCCACCCCCAAGGGTGAGCAGCCTGGCAAGAAGCAAACCGTACCCTCTACCACCAGCGCCGGTGGCGCTGACAAGGGAAACGAGAACGCCAAGAAGCGCCGCCTCAACTGGCCCTCTAAGTGCCTGCAGGCGGCGGGCTTTGAAGTGAAAATCCCTGAAGGGGAATAGGGGGGCGGCTCCGAGGAAGAAGACTCGGTTTTCTGGATCACCGTCAAAATAGGTGATCAGGTTTACCAAGCGGTCTTGGAGACAGGCGCCACGCTCTCAATCCTGGCCCGCAGATTGCTAAAACAGGCCAAGATCCGGAAAACCAAAACAGTGGCCATAAGGGTAGGAAATTGTCGGACCATCCATTCCCTGGGAAGGGGTTGATGTGACTGTATGTCTAGGCAATGAGGGGGTGACGCAGCACTGCAAAGTGCTTGACACCGACGCCTTTGACATTGTCATTGGCACTGATATTCTCCGCTTCAACCCCCAGGTGAAGTTGCTGTCCTTGCAACGTCCCTACGCCCTTCACTGCGATTTTGGCAGTGGCCTATACTCTGTCCCTCTGGAGCTGTCAGGTCTAAAGGAATCCGGTCTACGTTACGTGAACCGGTCTTACAGAACTGAGAACTATCAGTTGGTGCGGCCAGTGTTGGAAAATGGACTGGCCGCCCTGCAGCTGGACCTGAATGAAATTCAGGTAGAACTGTTCGCGAGTAAAGAGCAGCATCTGATGCAGCTCTACTTTTCGCGGAACCTAAACAATGCGTACCGCTTTTACTGGAAATCAATGGGGTTGTGCTACGCAAACCCCACTTTCTCCCAGCTCGCCAAGGTGATTACCAGAATCGCCCTCGAAGGAGCGAGAGTGGTCCTGTGCACCCCCGAATGGGGTACCACAGGTGAACACGCCTATTGGAGGCGCCTCTTGGACCGTATGACCGTGGGAAGGACTGAAATCCCAACGGTCCCATCTACATCCCTGAGGACTCTCAGGAGATCATGCCCGCCCCTGAATGGGGCAGTTTCCTATCCATCGTAGATGGTGCTCTAAACCCCGTGCCCGTGGGTGACCTTGATCAGGTTGTACTCAAGGAGTTGATGGCCGAAAACAAGGGCCTTACCCTCCATGATCTCAAGAAGAGATCTGAGTACTCTTCGGTTACCACTACGAGTGGTGAGTGCCCCGATGAGCCGGAGACACCAGCAGTCTCTACTCCGCTGGCTGATGCTGACAACCGCCTGAGCGATATCGCCAGTGTAATACCCCCGGTCGACCCGGAGGTTGTGACACTGAAGCATAGCGCTTTCCTAGCGCAGTTGCTCATGGAAGAGGTGGATCTCGGCGAGTCCGCCCCTGGTTGGTCTAATGATCACGCGGTGTTCTCTATGAGGGCCGCTGATGGCCCCTCAGGTCAGGTACCTGGCGCTAAACCCTCACCCAATAACATGCCTGTCTCTTGGTATGACGTGCAGGAACTACAGCAGGTCCTGTGGGCTAAGGCTGAGGGTATCGAGCGACGGACCCGCCTGGACCTCCTCAAGAGGACCTGGAAAACCTCTATTTGGTCCGAGGAGGATGATGAAGAGATGACTCTCCCCGATCCTGAGACCCCTCTGGTATACTCCCTCCACTATGCCCAGGAACGCCAGGACTGGGAGGATGAGTTGCCCCCCGAAACGGTGGGGCGTAAAAAAAAGCAGGATAAAGGGAAGAGTAACCTCCGCGCTGAGGAGGATTTTTCCGAGAAAGTGGAGAGCATGAATCTCGACCCCCGTCTCACTAAGCTCATCCACAAGTATCAGGCAGTTTTTGGAGCGTTGCCCCCACCCCTGTCTTGTGAGAAACTGGTCCAGATGGACCTCAAACTCAAACCAGAGTTGGCAGGGTCGGTAGTGAGGCGGCGTCCATACCCCGCCCCACAAGACCAAATCGACGAGATCGAACGCCAGATCCAAGACAATGGAGGACTCCCCCTCGTACAGTCCACTCGAGGAGAAGGAGGTCACTCCCGCGCCAGAAGCTGAAGCGGAAAAGGACAGTGACAATGGGGTTCCTGTGCCGACGCCGCCCGTGACTCCAGAGCCAAAGGACACTGAGAAGCAGATTCCTGTGCCTAGTCCGCCGGAGGTGCCAGAGCCAAATGAGAGTGAAGAACAGGTGGTCAAAGAGGAAAAGGTGGAGTCTGCTGGTCCAGGGGTGCAGGAGCACCAGGACATCGGGGAGGACTCGCCTGCAGCCCCGGTTGGTCAAGAGGAGATTGAGGAGGTTGGTGGAGCGCCGAAGGACGAGGAAATGCCTGCATGTAAGCAGGAAGATAACGAAGACGCAGCCCCAGAGGTTGGTGCACCAGTGCCTCACGTGAAGGAGGAGCCACTCCCAAACGACTGACTTTTCACGTGCCTCAAGGGAATGAGGGGGCGGCAGTGGCGGGAGCGACATGGAGCACGGTACCGTAGGCAGTTGTGGGGGGCCGTAATGGTGCAGGGGCATCACCGTGTGCAAGTTGCAGTGCAAACGAGGAGAGATCCGGACCTGGTCCAGCGCGTGAACGCACACATCCGAAGTGTACTCCCCCAACTAACCTACACTGCGCTCGCAGTGGTCCATGGGGTGGGCGATCATCCCATGCTTGCACATACGCATCCAAAGGATGACAGTCCCCTTACGGGGGAAATAGCCCTGGGTGATTTTGTGGGGGGGGGACTGTTTACCAGTGCCCTACTTTGTGCAAATGGGCCTTCTCGTCCTGCATGGATACGTTGGGGGCGTGATTTATTATGGGGACACATTGTGGATCCTCGATATGGGGTCATGTTTAACGCTCTTAGGCCCCACATGCCTCTGGCGTGGTCTGGACAGCGCATTGTGCTCGTACCGTACACAGGCATTGCATGGGGACGTCTGCCTGTGGCGATGCAGAATGAACTGGTCACGTTTGGCTTCCCAAGGTGAAGATGTGTTTTTTGTGTAGCGCTTTGTGCAACAGCGGTTGAACCGGTGAAGCCGGTGCAACGGCGCGCCTGTCCAGCGGTTGAACCACCTCGAAAGCCGGTTACATTTTAGTGCAATCCATGAGGAAACAAGCTTCTGACAGTCAGGTGTAGGCTTGCATGTAATTGTTGTTCACTAAAAAGGGTCCAAAGTCCTAAAGGGAATCCAAACAAGGCGCAGGGGTGTATGTCACCACGCCTAACGAAAAGCTGACGGTGAAGCCGTGCGGTTTCACCAAAACAGCCGCCGCCACTGGCACCTACACCACCACCGCCGTGAAATATGATCCAAGAGAAATAGGTCTCCAGTGTTTTGCACCAATGAGGTAAGAAGGTTTTCAAAAACATTCTTTTTAGGGGGTGTGGCATCTCTTGCAGGGCTGAAAAATAGTGGTTTTCAGGTTGCTACTTAGCAATTTGTTGCTGTACCACGATAGGGGTTCAACCGTGGGGAAGCCGTAATGAAAGTGCGCGGTTGAACTCGGTTGAACCACGGTTTCACTTGGGTAATTCAAGGGTACCTGATCCAAATGAGCACGTAGGGAAGAGTGTATAGATGCTGGCCTCATCGAGGAGTATAAGCACGGGGACTACCCCCGCCATTGTAGCCCTTGTTTTCTGGTTGCTAAACCTGGGTCCACTGCTATGCGCTTGGTCGTTGACTTTGGGGAGGTCAAAAAAAAGACCCAGAACCACTCAAGGAGTATCTCCAACATGGAGAATACCCTGGAGAGAATCGCTAAGTGTCGATTCAAGACCAAGATGGATAAGCGCAGTGGCTTCTGGCAAGTAGACCTAACCCGAGCAGCCCAGGAACTGCTCGCCTTTGTAACCCCTAAGGGCCGTGTCTTCCGCTGGAAGGTCATGCCCTTTGGTGTCGCGAATGCCCCTGCTCTCTTTCAGGAGCTGATGAACAAAATCCTATATATCCTGAGACGCAGACCCCTTGTGCAGGAGCTGAATTTCCTGCGGGGCTGAGATGGAGGCCCACATCGACGACGTGAGCCTGGGTACTAATACCCAAGAGGATCATATCCTCCTCCTGCAAGAGTTTTTCACCGTCTGTCAGGAAAACCATCTCCGCATCAAACTCGAGAAGTGTGAGTTTATGCGAGAGGAGATGGAGTACCTAGGGTTTGACGTGGGGTATGGCTGGTGGAAACCAGCCGCGTCTAAGATGCAGCCCCTACAGGACATGCAGATACGTGACGACCCTAAGAAGGGTCTACACGATGTGCGGAGTTTTATTGGCGCCTGCAATTTTGACCGACGCCATATCCACAATTTTACGTATTCATCAGCTCCCCTGACCGACCTTATAAAGAAGACCAACCCTTGGCGGTGGACCGACAAGGAGGAGGCCTGTTTCCAGGAGTTGAAGAGGAAAATACCTTCCAGCCACTGCCTGGGGGTGCCCTGCCCTAAGGGCGAGATAATACTCGTCACGGATGCGTGTGACGTAGGGGGGGGTGGTACCCTATACCAGTGGCAGGAGTTTAACCCCAATGAGTTGTCGCACTGCCAGTTTCACACTTCAGGTCTGAACCGCGATGGAACCCTGAAGCATGACTATCACGCCAATGAATGACGTCTGGTGCCTCTGGGGCACTGGAACTGGAAGTGGAATCAAGCACGATCCAACAACAGTACCTACGACCAGGAACTCCTGGCTGGGATGCTCGTGCTCTCTTCCCAATCCCGTCTTCTAGGTACTAACCCTGTTGTATGGCTCTGTGACCAAGAGCTTGTGAAGACATTTGAGAAGAGCCCGCCTCCTGAAAAAGCGAAACTAAAACGATGGTGGACATACCTGAGTCAGTTCAGGTTGACCGTCCATCATAGACCAGGTATAAAGAACGAGATGGCTGACTACATCTCGCGTAATAACTTCGACACCCTCCTAGGCGAGAGCTCTGAAGCGTTGGCCAAAGAGGCGTTCCAACGAATGGATGTCCAGCTGGACCTATCCATGCGTACGGCAGGTGTACTGGAGGGCTGGAGCCTGAGAGACTACCAGGCTGAGTACCAGTGTGTACTCAGGACCCTCAGTGATGGCCTAGAGGCACGCCTAATAGATGGCGACCGCTGGTATAAAGATAACCAGTACCTATACTATGAGGACCGCATAGTTGTGCCTGAGGCACGACTGGACGGCTGTCTGCAGTGGGCACACCACAGCTCCGGGCATAAAAGTTTATAGTGTTTTCAGCACTGTGTTTTGCCTCTCCTGCTGCTTGCTGTTGGTGTAGGGTTTCCTGCTGCTTGTTTTTGGAGATGAAAAGCTTTGGTTTTGATGAAATACAGTCACTTCAAGTCACTCCAGGATAGCCCAAGCCAATAGTATGCAAAGAGAAGAGGATTCAGGATCAAAGCATGAAGGGCTGCAGTGTAAACAGTGAAAGATGATTGGATATTCACAGAAACTGCAACTCAGGTCACAAATGAATGCATATTCACAAAGATAGCTGAAGTGTTTTTGGAAAAGAGTTAGAAAACTGCCTCATGGTCACTCTCTCTCCATAGTGCCATCTCAGGAGATGTGCACTCTTTGTTTTGGGTCCCATATGTGCTGAGGTGGCATGGTATGTGGCGATGAGGTCACTGCCATGTCACATGGGATCTTCCTACTTAGCTAGGCTGACCGGGAATTGAACCCAGGACCTCTCAAAAAGAGGTGCCCAGCCCCCTAGGGTGCATACCACTAGGATAGCTAAGAATTCATGGAAAAACATAGATAAATTCATAGGCTCTACTTTGGGTATGTCAGATCTCAGTTAACTCAGGAAAAGATGATTGGCTTCACATTGAAAGGGGATTAAGGGGTCCACTCCATATCCTGATTGGGTGTTTGGTTCCATAGGTCAAAATGTGTTATCACCACTTTTGGTTGGACCAATACTAAGATAAAAATGCATGGATGCTCAGTGCATCTCTAATACAACTAGAGTATGCCTCAAAGCAATGGAAAAGCACTTTTTCTTACTCCCCCCTTGTGCTGTGGTGGCCACCACTGTCGCATTTTAGGAAAAAGGGAATTTTTCTTGGCCCCTCCTTGGTTTCCACATCTACTTTAAAATACCTATAGTCTCCCTCACACTGAAAAATGGGCGCTCACCATGGCTGGCGTCCTTTTGCTGCTCTGATTGTATCATTTCCTACAGAAGACTCAGCGCTCATGGCGCTGCCGGGGCTCCTGTGGCTTGGTTGGGTTAGTATGGGAGCATGCCAAACATGTGCAAATGCATCCCTCCCTCCAAGACGCAGCGTCGACACAACCCAAACGCAAGACACAATATACACACTCGCATGGGTTCTCGTAAACCTGCTGGCGACCTGTGACCTGTCTTAGGGCGAAGGGAGTCTCAAAAAAATTAAATTTGCCCCTTGCTGGGGTCTTGGTTCTGCTCAGTCTCTCCAGGCACCTGCGTTTCGGCCCGAACACGACCTACTCAGCGAGGCTGCGCGTGGCTATCTGCAGAGGCAGGAATGGGAGAATTATGGACGAATCCACGCAAAAACGAAGCGACGACACCAAAATCCGTCAAATGACGGCGTAGAATTTTTCTGAAACGACACACCTGAGCAGAATCCAATTGTGCATCAGAAGCACATTTTTATAGAAATTATAGTCATCTCTGGATTTTTCAAATCCAGAAATTCATACGCATAAAATGGCGGCGCGCAGGAGCGGCTCCTAGCGAAGCGCCGGAAAATGGAGAAATAATGGAAGTATAAACGTATGTCTCACGTAGTCTTGAAAATGACGAGACACACATTAATAAATAAACATACAGATTCCACCCACATTAATAGAAGCTTCAAAAATTCAAGAATTCGAAAATGAACGAAAAGACTTCAATGAATCAGGTATAAACTACAGGTATGTTCGTCTCGCATGCCGCATACACATTGCTCGTCTCGTGTCTCCGTGAACAAGCCTTGTAGCAGCGCTAACAAAGATAGAGCGCGATAGAGGGATTGATTAAAAAGATTGCAGATGATTAGCGGTCAGATCAGGGTGATTAGACATACACACAAGTGCATAGCAACGTTCTTCGCGTGCGCCCCTCACTTGCTCTCTCTCCCAGCGGTAGGTAAGGTGAGTAAGCCCAGGCGGGGCCACCCCCTGGTGGAGTTGTGATTGACGCGCAGATGGGCAGGTTTGCCCACGATTCACGTGCATACTCGTGCATGCACACACGCACTAAAGGGTAGGCCACGCGAAGTGCGCACGGTAAACCTTGTTTGGGCTACCCAGGGGCTCCTCGGTACGTTCTTTAAGAGAACCTGAGGAGTCCCTTAAAGCTTGCTTGCTTGACAAGGGTAGCTGGTCCTCCAGCGTGTTTGCGGACAGCGTATTATAGGTCACACTGAGAAGGGTATGATACCTGGAGTGTGGCTTGGTTCCTCCGCCGCAAACGCCCTTTCATTTGCCTCTGTTTTACAGGTGGGCAGGTAGGGTGATTGGTGCAGCAGCCCTTTTTTTATGCCCTGCTAAACAAGGGCGCAGATGACACAAACAAGTAACTCCGCTCCGCCTGTGGCAGAGCAGGGAGTCCGACTTCATCTACATCTGCGCCTTGCACGCGAGAGCACTCCTTCCCTCCAAGCCCTAGCAGGGGAAACGTGTTGTGGCGTCCCCTGTTAGGCCACAGTTGCATAGCAGCGCTGTGTTCTCTTGTCATTTCACAGGAGGGTCGCTAGGACCCACGACACCTTTGACTTCGCAACGCCCAGTAGAGTGTGCGTGTAGGAGTGGTAGTCCTGAGTGGGGGCTTGAGCCAGTTGCCCCAGTGCTCGCCCACCAGGATGGTGCCACTGTAGGGTGTGTAGGACCTGTAGTGCGTGTGTCACTGTCCCACCCGTTTCCTGCAATTTTAGCAGGGTTGGTGGGCTGTGGCAGTGGTTAGGTCAGTGTTTTGGCCACATAGCAAAACGGCGTTTTCATGCCTTCATAGCTTTTGGCCACCCCTCCCTGTAGTGGACAGATAGGTAGGGAAAACAATACCTGGATTAGTACGCTGGGTATTCCCCAAAGGATTTGCGCCAGCACAGAAATTGGGCGCTTAGGGGAGGGGAGACCCGGGGCGTACCCCGTGGCATCAATAAGCCAACCCTCCAGTTTTAGCAAGGGCGCAGACTTGGGTATAATTAGGACACCACTTCTGCGGCTTGCTCTCAGGACCTTAGGACTAGCACACTCACACATACGCTTTGGCAGGTAAGGGTAAGGTTCAGTCCCTAGCTTTAGTCTTGGAGGCAAGCGTCTCAGCGAGCCTCAGCAACTCACCAAGGTTGTTCTGGGACAAGTAGTCAACCAGAACTGAGTTTAGGCGTCCCTCAGGTAGAACAAATGCAGAGAAGGGCTCCCAGGTGGCCTCTTCGACTCCAAACCCTTCCCAGAGGGTGAGGAAGCGCCAACCCTGGCGATAGCGGTGGCGTAGGACAGACTTCACCAGGTAGAAGCCCTCCTTAGCCATCTCCTCCGCGTTCATGTCGGGGAGTTCACCTTCAACTTCCATAGGGCTGGCAGCCCCTTGTAGGTCCAGAGCGGCGATTTCCTCGTCGTTCAGCTCCCACTCCTCCCCACAGAGGTCTTCAGGATCATGGTAGCGCTTCAGGTGTTGAGCAGCGCACACCAGGGTCCCCCCTGGACGGGGAGAACACCGCACGGTGATACGGTGTCCATCCACAGATAGGATCTTGTACGGCCCGAAGTATGGGTCATCGCTGGTAGAGCGTGGCCAGGCGGGTAGTCGACTGTGGTGCACCAGCACCCAGTCCCCCTCTTGGTAGGTGGCCGGTACACGGTGCTTGTTCTTCTTGTTCCACTGACGCTCCCTCACTCTCTGGAGCATAGCCTTGGCCTTGTCCACCTTCGCTTGTTGCTCTTGGACCCATTCACCCACAGAAGAATGGGTGTCCTCTGGATAGGGGGCATGTAGGAACCATGCCGGGTGCCCGAGGAATAGCTCATGGGGCGAGTAGCCAGTCGCTGAACTCTCTTGGGAGTTCATCATCAAGGATATGACGGGGAGTAGTCTCACCCAGTCTCTGGTGCGTTCAGTTTTGCACCATATCCTGACGTTCTCCTTCAGGACACGAATCTGTCGCTCACATAGGGGGTTGCTCGTGTGAGAGTAGGGAATCCCCGTAGACACCTGGACATTGAGGGATCTCAGGACCCTCTTGTACCGGCCAGTATCTGAGCGTACTCGTACGTCCTCATCGGAGTCGATCTCCTTGGGCGCCCCATAGACACAAAACCACTCCTCCAGGAGTATCTTGATAGTCTCCTCCCCGGTAATGTGCTTGGTACATGGGAACACCCTGGTAAACCTGGTCAACCCACAGGTTACCACGAGGGCGAAGTCATAGCCCCCGAACTTCGGCATCTCCGTGTAGTCCACGTATAGAACACTGTTGGCACAGTGTGGGATCGGCAGGGTCGAGTAGAGACCTCTGTCCCTGATATCCCCTGGTTTACAGGACCTGCACGGGCACTTGTCCACGATAGGCTGGAGTGTCTTCCGCAGTTGGTCGTCAGTCCACGTAGTCTGGAACCACTGCTTGAACAGCCTCAGGGTACGGTCAGCACCCACATGACCACTGGACTCGTGGGTCCACTTCAGCAGCGCTGGGACTCGGTCACTAGGCACCACAATACGGTCCTCGTGCCAGAGGTAGCTCTTGTCCCTCTTCCACTGGTCCTGGTTGACCAGGAGGGGTTCAAGGCGTTTCTCCAGGCGCTTGTAGATATCCCCGAACTCTTTCAGGTACTCCGATTGTTGGAGTCCATCCAGGGGGCGTATCATGGTCATGTTCAGGTCCAGGTGTACGTCCATACGGCTGAACGCCTCCTTAGCCAGCGCTTCAGACCGGGCACCAATCAGGGCGTCGAAGTTGTTGCGGCTGATGTAGTCGGCACACTCGTTCTTTACTCCCTGGATATGGTGTACCGTCAGCCGTAGTTGACTGAGGTAGGTCCACCAGCGCCGTAGCTTGGCCTTCTCAGGTGGGGGACCCTTCTGGAAACTGCGGACCGGTTCTTGGTCGCATAGCCAGACCACAGGGTTACTCCCCAACAGTCGTGCTTGTGAGGATAGCACCAGCATACCCGCGAGCAATTCCTGCTCATAGGTGGAGTAGTTCCCCCTGGCCTGGTTCCACTTCCAGTTCCAGTGGCCCAGAGGTACTAGGACCCACTTGTCGTCAGGGTAGCTGTGCTTGAGGGTCCCATCTCGGTTGAGACCTTCCGTCCCCCATTGGGAAATGGCCGAGTCGAAATCCTCCTTCTCTAGTGCTTGCCATTGGAACAACGTTCCACCACCGCCCACATTGCTGGCGTCGGTCACCAGGATAATCTCCCCTTGTGCTCTAGGCACGCCCAAGCACTTTGCGTTGGCCACCTTGTCTTTGAGCTCGTCAAACGCTTGTTGCTCTTGTGGGCCCCAGCGCCAAGTAGTACTCTTCTTGATCAAGTCCGTCAGTACGGCGCTGGTATAGGTGATGTTCTTGATGTGGCGGCGATAGAAGTTGCACGCCCCAATGAAACTGCGTACATCATGAAGTCCTTTCTTGGGGTCTTCGTGTCGTACCTTGGCATCCATCAGGGGTTTGGCCTTAGAGGCCGCTGGGGTCCACCACCCATAGCCAACGTCAAACCCCAGGTACTGCATGGTCTCCTGCATGAACTCACACTTCTCCAGCTTGAGTCGAGTGTGGTTCTCCTGGCAGACCGCAAAGAACTCACCCAAGAGGATTAGGTGATCCTCCTGGGTATTGGTACCGAGGCATACATCGTCGATATGAGCCTCCATCCGGGCACCACGGGATATGAGCTCCTGCACCTTAGGTCTCCTTCGTAGGATGGACAAGATCTTGTTCATCAGCTCTTGGAATAGAGCGGGTGCGTTAGCCACGCCAAACGGCATGACCTTCCACTTGAACACCCTCCCCTGAGGGGTGATGAAGGCCAGTAGTTCCTGTGCGTTGGGCGTCAGGTCCACTTGCCAGAATCCGCTTCGCTTGTCCATCTTGGTTTTGTAGCGGCAGGAGGCTATCTTCTCCAGGGTAGACTCCATATTGGGAATGGACCCTGAGTGGTTCAACGTCTTCTTGTTCAGCTCTCCATAGTCCACTACCAGCCGTTTGGCTGAAGACCCAGGTTTAGCCACCAGGAAACAGGGGCTGCAGTGTAGGGGGTAGTCCCCGTCCTTGTACTCCAGGACTAGGCCAGCGTCGATACATTCTTGTATCTGTCGCTCAATCTCATCGGCCTGCTCTTTAGGAGCTGGATAGGGTCTCCTCCGGATCTTGTGACCCACGAACTCGGGTTTCAGCTTGAGGTCCATCTGTACCAGCTTGTCACATGAGGCTGGAGGGGGTAGTTCTCCGAACACCTCCAGATAGGTCCTTATAAGCTTCTGTACCCGCGGGTCCAATACCTTGATCTTGTCCTCCATGTCCTCGTCGGAGTGTAAGTTGCTTGCCCCTTGAATAGACGTCGGGAGGTGGTCCTCCACCGACTCGTCGCCCGCGGTAGTATCCTTCAGCCCTTGGTAGGCATATAGAAGGTCTTGTTCAACCATCTCCGGTGGACGATGGCAACATAGGCACACTCGAGGGGGTTCACATACACATTCCTCCGAGAGGTCGTCCTCCTCTGGGGTCCTCACTTGGGCACCCCACACGCTCTTCATGAGCTTAAGATCTACCTCCCTTTGCCAGGTGGTGATCTTCTGTTCGAGGTCCTCCTTCAATTGGGATAGGTCTCCCATACGTCCTTGCTTCAATGGCCATGAGCTGCAGGTAGGCTTCGCGTAGCATAGCTCTTTCGCCACCAACTTCCTCTTGGAATCCACATACTCCCTGAGCCTGGATCGAGGGTCCAGCTCCTCATCCACGGGGTCTTCCACCCTCATGGAGAGTAGGGGTTTCAGTGGGGCGACGTACTCGGCGTTCTCCACTTCCTCCACACAGGTCTGCACGAAGAAGGCGTCGTGCTCAGTTTCGTCATCTGAGTGGATAGAGCTAGGTAGCTCAGATAGTCCACACTCAGAGACTCCATCAGGTACAGGTACATGGCAGGGTGAGTTGGGGGCGTTGGTGTCGGTCACGACGTACTCATCTCCTCCGGGTGTAGTCTCAACAGCATCTTGAGGTCGTAGGCGATCCTTCAAGTCACCCAAGGCGAGTCCATCGCTTTCTCGTTGTATAGCCTGGACCAGAGTCGGGTCCAGGTCCTCCCAGGGAATGGAGGTAAGACCTCCGTCCACCACGCTTAGCATACTCCCCCATCCGGGCTTCCCAATGGGCGTCTTGCGTCCCAGAGGCACGTAGATGGCCTCATCAGGTAACCGCACAGAGCTGATAGTCAGCTTGTCAAGGAGGGTTCGCCAGTACTCGTTGCCCCCATGGGCTCCCCAATCGGGGGAACACAGGACCATACGGGAACGTTCCAGGGCCACCTTGGTCAGCACCTTCCCCAGTTCACTGAACCTGGGGTTCCCGTAGGCCATCCCGAAAGAGGGCCAGTAAAATTTGTAGCTGCAGTTCTTCCCCTTGCTGCAGTAAAGGCCCAGTACATGTTGCTTGTCGCTGGCGAACAACTCCGGACTTAGGTCTTCTCGAGAGTAACCCAACTCCTTCAGACCTTGGTCTAGGACTTCCCCCAATAGTGTATAGTCCTCAGTTTTGGAGGCCGCCATCATGTTCGAGGGCTCCTCCTTCGATAGTCTCAGGTAACTCGAGGTATGTTCCGACTGCTCCAGTGGCACAGACTCTCTGCCACTGCCGTGGTCCACGTACAGGAGGTAGGGCGCTTGCAGCGTCAGGGATTGTATCTGGGAGTGCTGCACGAAGAAGTCAGTACCCAGTACAAAGTCGAAGGCCTCAGTGTCCATCACATAGAACCGATGGGCGATAGTCCTGGAGCCCATAGGTACCTCCACTTCACAGTCCCCGCAGCTGTGCACCACATGTCCATCCCCCATGCGTATAGCGGCGGTGGTCATGGTGTTCTTCAGGCTCCCACAAGGTAAACTTTTCTTGGCCACTATCGATATTGTGGCGCCAGTATCCAGTACCCCCCGGTATTCACGTCCCCCTAATCGGATACGTACCCAAAACACCAGGTCTTGGGTGCCACCAGAGCGTCCCCGTCAGAACTCCGCGGGACAGGTCACCTCGAACCCCTTGTTCCGCAATTTGCGGGCCATCCTCATGAAACGGCTCCTCTTCTTAGCGTTGCCGTCATCACCACCTTCATGCTCACGCTTGGCTCCTTGTTCTTGCTGGGCCTGCGTTTGTGAGCGTGTGGTAGGTCCAGACTGCCCTCCAGAGGGCTCGGAGTTCCCCCCTGGATTAGGGTTGGGGTTGCCTCCGTTCTTGTCCTTGTTCTTGTTGTCGGTCTGGCGGTTAGCGCCTCCTCCTCGTCCACCTTGACCCTTGTCTTGACCACCTTGACCACGTCCTTTCGACTTGCCCTTGCCGGAGTCGTTGCCTTTGGCCTTGCCTCCACCTTTGCCTGAGCCTTTGCCAGGATCTTCCCCCTTAAGCTTCGCCGATAGGCGTTGCTTATGGTAGCACTCATCCTCGTAGTGCTTCCGCTTACCGCAGAATGCACACGTGATGGTGCAGCGGTAATGATCCGGCAGCTTCGCTTTGGCGCCGGTGTTCTTCTCCTGCTGCTTCCCCTGGACGACGAAGCAGTCTCGCTGCTCGCAGTCAGAGGCGTGCTGCAGGTGGCCCTGCTCATCTCTGGCATCACACCAGAATAGCTCCTTCACGTTCTCCATGGTACGGGCGTGGGCGTGTTTGGGGGTAGTCCTCTGCCCAGGTCGGGACCCTTGGTACCCTTTGCCTCCAGAACCTCCACCACCAGGACGGTAGTTGTTCAGGTGCTGGTCGCTCTCCTTCTCCAGCGCCATCTCCAGGAGCAGCACGCATAGATCCTCGTAGCGGAGGGATCTAGCCTTGCGATCAGCCGTCAAACGGCACTCGTCCGATAGCTCTCGGGGGAGCTTGGCGCACAACCAGAACAGCAGGTCGTCGCTGCTGTAGGAACCGGGCGTCAGTCGTCCAGCCCAGTGATCCAGGTCAGCCAACAGCTCGGAGACCCTGCCAGGTTTGGGGTTGTTGGGCAGCACGGGCAGGTTCTGGATCTCGGCCCTGATGGAGAGGTCGGTTTCGTAGGTTGGGTACTGCCTCTCCAGGGCAACCAACACATCGGCAAAGGTGGCGGAGTTAGTTACGATCTGCCTGACCTGCTTCTCCAGGTACTTGGTCTTGCAGCACTGCAGGAGCAGGTCGCACTTCACTCGCCCACTCGCGTGGGTTTGGCCGGTCAGTCGTAGGAACCGGCCAAAGTTCTCAGCGAACTCGCTGATGTCCTTGCCTGTGAACTCAGGCAGGTTCACCACTATCTTGGAGGTGGCAATAGCCTTCGCCTCCTGAGCTCGGCGTCCTTCAGGGCGTCGGGTCTTCTTCTTCTTCTTCTTCTTCTTCTTACCCTTGGGGTCCTCGGGGTCCACAGGGTCCTCGTCATCTGAGGGCGAAGAAGAATCCATCGACGGCGGCTCGTCATCGGAGGGGTCACCGCCAAGATCACTAGAGCCATAAGGCTCTACGTCCACCATAGCCCTTAAGGCTGTCAGCCCCAGCTGGTCCAGCTCGGCCCTCGTCGAGTTCGTCACGTGGCTGTAGGGCGGCTGGGCCGTTCTCGGGACGAATGGACTTCTCGGTATTGCTGCAGGAGTCGGCATCGGTCTGCTCCTCAGGCTCCCCAGGGTATTTGTCAACCCTGCCGCCAGGTGGTTAGCCTGTACTCGGTGGGGCAACATTCCCACCGTCGTAGATGACGCATGGGACGGGATCATCAGGGGCTCCAGCTTCTCACGGATCTCTTGAGTGAGGTCGCCCACGATTTTTGAAGTGGCTCCTCGGAGCACCTCATTGATCTCCGACCGCGTCAGGGACCTGTTGGAGGATCTTCCCGATCCTCTACTCCTGCCTCCCAGAGACTCTGGTCCTCTCCTCAACCCACTCAAGGGTGCATACCCAGGTGCATACCCAGGAGCATACCCAGGAACATCCATATAGGTTCCAGTGGCGTGGAGTGGATGGGGATAGTCAGCCGCATACCATCGCGGCGCAGAGCTGGAAGCCACCGGCTCACTGGCAGTAGTTGCCTCATGGAGCGCAGTGGTAGGTGGGCCCATACCATAGGCGGGGTAGGGAGGCATGCCAGTAAAGCCTGTGCCCTCTGCCATAGGCGGGTTGGTTGTGGAAGTGGATGTTGCGGCGGCTGGGAGTGTGGTGGCTATGGGAGAGGGTGATGCGTGGAGGCCAGAAGCGCTTGGTGCGCCTTCGAAGGTAGGGATACTCGTCAGGTCTTGCCCTTGTTCCTCTCCTTCGTCTGCTTCTCCTCCAGCATCCTTCTCGCTCTCGTTCTCTCTCTTCCTCTTCACAGGCTGAGGCTGAGAGACCACTTCTTCGACAGACAGGGCCCCGAAGGCCGTCTGAAGCCCATCCAGGGAGTCCTCAGCCGTATCCACTGGCCCATGTAAGGGCTCCGCCGAAGGTACAGCGCCAGGTGCCGGCCTTGCCGGTGCCTCAGGCGCTGGCGCTGTCTTCACGTCAGCGTCCTCCTTTCCTGGATCCATCTTAGTCCGCCCTTCTGCTTATGTTTGCCTGTACTCGGAGCACTGGTTGTACGGCGCGGGGTCGCTGCCGGTGCACAGAGACAGGCTGCCTCTTGCTACCAGAAACGTTTATAGTGTTTTCAGCACTGTGTTTTGCCTCTCCTGCTGCTTGCTGTTGGTGTAGGGTTTCCTGCTGCTTGTTTTTGGAGATGAAAAGCTTTGGTTTTGATGAAATACAGTCACTCCAAGTCACTCCAGGATAGCCCAAGCCAATAGTATGCAAAGAGAAGAGGATTCAGGATCAAAGCATGAAGGGCTGCAGTGTAAACAGTGAAAGATGATTGGATATTCACAGAAACTGCAACTCAGGTCACAAATGAATGCATATTCACAAAGATAGCTGAAGTGTTTTTGGAAAAGAGTTAGAAAACTGCCTCATGGTCACTCTCTCTCCATAGTGCCATCTCAGGAGATGTGCACTCTTTGTTTTGGGTCCCATATGTGCTGAGGTGGCATGGTATGTGGCGATGAGGTCACTGCCATGTCACATGGGATCTTCCTACTTAGCTAGGCTGACCGGGAATTGAACCCAGGACCTCTCAAAAAGAGGTGCCCAGCCCCCTAGGGTGCATACCACTAGGATAGCTAAGAATTCATGGAAAAACATAGATAAATTCATAGGCTCTACTTTGGGTATGTCAGATCTCAGTTAACTCAGGAAAAGATGATTGGCTTCACATTGGAAGGGGATTAAGGGCTCCACTCCATATCCTGATTGGGTGTTTGGTTCCATAGGTCAAAATGTGTTATCACCACTTTTGGTTGGACCAATACTAAGATAAAAATGCATGGATGCTCAGTGCATCTCTAATACAACTAGAGTATGCCTCAAAGCAATGGAAAAGCACTTTTTCTTACTCGGGCACACAGGGTGCAACCGGTCTGCTGCTTTCTTCAGTGAGCGTTTCTACTGCCGACTAACCCAGTCTGAACTACGTGCCCGTATGCAGTCCATAGTGGACTCCTGTGACTGTTACGCCAGCAAACAGAGCGACTCACGTGACAGAGGACTGGTCTCCAGTCTCCCCATACCCTACTATGCTAACTCCCTGTTGTACGCGGATTTCATCCACGGTCTGCCTAAGTTTGGTGGCTATGATAGTTTTTTGGTGGTCACCTGTGGTCTAACCCGCTTCACACGTGCTTTCCCCTGCGACAAGAGGATCACAGGAGAGCAGACTGTGAAGATCCTGGTGGAGGAGTGGTTTGAGCCCTATGGGGCGCCTAAGGAGATCCATTCCAATGAAGATGTACGCATCCGGAGTGATACCGGTTGGTACAAGCAAGTGCTGGACGCCCTGAACGTCCAGGTAACCACAGGTGTACCTTACACGCACACGTCCAACCCTCTTTGTGAGAGACAGAATTGTGTGGTGGAGCAGAATCTGAGGATTCTGATGAAACAGGAGCGCACCAAAGATTGGGTACGCCTGTTGCCCTGGGCTGTTCTGGCCATGAACTCTCAAGAGAGTTCTTCAACCGGCTATACCCCCCACGAACTGTTCCATGGGGGGCGTCCTGCGTGGTTTTTCAACACCCCTTTCCCAGAGGACTATAAGAGCCGAGTTGGGGACTGGCTGGAGCATCGGCAGGACCTGGCTAACAGGGCCAGAGCTAACCTGAAACGCGTTCAAGAACGCGAACTAACCCGGCGTAACCGCACGAGACGTCCTGCCAGTTTCAAGGTAGGAGACCTGGTGCTTGTACACCACTCACGATTGCCCACATGGCCCCGCAACTGTTTGCAGGACCCCTACTTTGGGCCCTATCGTATTATCAGGATAGATGGATCCAGGATCCATGTGAGGTGCAGCCCTCGTCTAGGTGGGGAGCTGCTGTGTGCTCCTAAGCAACTCAGACACTACCACTCCCCTGATGAACTATCGTGGGATGAGTGGTGCTTGCCTGACTGTGAGGTGGAGCGTATCGACCTGGAGAACGCTGCCACCCCTGAGGAGGCAGACGAACTCGAGGAGATGACTGCCGAGGAAATGGCAGTCGATGGCTACTACGTGGTTGCAGGTATTGCACACCACGAGTATAAACAGGGCTGGAAATTTCTGACCCTGTGGGATGGCTATGGGCTATCAGAGGCTACCTGGGAGCCTATGTCAGCCTTCATACAGCCAAATGGGAGTATCAACCCCATCTTTCGTTCCTACCTCGTTGAGAACAACGAGGGGCAGTTGCTAACCCGTGCTGAGACCCTGTCCCAGCGTAAGAAGAGGAACTAACCTCCCAGGGTCGGTGAGCACTCTGAGCACTGCACCAACCGTGGCTGTGCCCTGCAGTCCCATGCCTATGGTTACCAGCGTGAGCCAGATGGCCGCTTATCAGGTTTGCGGCCAACCAGCGAGTGTTTGCCTTGTTGACCATGTGTGCCATGGGACCTGCCCTGATGTTATGACCTTGGGGAGCCAACGATGAACGGTGGCTAGCTATTCTAATGACCAGGGGGGAATCACAAGCAAGGTGTGTTCACCCTCCTTGGGGACAAGCGTGTCCACAGTTAGGACCCCTAACTGGTCCAGACCCATGGGGCTCTACCCTTCCTAACCTGGTCGCTATACATGTCTGCCTAGGTATGTGTGAGTGTGCTATGCCTGAGGTCCTAAGAGCAAGTTGCAGAAGTGGTGTCCTAATTATACCCAGGTCTGCACGCTTGCTAAACCTGGAGGGTTGGCTTATTGATGCCACGGGGTACGCCCCGGGTCTCCCCTCCCCTATGCGCCCAATTTCTGTGCTGGCGCAAAACCTTGGGGGAATACCCAGCGTACTAATCCAGGTATTGTTTTTCCTACCTACCTGACTACTAAAGGGAGGGGTGGCCAAAAGCTATGAAGGCATGAAAACGCCATTTTGCTAAGTGGCCAAAACGCTGACCTAACCACTGCCACAGCCCACCAACCCTGCTAAAATTGCAGGAAACGGGTGGCACAGTGACACACGCACTACAGGTCCTACACACCCTACAGTGGCACCATCCTGGTGGGCGAGCGCTACTGCAACTGGCTCAAGCCCCCTCGCAGGACTACCAGTCCTACACGCACGCTCTACTGGGTGGTGTTGAAGAAAAAGTCGTGGGTCCTAATGACCCTCCTGTGAAGAAGACAAGAGAACACAGCGCTGCTAAGCAACTGTGGCCTAACAGGGACGTCACAACACGTTTCCCTGCTAGGGCTTGGAGGGGAAGGGCGCACAGGTGGCGTGCACAGCGCGGATGTCGATGGAGTCGAACTGCCCTCGCCACTCCTGGCTGAGGCGCAGTCAATTGATTGTGTGATCAGCGCCCCTGTTTAGTTGGGGCAGAAAAATGGGATGGCCGCCGAAGGCAGCTGCTGCGTGCACCAATCACCCTGTACCTCTCCCACCTGTACAACACAGGCCAATGGACTGGGTTCAAGACGGAGGAACCACGCCACACTCCACGTATTATACGCTTCTTAGTGTGCCCTATAATACACTGTTCCTGAACCCAGTTGCAAGCAAGCAAGCTTAAGGACTTCGCCCGTTCCCTTATGGAACGTAGGGCGAAGCCCTGGGTAACCTGGCAAGGGTTCATACCGCGTGCACAGCGCGTGGCCTACTGTCAAATCCCTTTAATGCATCGTGTGCACGCATGCAGGGAAGGGAGGCGAGACCAAAACAAGTGTAACCACACTGACTCAACCAGAAGGTGAGCTCCTCCTGGGCTTACCTACCTTACTCACCATGCATCGTGTGAATGCCGAAGTGAAGCGAACGCAAAACAAATCTAAGCGTTTAAACAACCCTACTTTAACGCACAAACGACGCAAACACGAGCACAAACTGCTCCTTTGGACCTGTGAAGAGAAGGGAAGGTGGGTGCATGCACAAGGAAGTGTGGCAACGTGTGTATGTCGGAATCCGGCACATGCGTCGCGAGCACTTCATCTTCTCTAACCCTACGTGCGCACTACGTGCACCATTCGTCGAGCATACCTTTCAACCTTGTTTTTACCTGTGCAGGGGGAATGCAGGAGTCGTCCAACCCCCCGGAGACACGACGGAGACAACCCTAACGTTTTAACGAAACAACCACGACGAACACAATGCATACGTGTGTCATGACACTGGCATACCTGAGAGGCGAATTTTTTGCCTGCTCTTCCTTTTGTTTGTGTTTTTGAGGTTTGTCCTTATGTTTTATAAAAATTTTGATGCAACCATGCAGAAATTTTTGGTTTCTCTCTGTCAAGGCACGGCACACACCTCTCTACTCCAGTGCCTTGTAGTGCCGTTAGCCCCTTTTCTGGGCGCGGCTCTGTTGCGCTTGTCTGCCACTTTGAGTTTGGGCCTATAAATGACAATTTCCAACGTCTTATCGTCACTTTTCAGCGATTTGACTTGTTAGGTCGCTCAACCTTTCGCTAAACCACAGGATTCACTCCCTGTTGGTCCTCATTTCTATTTTTTTCAGCTCCTCGAGTTTTGTGGGCTCCATCAGGAGTATTGCTCCGCCCTGGCCGTTGGTCAGGACGATTACTGAAATACGTTGTTTATACAGCGATGACCGTCCGCATTAGAGCGTTCGATCATACCCTAGTGGGTAGCAATGCAGACTCTAGGGAGGAGGACATGGGTTCCAGCCCCACTGCCCCCAAACTGTTTTTCCAAAAGGTTTACGCTCACGCCAGCTACGTTTGAGGAATGCCCCTTCGAAGGGACATCATTCACGGTACATCACGCTGTTTCTAAAGGGTACCAGCAGTGTGAACAGCTTCTATGAACTGATGAGGAGGTTTTGTGAAGGTTTACACCATTTTCTGAGGTAATTTCAGGGTAATTTGAGCCTTTTTCCTTGGTGCTACTAGCTTAGCTAACTAGTACTCCAGGGGGGAGTAAGAAAAAGTCACTACCATGTCTTTCTTGGGGTACTTGATCCAGGCTACAGCCCCCCTTTTTGCCTAAGGAAGTGCTGAGACTAACACTTAAACATTTTTGTTTCTCTTATGAAGCTTTAAGTACACTTTCTCAGCAACTAGGGTTAAAACCCTAGCACCCCCATGAAGTTCACCCCTACCACTCAAAGGAGCGGAGGTATCATCCCTCATGGAGGTTATACCGAAATAAAGTAGGCACTTCATGCCTTGGGCCTTGTAGGATAAGCCTAGTGGTCTCCCACCTCAGGACCCCTATACTCAAATCTTACTACTACTTATTGTGGTTCCAGATTGTAACTGTTTCTGAATTCAGTTGCTTGGCCAAGTCATTTCCTGTGTCTGGCCTAACTCCTATGCCCCAGATTCCTAACCAACTCCATTTCATCCAAAAGAGTGCACATGAAGTGCTTGGTGCTATCTTGGAGGCCTGAGTCATGCCAGTTTTCACATAAAATCATTTGTTTTGTTTATAAAACCATCTGAGTTGCATATTTGATTCCTCATTTGTCTATATGCAGACCCTCTTTGCTTACAATGCTTTGATTTGGAAGAATACTATCACAATTCTGACTTTGATCCTGTTTGTGGTGTTCCTTGTTCGTGGACTTTACCTTTTTGCAGTTTTGGGGAAACATCTTTTGAAAAGCAATCAAGGTTTTCAATATCAACAACAAGCAAGGGACATCAGAAACTCTTTCTAGACACCCCCTGGGGATAAAAAGGGCGCCCCCGGGGATAAAGAGGACACACCCCAAAATACTACAAACCATAAAAAGCTTGTGTCACATGTTTTCCTTTACAAACCCTGTAATGTTTTTCTTTCTCGTAAAAGGTTGTTCTCTTTTCTTTTTGTGAAACCATGCAGAGAGTTACGTCTCTCAAAACCCCGTGATGTGTTTTCTCCGTACCAAAAATGTTTGACTAATGGTTTGTAAAAACATGCAACGTTTATTTGTTTATTTACAACCGTGCACTATTTCCTTCTGTTGCAAAAGGTTGATGTGCCCTGTTTTGTACAACCATGCAGCGGCTTTTTAGTTTTGAAAACTTTGTAATCCATTTGTATGTACCAGGTTGCACTCTCCTATTTCATAACACTATACAACTTTTAATTTTTTGTAAAACCATGCAACGTTTATTTCTTTGTAAAACCATTCAATGTTTGTTTTTTCGGGCAAAAGGTTGCACTCTTCTGTTGTGGAAAACCATGCAAGGTTTATTTTTTTTCCAAAACTTTGGACTGTTTTTTTTCTTGGAAAACCATGCAAGGTTTATTTTTTTTCCAAAACTTTGGACTGTTTTTTTTTCTTGCTAACGGTGGATGTCTCCCATTATGTAGTACCATGCAAGGTGTTTGTTTTTTTAAAACTGTGCAATGTTTTTTTGTTGCAAAAGGTATTTTCGTTTGTAAAACCATGCTTTTCAAAATTAAGGAGTGGGTTTTTTTTTTTGGGAAAACGTGGTAATCTCTTGCTTTGCATAACTGTGCACTGTCTCCCTAGCACACTTGCACAGAGCAACACGGTGACAGTTTCTGAATGCTCCCATACACCTGTTGTAAAGGTACTTGAAGCACTGAGACAGCTTATGGACATAAGCGTGTACCTGGCTGAAAGTGTATGGCTTTGCACTTTTGATGACCGTGCCTAAAAGCACAATCATTCTAAGTCTGCCAGTGTGTCCCATGACATATATACTCTATAAGTCATGTACTCTACAAGTCTTGTACACAATCAACTAGCCATGCCATGCATGGCACAGTGGCATGAGGGAAGGAGATGTCATTAGAAGCACAGTTTTATTCTGTGTCCATGTCCATGGACGAACCACTGTCATGCGTCACGTAGCACGCGAATGCGGAGGCATTAGCTTCGTCTTCGCTGGACGTGTCGCTATCTGTCACTTGACGCTTGGCAGCATGCTCAGACCGTTCATCACACTGACGGGCACACTTTTCATGTCGTGACCCTCCGGCGAAGGCGTTTGTGTGGGGGCGTCTCAGCTTGCTATTGGTGTGCGGTGCAGCGGATGCTTTGGCAGATGTGCGTGCCCGTTTAGCAACGGGCTCCGCTTGCCGTGCCTGAGCGTGCATGCCTCTGTTTCTTGCTTGCTTGAAAGTTTTGCGTCGCGCTTTGGCTTCCTCTTGCTGATCAAGTTCTTGCTGCGCAGCCTGCGCGGCTGCAAGGAAGCTGGTCTTCTTGACCCATCCACCAAGGCGCAGCGTCGATGCATCATCCTTTGTTTCCATGGTGATGGTCCGTGCGGTTGCTTGGGATCCCATTTCTCTGGTGGTAAAAGGGGAGTCTTGGGATGCGGAGGACTCTTGAGATGCGGGACAGATGACCCTTGCCGGTACAATACGGGATGCCAACTGCGCAAGCAGCTCCAAGGACTTGACATCTCCCTCCTCTTGCTTAGGGCGCAGACGTTCCTCAGGGGCGTGGCGTAAGAAGGTCTCCACGCTGTGCGGTACAAGGCCTGTAACGCGGAACGCTGTACGGACCTTCTCACCGGTGCACGTTTGATACCACGCCTGCCCAACGAAGGAAACGAATCTGGCCACACCCTGGCTCCTCCCAAGGTTGCTCTTGATGAACTGGTCCTGCAGCTGCCGGTACCGGCACTTGACTCCACGAAACAGTGCACGGTCAAGAGGCTGGATTATGTCTGTAGCGTGACTTGGAAAGAGGACAACGGACACACCGGCCTTCTTGCACACAGTCAGACCTCTCACTCCAAGATGCGTCCTTGAACCGTCCAAGAACAGCACGATCTCGTTGTAGGGATTACTGAGCGGACTCAATCTGGGAACCAGGACTTGCTCCACCCACTCAACAAAGATCTCACTACTGGACCATCCAGTTCCCGTGCCTTTCAGGATAACCTCTCGGTCGCAGTACCTTAGATGGGTTCCCTTCACAGTCTAGGTGTCAAACAACAGAGTGGGCGGTAGAGCCTCTCCACTGGCAACCACTGCTGCAATCACAGTCACAGCCTTCCGCTGATACCCCTGCCGCCGCGGCACTGATCTCCGACCCCTGATGCTGTACACCTTGCATGCCGCTGCCCTGGTGATGAAGTTCTGATGGAAGGAGGTCTCATCCATGTTCACAATGTACCGGCCGTCGTAGTCCACCTCTGCAAGGGCCTTGGAGGCTTCAGCAAAGAAGTCTCGCCACTGATCTGCGTCCAAGCGACTGTCAGCACGCTGACTCTCCACCAGGCTTGGGGTACCGCTGACCACGTCCGTGTTGCGTGCTTTGAATAGGCGCCACCACTTGTTGCCTGACCCCAGCTTGAACCCGTGCTCCTCTGCATGTCTCCGTGCCTCCTCCACAATGTCCACCTTGTATGGGGTCAAGGAACTCAGCAGCTGCTACTCCAACCACTTCCTCATATAGAGGTCTTGCACTCTGGGTGGCGGCCCAGGCCATCCCATCACCAGAGGCTCACTGTTCATGAAGCGGAGCAGGTTCTTCTTGATGGTCTTCTTGTCCACGGTGAACAGCCTCATGGCTTGCCTCAATGATCCCCGCCCAGCGGCAACCCAAGCGACGGCCTCTTCGAGGTGTGTGGTGTGCTGCGGCAGAGGATAGGATGCGTATGGCTCCTGTTCCGTTCTGTTGACGCTGTTTGACTTCCGTTTACCTCTCATACCAGCCTTAGAACGCCCCTTTGTCAGCGTTTCACAGGCGTTCCTCATTTTCCGGCGAGCTGCAGCTCTACCGATACGGGATCCCGACCGCATTATCTAAAATGAAAAAAAACAAAGGGAAATCAATCTCGGAATCGTATATTTCGTGCAGTATTCATTTTGCTTTTACGTGTGACATTAGGGCTTACGTAAATTTGCGGCGCCAATTTACGCAATTTCGCGCGGTCTCATCTGGCGATTTACGGGATCGCCAGATGGATCTCGATTATTTTTATAATCTTCAAAAGAATGTTCCTTTGATCATAAATCGTCATTTCCTGATAACTTTATTTGCCTGGCGATCCTGCGCCGCGACAGAGGGTATCTAACTGGTCCCTTTACCTTAACAAGCAACAAGATCTATCAAACGATCTCTCAAATCGCTACAGCAGACTGCACCAAACTACCTACATCCGTTTCGCAAAGTTATGCAATCTTGAATGTGCAGAAGGTCACATGCACATGGCGCATGTAGATAGTCGCAATCGCATCACGCATGTAGGCTTTGCAACAATTTGTTGATTAGGGATTTGCTGACATTTTGTGGTGTATGATACCATTTGTATTATAGTTTCGTGTTCTCTACTGTTATAGGGTTTTATCTCATGATGATCATCGTCATTGCGTACACATCCTTCGAGGTGGCCACAATGGCATGACATCATATGCGTTTGTTCTTAATAGTGACCTCATCAATGGCATTCATTACAAAGGGTGAAAAGATTTGTACCCTTTGCAAAACCACAAACTGCTTTAGAAAATAGGTTCACATCCCATGCATCAAAACTCTTCAAATTTCTTTACAAAATGTTTGTGAAATCAGACCACTACAATTCCAGGACGGAGGAGACTTTGAATGATGAAGGTCAAGTGATTTCTACCAAGGTCAAGTGGGATGGTAAACATTGTGGTTGGAGTTCCTGTGAAAATGCCACTGATATGAAAAAACATCTCACCAAGTGTCAGAAAACGAATTCCGAATTGAAAGAATCCATGAAAATTGAGTTGCGGGAAGGATCATACAAAAAGCGAATTCGGCTATCTACTTTGGGAGATGAAGCAAAGCACTACGCTCCTACTTCTAATTTGAACCCGTCTTTGGTGATGGCGAAGAGCAAGAAGGCCTACAACTCCCAAAAAGAAAACACCATTTCTGAGTTCACCGAGAAGGGTGGTTTGATGCTCCATTACCACAACTCCGTCAGAAAATTGTGGATCAACGACTGGCCACTTGGATATATGCAACGGGTCAAGATCTAGATATGGTGGACAATGGCTATTTTTAGGACTTTGTGGCTTCGCTGCGCACAACGTATGCACCTCCTTCGCGATGGAAAGTGGGTGAATCGCTATTGGATTCATGCTAAGACCGTTTGGAGGCCGAGGTCAAGGGATACTACGACAGGGCACCAGTTCTGATTGGGGCATCCAACACTTGGAATGATGTTATGGGAAAATCTCTGAGCTATCTGATGCTTCTCACACCGGAACCCTTCTTCTTGGATTCTTGGATGTCTGATGAGCGGCGAAAAACTGCCACCAATGAAGCTGAAAAACCAATCACTGCCGAAGCTCTTTGAGAAGAAGCTCGTCCGTTTTAACAGCGACACTGAAAATGAAATGAAAGCGGTGCACAAGGAGTTGTATGAAGAACTATTTCCCAAAACTCTACCTTGTTTGCTGTGTTTTTTGTGCACTGCACACGGCGCTTGTGACCTATCGCTAACTTGCACTGAGGTGTGAAGAAATTCTGGATGGTACTAGCAGTATTCGGCTCCATGGCGATACTCTTCCTTTTACTGGCATTAAAATATCTGCCAGCACTACCAATTACAAAAGAACATATCAGGGTTTGGAATCGGTTTTACCATTCATCTAAAAACCTGGTTATCGGCGATAACTGGAGGATTTTTTTTGAAAAAAGAAACTAGCACCAATTGCTTATTTTGAAAACTAATTTATACCAACTAATATGGGTGGTTGCAGGCCTTCGGGACTGTTTTAAGCAATACATTGGGTTCAATTTTTGCCGTCACACAAGGAGGTAGCAATCACCGATGGTTCATGGTGAAATACTTTTTCATAGGTATTCTTGACCTCTGTAACCCAACTCGTGTAGCCTTTTTTATAATTGATGGCAAAAAATTGGGTAGTGAAGCATAAATAATCGGACCACACGGTAGTTTTGACAACCCATCATCGGCGGAACCGGTGGTTTTGTAAAAATAATCTGTACCGAACAATTATTTTCAAAACTACGAGGGTCCTACCTCTAGTGGCGATGAGGCATGCGGGATTCTAGATGCCTAAAATCGATGATCTAGATTCATGAAGTCTGTATATTTGAAAGAAATTGGTCAAAGCGGTCATTGACATTGGCCAATTAGAAAATGTTCGTCGATCTCGAAATACTTGCAGACTTACTTTCGCCATTAGCGAGAACCTCTGCAACCTATGTAACATTTTTCTTCTACTAAGTATTCAAGAGAAGCAATTAAGCCAAAGAGCAAACATGCTGTTAATATGGGTAATTCGAAAAATCCAACCAGATGAACTTTCTTACCAGAACGTTACCACAAACAGCAATCCCACACATTTCCGGCACCCTCGTACCGGGATCCCAAAGTACTTGTAGCTGAACCAGAATGCGGTAGCTAGGCACATCTTGAGAAATTCCAAGTTGCCGGCATGCATTCCTATCCACATTGTTTTCATTTTCCATTGATATTGGCTGTTTTCAAAAAAGCGATTCACTTGTTGCTATTGGCGTCCACACTTCCCTACTAAATCTATCATGTTTTCATATGGAAAAATGGAGCCCTTCAAACAAACCAATCCTACTGAATAGAAAAAAAAACTCAATTCTCACAATTTGCTGCGACCATGGGCAAACACCATTCGGTCCAAACCGTAGGAATGGCACAAATTTGGCCTCTAGATTGAAAAGATCAAAGCAAAAAAAAAACGAAAAAAGTATATGTGCACATTTGCTGCATCAACACAACGATGGGCTAAAACTGCAAACCCTACGCATTGTAACCTTTTTGCCATCCCTCAATTGATTTGCATTCCCTGAAAATTATATGAACCAATAAAATTGGGTGGTCCTACGACAACCTTGAGGAACAGCAATTCTTAGCGTTTCGTGACAACCGCCACATCACATTTCATCTGGATCCCAACCATGCCGTCTTCTACTCTGCACCAAAAAAAACTGGTCAAAACCTGCACTTCACACAGTGCCTTCATGCCTTCATGCAGCGCACCATCAAGCATTTCCTCAGGGTCTCAGCACACACACTGAAAAAAGTGCAAACACCTTCGTGCTCCAATAGCCTAAAACAAAACTGACTTGTTCAAACATTCGTGTGCTGACTGTGCATACTCTACCAGCCGAACCACATGTGTGCTGGTGGGCTGCCACTGCCACAGCAGGTACCAAGAGACCTGCTAAAAACCAACCCTGCTCCATCAACATGAACCCCGATCTTGATTTTTAATGCATCCCAAATTCCAATTTTGCATCCAACACCAGATTAGGTGGTCCTCAGACTATCCTTGCTAGGGTGGGGCCCAGTGCTTGCGCTTGATACCTCCCCTTTGGGAATCCCCTCCGAGGGTCTATATGGCATTTGAGGTGGTTATCATGGGGTGAACAGATTACTTTTCCACCACTATGCTCTTTCCCCTTCTGTCAGACTGTCCGCAATTGTCCAAATAACCACGGCAAGGGTTCCCCAAAACCCTTTGCAGTCTAATAACACTGCAAAATCTGCGCAGTGCATGCTCGCACCCAGAGAAAGACCCCATTTGCCCGCACCATTCAATCAAACAACATACCACTCAACCCACTCACGCAGAACAGCAATCCAGCAAACGGAGGAGACACTGCTGCCCTGATGCAGAAATCATGTACAGAAGCCATGAGCAATGTACAGAAATAACACAGTTGGTGTATCTACATGCAGCTCTAGTACAGCCCTACAAATACCTTTGCATTTGCCATCAACAGAACAAATCCTACAGGAAATTGCTTTTTCATTAAATGTCTTTTCCGTGAAATCAACAGCAGCTCTGGGAATATGCAGTGTGCTCAGGGGGCGCCCTTGCACTGCGCGCACACGTTGCGCTACTTTTAGACTAGATAAAACCGGGCAGTCTGTCACGTCAACTCGAGGGACCACGCCAAAGCGTGGGAGTCCATCACCGCAACTCAAGGGCCCACACCAAAGTGTGAGAGTCCATGGTGAAGATGAGCAAAAAAAATGTGAAAAGGGGGGTGGAAATGGGTGAAAGTGGGTGAAAATCCAAAAATGCCATATCCCCCATGTGGAAGAAGCATCAAAACCTATGCTAGGGGCAACAATGATGCCCCTAGTATCACAAAGTATGGGTCTCCAGTACGGCTAGACACCCAAATAGTTGCACTGCGCCCGCACTGCGCTAAGGGCGCCCCCTCAGTGTCCTGAAATCCCACAAATCAGGTGATAAGACATTGGCGTTGCCGATTGGAACAATAGGCAAGAAAACAGCATGTTGGTCTCTGTCAGCTACAACACAGTCGACAAAAGTGTAACAACCTATGAAACAGGATTCAATGCAAGCAAAAATAAAACTCAGGAGCTCCTCAACCTGTTCTTCTCGACCAACTAATCAACAAATCCCCAGAAAGCCTGAGCGGGAAGCTGTCACATGTATCCCATGAGCCATGCTCATGTCTGCAGAAGCCAGCCTAAAAGTTCTTTGACGGTGGTAAGAATGTCAGCCACCTTGAACATGAAGACGAAGAAGTAAACAGGCCAGACTGAGCCACTGCCGCAAGAAACCACAAAATTTTGCAGCGTTATGATGGGTGCAACCAGACATGCCTGCGAGATGTTGGCGAACAAAATTGGAAGAGCGCATATACTCTTTGATACCCAAAAATCAAGAAAATATCTCGTCTGCCCAACGCATACTCCGTGGTCACACAATGCTCAAAGGGGTATTTGGTGATCAACATGGCTTCCTGATACCAGACACTTAGATTCTGTATGTGCATGGGTTCACAGTGATAACAACATGTTGCACACAAAATGGTCCAACATGGCTGTGCTGTGCTTTAATCTTTGAACAAAAGCAGTGGGCCTAGGCATTCAAAAGGTTAGACTGATATAAAGAATGTTGATGGAATTTGGGTTCTGCACAACAATGGTGCACACTGCTGGTGGTGCTGATTCTTTGACCGACAGTGAAGTTCTTCAAATGCCAGTGAATAGCGGCAGAATCCAGACAAGAAGATGGATGTGGCAAAACAAAAGTAAATGGCAACTCCCTTTCCCTGCTGCACCCAAAACTGACGTCTTGCTCGATAAAGTCAACATACCCTGTGCTAAACCGCTTACCTGTGAAAAAAACCTGGACGACAGCCCCTTGAGACCACATAAGAGAGCAAATACCGATCGCATGGCTGCGTAGCAGACACAAATTTCGGCACAGACTCGATTTATTTAAAGAAAAAAGCTGTAAACATGCGTGTGTGATGGTTACACCCATATTTTGGTTTCATGCCCCCCCCCCCCACTCCCAAAAAGATCTTACTACTTTTGACTAAGATCTTCTTGCATTCCAATTGGGAGAAAGGGGGGCTGCCCCACACGTGCACAACTTTTAAAACAATCCTTGTGAAGAAATTACTAACCCTGCAGATTCATCCTATGGACAGAGATGAGGGAATGAAACAACACATTTGCACTGCATGTGCACTTTTGGGCCCCTTGCCTCGCATGCTTGCATGATACATGGCCTTTTGGTCAGATTTTTCTGCAGCTGATTGAGACCCTGACGCCACTTCCGACTGCAACACAACAGTTGCGCCTCATCAAATCAGCCCCCCATTGCCTGGGGTGCTCTGACATGCATCTGGCATGCACACCCATGCCAACTTGGGGTCCACATTGTTGACTTGGTGAGTTTTTGCCGTCGCGTCTGGGTGTCTGCTTAGTTTTACTGGGCACTCTCAGAGGGCAGTACTGACGACTGCTGCAGATCAATCCACAAGAACCCCAACCTGTCTGCCAGAAGCTCTCTTACGCAGGTCTGAGCCACGGGCTGTTGACGGTGGCCAGACAGCCTGTGGGCTGAGGATTGGGTTGGGCATGACGTGCCAGTGTGGGTGCCCTCTGAGTTTTTAGCATGAGCATGTCCCTTTTGGTAACCCATGCCTACTTCCAAACACCTTACAAAACTGTATTCAGTGCTCCAATGGTTAGCCCCACATTTGCTGCTGTGATGAGGGGGGATCATCATTGTGTGTGCCTGGGAATCACCTACTTTTTTTGATGCATGGCGGTTCCCCGCCGGTTTTCATTCTGTGTCCACATTGTTCCATTCTCGGGATGGCAGTGACAAGGCGTAGCCCTTGCTGATCCGCCATGATCCTTTGATTGTACAGTTTAGTGTACAGGGTACCCAAAATATTGAACATGGCAAACTGATGAAGAATCTGTTCATTGGCAAGGCCAATCCACATACACTGTGAAAATCACTGCCCTTTGGCACCATTGGAGTGTTGTGTGGGTTGCTGGGTTGTGTCTTTCCCCATTCTGCAGTGCCACAAACTAGAATTCATTGTTTACCTGCAGACTGTAGAGGTCGCCTGGTCTGGGAATCACCTACTTTGGCTGGTGTTTAGATTTGGAGCTGCTCGTAGTATTTTCGAACATAAAGATCAGTGCTCAAATGTCTACGCCTCATCACATGAATCCTCACACAACCAGAAATGCTGAGCAGCAACCTAGACTACCTGATATTCAATCAAACCCAGCAAACTTGAAGAGGCAGTGTCATTCAAAAAGCGCTGGTTTTGGACCCTAACCCTGCACCACTGGTCCTTTGGAGTCAGGGGTGACAGAGACTGCCCAAGAACATCGCTCGAGTGGAGCACACTGCAGGCGCTGGGAAGGCAGAAATGATTCCTGAATGAATGCCAGTGCGAGCCAACCGCTTTAACAAAGTCGTGTCTGGAAGAGGACAGAGCAAAGCTAAACAACAGGTCAGGGAAAATCCATGATTCTCAAGTTAACTTCCAAACACAGAACATAATGTAGCTTGGCAAAAAATGCAACGAAAGAATGTAATACTACCAGAGAAAACTTTGGAAGGAAAATGGTTCACCGCAAAAAGAGTTTATACCAGATGAGCAATGGTGGCTGACGAGGTGGTTAGAGTCTGGGATGGATTATGGTTGGCAACGAGGTCAGGGTTATGTTTGGAGTGGGTATGCAAGGTTACCAGTACCGTCAGCGGCTGCGGATTAGAGAGGGGCTGAGCACTTCGGTTCCACTGGAGAGGGCAGAGAAGAGGTCACTGACTGTGAATCGTGAAAAGAATCGCAATTTCTGTTGCTGTGGAGGCATGATATCCAGTTTGCCCATTGGCAGCCAGGATCCTACACAGAGACCATGCAGGAGTGACCATCCTACAAGCTGAACAGGCCTTGCTGCCCCACAGCGTGGACAGGCAATGCGCTCCTACCACCTGAACAGGCAAGATACCCCACAACCTGGACAGGGTGCAGCTTCCTTTTCCCTGTGCAGTACTGCATGTGGACCCTGCTGCTGAACCCCCCTGCAAGGGTACCTCCCCGAGTGCATTCCATCATGGTGCACAGCAGAGACCTTCCCCACCCCAGTGGAAAAGGGGATATGAACTCCAGTCCCAGGAACCTTTGAGAGGCATTTCCGTTGCGTAACATATGAGGCAGCCGCAGGGAAACACGGCTTCTCTTCAACATACGGCAGCTTCGAACGCTGTCGCTTGCTGCCATCAGTCTTTCGCCGCGAGTTTCAGTTGGACTTGTTTTTCTGATTTTTCTCTCTTCCTCTCGCAAACCCCCACCAGGTGGCTTTTTCCTCAGGCGGCAATACTCCCCTGCCCTCAGCTCTGCACAGCTACAGATGATGATACATATACAAAAGTCAAGCACTTGCACCATTCCATGATTTCCTCTGCCGACACTGTCATTGCCACCGCGTCTACGCTCCCACATGAATTTAGTGCTGTAATAGACTGCAGGATACGTCTTCAGTTTCAAATACAATACGGGGCCATCCGGAAACGAGATGAATATGCCGGGCACAAGGACAGGGCGCAGTGGCTGGTGTACTTTGAGGGAGTACTCGCACCGTGCGCGCACCGTGCGTGCACCGCGCACGCACCGTGCCAAGTATTTGAACAACTTCCCCAGCAGATGGTCTACCCGGAGAGGGGTTGTAGATGGTACCTGGTAGGCTCTGAAGTGTTACCATCCCCCCTGGTTGGCTCTGAATGGTTGCTGTTATATCCAGGTGGGCCTTGGATGGTCACTGTTATTTCCTGATGGGCTCTGGATAGTTGCTGTTATTTCTTGGTGGGTCCTGGATGCTTGTTGTTATTTACTGGTGGGTCCTGGATGGTTACTGTTATTTCCCACTGTGTCCTGGGTGGTTACCATATTTTCCTTATGGGCCATGGATGGTCACCGGTAATTCTCAACAACTCAAATACTTGCACCGTGCGCACACCGTGCCCGGTACTCCCTCTTTGCCACTGGCTCACGGCGATCCAACGCCACAGCCACCAAAAAATGTTGCCCAGAAACCCCCCAACGACAAAGTGTTTCTTTTGGGAACCCAGTGGCAAACCCCACAAAGTAATGAGCAGCACACGTGCTGCTGAGTTAAAGAAAATTGCTCTCGTAGTGCAGATGGATGGACAACGGCATCCAAGGCGACCGCAATGTCACACCTTGTTTGCGGCGTGCAATCCTTTCAGAAATGGGTGCCATCAAACCCACACACAGGTACCACTACCTCTGAGGGAAGCAAGGGCAAATATAAGACGACTGACTTCGCATAACCAGGTCATCTGCACACCTCCATTAGGATTTCAACGAGTCGATGTTGACCTCACAACATATCACTGCAGACTCTGCAAAGAGTATCCATCAGCTCTACAAATTCCCGTACCAATTCAGTATTGCGGATCAACTTTGGGTTGGGGTCAACCATGGGTCAACCCTGCACCATAGGCATCGCAACTAACCGACACACTGGTCCACGATGACAAGAACCTGCTGGGAGAATCTTGTACCACACAAACTTGAGAGACCATTCAGAATGACACTGTTAAGAACGTTGCCCTCCATTCAGTGGTTTTAACGCAGCAGAGGCAAAGGGCTTGATCCAATGCCACCAGCTTGGCAGGGGACTAGTCAACCCCACCCTCTCCGGGTCTAACATTGGTCCGCCGACTCACACTATGATAGTCAGCCGCTATTGCCCCGGACATTGATACGAGCTGGCGGGGCACCTTTGCGTGCCACCTCTTGTTTGATTCTCGTAGCCTCAGCCTTCCCTCTCCGACCACACACTCACACACACACGCGCGCGTGAGTAATCTCAAATACGAACACAGCGACACAGAGCGGGACGCAACCTGGGCGCTCCTCGTTCTGTGTGGAGGCTGCGTGGGAGCAAGTCCGCTGTATCACCCACAAACAAATCCACGCACTGCACGCAAACTGCGCAAACTGCGCACGCATGTCCTCGGCCCTCAACTCTTTACATGCACACGCGCGCGCGCGTGCATGCACGCACGCACGATTGACCGTGCATCCGCGTTGTGTCCAACCTTTCATGGTATTCTCATTGTCGATCACATCCTGTGTGTGCACTGCATGAATGAGGGGTTCAAGCCTCCTTGACCTGCAACTAGCTGCTGGCAAAAGGCAAGTGAGAAAGGGCTGGGGAGAGGTCAGGCGCACAGAACGTCAGGGGCTGCATACCATTACTTCACCAGGTCCAGCATGCTACACTAAGTAACGGAAGTCAAGACTGCCCATGCATAGAATTCTGCATTGCCACGGACCCGCATAGACCAAACCTCAGCCTGACCCTGTTCCTGCCCCTAACCCTAGCACTATCTCCAATTCTGCCCTGTCCAGAAACAAACCGTAACCTGAAACCTCTATGGGGAGAGAACCGGAACCCCCACAGGAAAAGAAATGCGTCGCCTTACGTGAGCATAAAAGCGAAGGCGACGCAACCCCCGGACATACCAATGGGGCTGTCGCCTTCAATGGCCCAACGGAGCCGCGGGCCCCCAAGCAATCCCACATGGTACTGGGCTTTTGCAGGACCTTTGAGCCTGACCCCCTCTAATGCTGACCCCATCCCCTGCCACAGCCCCAACACCAAACACGCAGCTATCGAGCTGGATGGTGTGCAATGCACGCGGGTGCAGTGCAGTCGCAGTTGCCTTGATGGATCTGCCTAATTTTCTCCGACAGTTCGATGCCACCCTGACGGTACGACCGTCGAGACTCCCGATGCAAAGCCAGCCCGCGGCAGGAAGAAAGCAGTTGCACTCAAACACCCCAAGCTGAGAAAACCGTGGATGTCCGGCGGACTGTGCTCCGAAAAAAAAAAAAAAAAGGCAACTCACCGGTACAGCAACAATCAACGACTGTCGGCGGTTGTGCGCCAACCACCATTCCGCCGCTGCTGCCGCTGACCGCCGCTCGGTTGCCCGCCAACCGCGAATGACGAAAAGGGACAAAATTGTTTTTGTGTGCATCCTGACAACCGGGGCTCTGGTCCAATGCATTGAAGGGTGGCAGTTTGTTGAGGGGGTCCGTTGTGTACGGATAAAGGTGCTGAGTGCCATGGTGCTGCCCTCTCATGGCCATGTGCAATCCCCCCCCCCTCGTTTTCCAGACCTTGGAGCCCCATATGCCCCCATTGTTGGGCAACAACCTAAATAAACAAATATCGCTCGTCCAGCCTCCAGGGGAGGGTACGGCATAAAGATGGAGATTTTTCGTGGATATGACACTGTGCACACGCGCGCGACTCAAGCAGACCGCGTGAGGTGGCCCACAAGCGCGATGCGGACGGCTAGACCTGCATTCCCACTGCGGCCTGCAACCCACACGCCCCAACGCCCCACCCGATCACCCGATCGTGTGCTGGCCAACCCTCCTCTGTTGCTCGCCCCCAAGATGCCGATGGACCACCGTACATAGGCAGCCCGTGGGACAAGCTTTCAGAGGAAATGCTGCACACGCCAGAGAATAAGACCAGGGCCCGCCTGAGGGTGGAAGCCGTGCCCTGGTCGCGCTGGTGGCGGTGGCGGTGCCAGACCCCTTGCAGCGAAGAACGTCAAATGCAGAACCCAGCAGCAACTACACCCTTGATATCACCAATGCACGCAGTCATGCCCCCCTCATACAACAGATGCAAACACCGATACACCCGTGACACCGCTGCAAGCACCCAAGCCCTTGATACCACCAATGCAAAGATCTACACCCTTGATACTACCAATGCAAGCACCCACAAACCTTCATACCACAAATGTGAAGACCCACACCCTGTGTGCCACCACAACCTCCGCCACCAATCCACCAAGGGAAGCACTCACAACCTTCATACCAACAATAAAAGCACCCGCAACCTCAACAACAATTTTCTTTTTACATCAAATACCTAACTGAATAAACTGGATGCAACAAGAGGAAATGACTGTGGCCTGTGCCTACATGACATCAATAAAACATCGCTTTCCAAGCCAGAAAACGCCTGTCCAAAACACGTTGGAGGGCTCACAGGCTAGAGTGCGGAAAGCCAATCGCTGTAGAGGGCCTGGCTGCTGCCCTAGCTTTGGACAATGAAGCGCGATGGGATGCGCCGCAAGTCCGTGCTGAGTTCAGGCAACTCTAGCACATCCTGGGGGGTAAGGTGGATCTTTTCTCCTGTATTGTACACTAAGGAGTTGTAATGGATGGGGGACAGGTAAGACAGGAAGATGTTCCGCGCCCGGCTCGCTTCCTCCTCAGAGTGCTCCAGTGAAGATGCAACGTAGCGGTGGTACCATTTGCCTTCCGTGGACACCATGACGTAGCAGACACAGCCTGGGGTACAGACATGAGAGGCGTGGGGCAGGGGGGGACAGGAGAGGAGGCGGGCAGGCTGGGAGGATGAAGGTCTGCCTCTTGGCCCATGCCTGTTGGATTGTGCGGCACTGGAGATACATCGCACCCGTTCACAATCGGGTGCTTGTACCATGTGTGCGACGAAGGGCACAACACAAAGTCCACGTGGTAAACTTGCACTGGTGTACATGCGTTGCTGTAACCCTTATTGGACACCCATGAAAACCCCGAGAGCGCCAAAACATGCACCAAGACACAGTTCATCATTGTCATCTTCTTCTCCGGAGGCATCTGCATCTGTCCATCAACCAGGGTACTGATTATCCGCAGAGCAGAGTGAGGCTCGAAACAGGGTCCCAGCACTTCACATGGTCGCACTGCGTGCAAAGGTGTTCCCATAACGCTCCTAAGGCAGAGAAATTTTCAACAGGTATCGGGACCCTTTTTTCAGATATCCGCCCCCCATTGCATTTGGAAGGGCTCCCGACCTCGCAGGCTGTCAAATATCACTGTTCACAGCCTTGCAGCTCCTCTAAAGTCTCATGTCTGCAGGAGTCTATGCGTGCTTGGAGGTGCTGCTTCCCGTGTCTCACTACTCGTCACGGGGAGCGGCCCTTCGAGTTCAAGGTAATGCGGCTGATTCAAGGCCCGAGCCCACATTGAAGGTTTGGCGTAAACGGCGCCGAAGGGGTATCTTTTTACAGATGCGCATGCACTTAATGCCACATTTCAGCACCATGCGCTCAAATCTGCCTTCAGGCACAAGAAACTAGTTTCAATTCCTATGTAGAGCAAATCTTCATCGGCGACGGTGTATTTTGTGCTGCGCGCCTTGCCACTGCCAGGCTATGAAGGCTGCTTGGGGACGGCGTGTACGCTTATGCACAATGCCTGGGATACTGCGCGTGCTGTGTAGACAGCATGCATGCTGCCTGGAAGGGCATGCTTAGCGCTTAGATCCCATGCATGTTCATGCTACCAGACCAGAGGGCAATCTTTGAAAGAAGCAGATATACAGCATCCACATGAAGAAAGTATGTTTGCAAACGATGCTAAAAGAATGCTGGCATTGGTACAGGGAGAATGCATATCCCATCAGTCAAAAGGGCAAGGCGATACCTACTGCATCCACAATCCCCTTGAGTGCAATCTCATCCCTGCAGAAGAAATGAGTGGGCTGATGTATACAATTGGAGGCAGCAGCGCAAGCACAAAAACATGTTCAGAGCATCAGCGTGCATCCTCGTGCCATAACTGTCCCGGGCTGCCCCAGGATATCAGGTGCGACATGTGGCGTTGTGCGTTTAGCACGCCTTTAACCCGATCGCGCTGCAGATGCCATGAACCAGAGGCATGGAAACAGAGGAGGTGGAGAGAAATGGAGGAAGCTGGAGGGTCCAATGGCTGTAAGGTCTTGCAGGCATGCCGCACCTATGCCCCAATACACAATGACCATCAAATGTGTGTCTGTGTTTGTGGCTGGCAGTAGTGTGTATGTGTACATCTGTACGACAGTCTGCCCCTGGTCCGCACACCGACAAGCCCCCCCCCAAATGACGTAGAATTTCCCGTGGTTTGACATTGTTGCGTTCTTGTGAGAATAATCCTCAGAGAGCACACGCGTGCAGGAGGGGAAGGGGTCATCAAAGGGGTCATGTGGGTGGTGTGGGTGGTGCAGTCAAGGATGACTGCAGTGGTTGGTAGCTCGTGTCAGTGCTGGGCGCAACCCTAGGGTACTGCCTCCCCACCCGTTGAGGGTCCAGGTCCTCAGCTAGCCCCACTGCCCATGCGTCGCGTGGTGCAGGGTGCGGGTCTGTGCACTTTTGGCCCAGTCTGCGTGACCGCATTCTCGACAGCACACCGATACCCTCCTCCCTCTCCGCCGTCCCCGTGTCCAGCGATGTCCTAATCTGTGCTCGTGCTGAGCGCACAAAAGCACCGAACTGAACCGAAAGCGCACGCGGGCAAGCCACATTGAATTCCTCCCACCCCTTCCTCCTTACATGCTTGCGGGCGCCGGCCAATTGGATACCCTGAGCCTTCGTGGGTACTTTCCATACATTCAGATTGTCGATTCAGGAAGGGTGTGTAGGGTTGCATGGCTGTGAGGGTTGCAATGGACACACATGGTCACACTGAGGTTGGAGAGTTGTGCATTTCGATGGTCCTGGGTGGGTCAGTTCGGGTTACGGTCAGGTTTGGGCGTTGAGGGTTGTGCATGGCTACATGGGCAGAAGAGCGGTTGACATCTGTGGACCACATTCGACCATCGATTTTGCCAACATTCCGTTGGCCAAGAGTCTCTTGGCACGCCAGGATCCGACAGAAATTTGGCAGCTCCCGTCCACTGCAAAACGCTGGAGCAGAGCACACATTCGAAGCAGAGCACACCCCCAAACAGCATCCTTCCGCATGCTTTCGACATATTCCTCCCATGCTGCGTCATCGCCAAGTAAGAAGCTGTACTTGTCTGCATTCTTGGCCAGCCAGTCAGTACACTGCTCCCTGCAACACAGCAATGCAGTGATACCAGTGCTGAGTGCAGCAACAGCAATAGGGGTGCGGGGTGCAACAGTAAGGTCAGTACTCATTATGCCGTTGATTAGCACAGCCACACGACAAGTGGAATGACTACGGTCAAGGCCGAGGTATGTAAAAGGTGTTGCGCACCAACGTGGTATGAGAGATACAATACCAAACTAGGGCTCAGTGAAAGTATTGCCCATCCCCTACGCACTCTCATGAAACATTTGGCCCCATTGGCTACAAATCTCATTTGTTGTTGCCATTCTATCGTTCCCTCTATGCCCTGAAATGCACTGCTGACCTGATCTTGCCATGCTGTTCTGGGTCGTCCCAGAGCTGATGTGCCACAGAACGAAACAAGCAGTTGCCATCATCACGCATTTCTGCCTGCTTGACATGTAAGCCCGACAGCCTGAGGCGAAAGATGACGTGGCAGTGAAATAGGTTAGGGCACAGAGGGGCAGGAGGTCAGAGACCAAAGAGACCAAGCAGCAAACATGGAAGCCCACCCAAAAAGGTGCCACTGTGCACATTACAAAACCTTCCCTCAGAAGGGGGAAATTCAGGATACACAACTCAGAGGAGAAGATTGATAGCAACAACAAGGCCTTGAGGATCGTAGAATCGGCAGACACTGTCCAATATGTACAACTGTCCGAGCATGTGATGGCTGTTGGATGGATGGTCACACTTCTGTCCCCCCTCTCAATGTGACAGGTATTGTGGAATATTTCGTCAATCTTGAATTTGCGTGGGTGCAAGTTGTGTGTTATGTATGTGCGGCAATGTAATGCCCCCCCCCCCCCCCAAGTGCTCCATCCCGTCGACTAGACATATGTAGTGCTTTGGGTCCGATTGCAATCACGTGGGCCCAGGCAGGGAATGGTCACCTTTACCACCAAAATTTACCACCAAAAAATTGGAGCCCATGTTATTTTCCACAATTCGGAATTCTTCCTTCAACCAGCAGCAGTGCACGAGCAGCTGTACATATAAAACTCAAAGAAGCAGCAGTGCAGTGAGAACACGTTATTTGGCTGCAGCATAATCTGCAGCAACTTTGACAAAATTGCTCTGATCTGGGGGTGTATCCCCCCTGTTGAAGTCCACTGGAGCCAGCAGGTAGCAGAAGGTGACCAGAAACTGTGCCAAAACAGTGCAGGTGTTGGGAAAACGTTTGCAAAACGCTCAGCCTTCCCCACTCCAAACGGAGGATGACGGTGCGTTCATGCTCCACACCTGATGTACAAGGTTCTTTCGCCCTGCTTGATGCCGACTTCTCTCAATGGGCGTCCTGTGGAAAGGGAGTGGGTTCAGGTGCATGATGATGGGTCCGGGTGCAGCAAAAGATGATTCGCAGCAGATTTCATCCAAACTGCATCCACTGCAATTGCTCAATTCATCAGCAGCAAACCATACGAAATATAGAATGGGGTCAACTCACCAGGACAGCCGTGACAGGGCCACTGCCTCCTGTATCATGGACCATGCCCTGCAAAATGCAGACGACAAGACTATTGTCTCATGGGTACCATAGAAATACTTAGAAATACTTGAACTTTGCACACCACTTATCTTTGTGCCGGGCAATTTGAATTATTATGTCAGAAAAATATGTGCACAGCCACCAAAAAAGATGAAAAACTAGTTGTTTGAGATTTTTTCAGGAAACTTGTTTTCAGCGTTGGTACCTGCACGAAAAAATGTTTTTTTGTTTGCTTTCTTTTTTAGGCTTCCTGTGCAATTTATTTTTTGAATGGCTCTTTGTCAAAGCGCATTTGATGGCTATAAATGCTAATTCCTAGTGGTGGCAACCGTCAAGCAAAATGCCACCTCTGTTGCCCCGGTTGATTGCTTTGCTAAATTGAAAGCCTTGCTGCAAGATTTTGGGTATAAACAGGGAACACAACGAACTAACAGCATCCATCTAGGGACCACCAGAAATTCACAGCATCCATGCAGGGACCACCAGGACTTAACAGCGTCCATCCAGGGACATCAGTTTTGCCAGGAACAGGCTGTGGCTGCACAAGCGCATCATCCTCCTCATGTCCCACAACAAGCCGGGTCGTCCAACAGGCCGCCGAAGGGCAGGTGCAGCATGGGTCTCCAAGATGTTGACCACACCAAAACCAATAGTATTGCAGAAATCTGACATTTCCACCCTGTGGCCTTCAGCAGCAAAATGGGTCACAGCAGTTTCACAGGGGATAACTTCAAAATATGAGTGCAAACTGAACATGGTGTCTGCAAAAGAAGAGGGCAAGATGAAACATGCTGGGGAAATTGGGTTGTTTGTGCACGGAAAGAGTCTATTTCCGTGCAATTTTGCAGCTCATTCCACACTTCCACAGGCATGGTGCTGAAAAATCTATTCGCTTTTTGAACCTTTTTTCCATGACATCAATCCGTGGTCAGAGGGTTAAATATTTCCGCAAATCCTAGGTGTTTCCACCATGTGGCTGGCCTCACCATTCAGCGTGTTGTTCACGACAAGCAACAAAACCCGTGATGGCAACCAAGTGCGTGGACTTCGGCTCTACTTCTGGACAGGCATCTGGGAAAGCAGGGTTAACTTTAGGTGGGCCAAGTGGACCCTGGTCTCTTCCCCAGGTTAGTTTTTTGGGATGAAGTGTGGGTACACTGAGTCCATTCCTTGGTGAGAAATCCGTCTACTCAAGCAGAAGAATATTGACCTCACCACTGTTGCTTTGTGGGCCATAGCATTGAACCCAGGCTGGGTGCCAGTTGAGCCATAGGCTCAAATACTGGGAAACATATCCCTACAAATAAACAGGGTGATGTGTGCCCCCATGGGGTGCACGCACTTGCAGACAATGATAAAAACGATTCAGCGTCATGCTCCACAACGTGTCCAGTGCATGTTTTCGACTTGGTCAGTCAACTTCGGGTTAGGGAGATGCTTTGCACCACATCCATACGCAATCCCATGCATGGGTTCCAGAGGCCATCGTTGGGAGGGGGTGAGTGTCTACCTCTACCAGCCATCTACACATCCCAGCCCCTGCTGACAGGTCTGACTCCCCCTTCTCCAACATGCAGTGGAGGCAGCTTGGCAGCAAAACGTGGATGCCCTTTAGATTCTGGAATCAAAACAAAACTGTGAAATGCACAAGTCCATTGACAGTGGCAATGTCTGCTCTTGATACCTGGATGCAGATGCATAAAATTATACATAATGCCCAGAATAACTTACAGGGTGAAACCAGAACTACCTGTTTGGGTTGGTTGAGATTTGAGATGGGCTGGGGTTTGAGAATGCAAACCTAAACATGACACTCCACTTCCAAGAAGCCCCTCTTGAATGGTTGTGTTCACGCTGACGTGCTCTTCCTGCTCCTTTTTCTGCAAAGTGAACCAGACAGTAAATGAAAATCCACACCAAAATACACCAACTCATCGTCCCTGGACAAAAGCCTGAGCCTGGGGCAGAGATTGTAAATAGAGCAAGGAGTGGTTTGGGCGTAGCAGACTGGGGGGGGGGGGGGGTCCAAAGAGGCTGCTAGGTTACTGTGTAGTACAACCAGTGTCCAGGGCCATGTGGTTTGTGTGACCTGCCTGTTTATCAAGGCCATTTGCGGGATGGTACGGGCCGCATTGACCCGGAACATTCGCGCGGTCTTCAGGAGACCCCCTCCCAGCGCAGAGAATTTTCCACAAATTCAGAAATTTGGCCGACATTTCGATCCTTGGGAAGGTGCGCCGGCAGGACAGAGAATTCTGATTTTCGTTTGGGCAAGCGTATATTCACTAAAGCATGGTTTGTTCTGTTGCAAAGTGCCGAATTATCGATTTGCCATTCCACGTACACCATACACGTTTTTTGTGCATATTTCAATCATTTAATTGCCTTTTGCTATGTTCAGGGGTATGTGAACTCATGTATTGCCTCTGGGCCCTGGCATTGCCTCTGACATTGTGGCTTAGCGATTCCAGACCTACGCAGACTTTCATTGTCTACTTTGCTGTTGGGATATTACTTGTGGGATATGTTTTAGAGAAGCAAATAGCCAAGCACCCTTCAGGGGGAAGGATCATTGAAGAAAGGACTCAGGGTCCACCGCCAAAGCCTTCGCCTTCAATACGAGTTCATAAAATCAAGAAACCTAGTTGTCCGACTCAGTAACCAACACGCAAAATACACCCCGAGAGAGAGAAAGGAACTCAGTCACACTCCACAACTGACACAGGGGCACGGGGTCCCTGATCACCGAGTGCGACACATCAGATACGTTGCCAGGCAATTTGCCATCTAGGCTGTTGATGGAGTGTGATCCTGATACCATTGGCCAACCGAAGATCCAGGCACCGTGCCAAAGCGCGGAGCTGTGGGTGGGAAATGGGGGGCGGGGGTGCAGGAAATCGCCGCAATATGTATGCACTGCAGTGCAGCGGGCTGCCATGCCCATTCCCTGCACCTTTCATGCCCATCACCCAGGGACTCCCCTGAACCTGAGGACTGGGGACTCTAGTAGTAGCTGCGGCCGCTCGGGATCCAGCAGACAGAGTGACAGGCGCATCGCAGGCCAAGAGTTCCATCCAACCTACCTACACCCTTGCTCCGAACAGGGTTGCTCACTGGCCAATAACGCTTCCGGCTGTGTTGGTGGGTGAACTGGACGTTGGACTAGGCGGAGGGGTTTATGGCATGGATGTGCTGCCCTACTTTGGTTCTGAACCGTGTCGCCATTTTCCGCTGCCCCCCGCCTTTTCGCTCGTCTGGGGAAAGGGAGGGGCATACCGTAAAACAGAGTGGGTTTGCCACTTGGTTTAAGCGCTTGGTTGTTTTCTGTGGAGGCGCACCTCCGGGCTGTCATTGGTTCTTTGAGGTGTTTGTATGTGAGGACGGGTTGTGGGTGGAATGTCTGTCCCACTGCTTACAATCAGCTTTCTGCCCTCCTGGCACCCACTCCCCTACCAATGCTGACAGGCTTCACACCGTCAAGTTTGAAGAGGGTGGGGGGGCGTTTCTCAATTGTGGTGGCTCTGTACTGAAGTGGCTCCGTACTGAAAGTAACCATCTTTGGTGGTAATGCGTTGGTTTAAATGCCTTGCATATGTTTGAACAGGCGTTCCATTTTTGCTTGTTTTTCAGCGTTTTTGTCCGGCTGAAATTGTAATGATGGGCGCCTGTATGCTTTGACCATATCTTTGTAAATCAAAGAGCAACAACCCTCAGGTTGCTGTTGAGGGAGGTGTCGACAGTGTTGTTGGTTGTTGTCGAGCGTTCCCAAGGTCTTTCATTGAGGGCTGTTGATTGTTGGTGATTGTTGATGAGGGTGGATGCACTCTTCAGGGTTGCTGAGGGCTGTGGACGGCCTGTGGAGCCGCCCAGTTGAAGGTGTACAGGATTTCGTGCGGCCATGTTGTTGCAGGTTGTTGGCGCTCTGCACAGCTGTTGACGCTGTTGATTCAACAATCGTCACGACCCATCTGCAACCCAAGCTTACCCCAAAGCCCTCCACTCCAAACAATCCTTTACAACGATCCACAACCCTCCCTAGCCCTCAACAGCATGTCGCTTCTGTCCAGGGGACTGCAAACCTTCAAATTCTCCTGAATGCTGATTGCCCTCAAGAAGAAAAGGCTGCGGCCCCCCTGCATTGCAGCGGACGAGCTTACACTGGAAGCCGGCGCTTCAGCTGGCGTTGGCTCAGGTGTCGGGTCGGGCAGCGATACATGGGGTGTAGGACCAGGTGACGGGGTCCTGCTGCGTGGCGGTGTTTTTCCTCCACGAACCGATGACGTGGGTGCCAATCCGGTGGTTGGGTCTTTCGTGTTCTTGCGTTTGGGACTGTGGGCGGGGCTGGCTCGGCCAGTCGGACTGTGCTTGCCATTGGGGCTGTGTCGCCCGCCGGGACTTTGTCTACCGTGTGGACTTCCTTTGACATTCTTGGGGCTGGCGTCAGAGGTCGTGCTCTGCGTTTCGTATTCGTTGCTGGTGTTGATGGACAAACTCTGAAGGTTGCAAGTGCAGGGGGCAGAGGGAAGGGATGCAATGGCGTAAAAGCAGGGCGGAGGGGATAGGTTGACAAGAAGAGCAGCAGGGCAGAAGGGATGGTCCATTTACACCCCCGATGGTGGAAGCGATCGAACCAATGGCGTCCATTACGTGGGCCCTGATAGTGCCTAGGCCAGCAATGCAGTTAGCAGGATTGATGCAAATCAGAACAGGGCAACCAATTTTGTTGACAAGTCTAGGGACCACAGTGCAGTATTCCTGGTATGCGTAAGCTCTTCAAGAAAATGCTGGGCATCACCGTACAATCGCCTGTTCATACATTGGTGACCAGAAGCAGCATTGCGAATTCTCGGCCGCGCCCAACCCTCCTGCTCAGACCAACACAGAATCACAACGAGAAGAGGCTGAATATTGAAAAATCTCTTAACAGATTGCGGTGGGAGGGTTTTTCAACTGCCGGCGGGGGGGATTAGAGCCCTCTGGCTGGGGGCAACCGGGGGGAGGGGGGCTAGAAGGGGAGAGGGACACTTACTTGGGGTCAGGAGAGGGCTAGGTCGATTGGTCAAACCCCAACCAGGGCAAAATATTGGGACCCAGTTCAGGGCACTTCCACCCAATCTGTGCCTGTGGGAGGGCCGGAGCTGCAGCATGTTGCAGTGTGCTCTTTGAAGAGCGGCTGCGTGTAGAACCCTGGAGCCGTCTTTTACCACCAAGTGGACCCTTCCCGACAGCACCGCCTGTGAAATACATGCGTGGCGGTGAAGGCCCGCAGACGCGCGACGGCCCTCGAGCACTTTGTGCTGGTGAGGACAAGAACATTGCACACTGAAAATCATGCAGCCCACAGACAGCCAACTGCGCACTTTCTCTGTGCCCTGACCCCCGTCTTTGTTGGTGCCATGTTTGCATCCCTGCGCAGTGATGTGGAGACAGCGGCAATACATTTGTACACCTTTGATATATCCATACATGGACCAAAAGGCTGAAAATGTTCAATGTGGGCTCTGTCTGAAATATGCCAAAGATACTTGCACATGCTTCCCAAGTGGTACCTCAAGAGCTCGTTTCCTGGTCTTTTCGGCATGCACGCACCGGTCACCCCATTCCAGGGCCCGCGTGCAACCGGATGCCTGACAATTGTCAGCAAAAATGTCAGCTTTGCCACCTCAGCTGACTGTCACGTGCACACTGTACCAGTCCCCGCACCTTTGGCTCTCCAGCTGAGACAATGTCACACAAAGACAGGTGTCCTGTATTGATATTTGGCGTTCAACACTGGAGAATGGCTAAACTCTGGTCGTCGGACAGCAACACAGTCCAGACTAACATCCAACAAGCCAGTGTGTAAGGATGTGCGGCGGGTATTGCTGGGGATCCAAAGCGTCGGATGGGTAGCGGCGGGTGGCTGCAAAGCGTCGCCTCCCTGACTAGAACCAAATTTTGGGCTCAGGGACTTGGGCAATACCTCATCATGGTGGTCAGGGCTTTCTGGTTCATTGGCCCTCTGAGGTTTTCTGAGGCTCTTGGCAGAGGTTTTCCGAACCAGCTTGCTTCTTGGTGTGGATGGACTGACAACATGGGGAGTGAATGAAAGGTGTGGACAAAAAGATGGAATGAAAAGGAAGTAGGCAAGGTGGGACGGTACTAGGGGGAGGGGGAGGTGCAGGGTGAGAGGCAAGGGCGGAAGGGCATGAGGTGGCGAGGCGCACACAGGTATGGGTCTCGAGCTGGGTTGGTGTGTGGCTGGCTCCAGACCCAGGGGTACGGGCTAGGTTGGCTCCAGTGTGGGCTTGTGCTGCCATGGCTCGGGAAACGGTTGAGGCAGGAGCCAGGGTTGCGGCTATGGCTGTCGCTGTGGCAGGGCCAGGGATTGGGCACGTCAGCACCTGTTTGCGGGGACAGACAGACAATTTACTCCTGGACTTGGGTGCTTGCTTCACAATTCTCTTTTGTGGTCCGGTCTGGTGCTTCAGGAGCCGTTCCGTTCATACTTCTCACCTGGTCTCATCGTACTTTTGTATCTTCCCCACACGGGTGAACCCCTGCCCCCTTGACCCCCATCCCCCCCTCTTCTGTTAGGTAGCCCCACTGGCTGCCCACCTCTCGCAGTTGTTCTTCACCCTCCCTCTTCACCCTCAACCCAACGGCCAGGCAGCCAACCACCTCCGCACCAGTGGAGGATTCCCTCCACAAAAGGCGTACACGTACGTACACCCGGAAATACCAACCGGCATACTCCTTCAGCCTTTATGGCGCCATCCCTTCCCCCCTTTTCAGTGGAGACTCTGCCCAGCCCGGTTCACAACCTGACACCATCTTCGCCCCTGTCCCAGCTTGAGCCCCAACTCTCTCTTGGAGCGTGGCTGGCCATAACCTGTTGCTCCCGTTGGCAGCAGGGCTGTGTTAATTCAGATTCCCCATGCGTCTACCAAACAATCACATCATCAAAAATGTTCGACTACAATTATGGTCCTGTGCAGCACACGCAGCACTCAAAATCTGTTTTGCTTGCGAAGGCTCTAAGAACAAGCCCTGCTTCAAACCTGCCAATGGGATGGTGGCATCGGAAGAGATGCCAAGGGTTCACATGTTGCAACACGCAGCAGGGGCCTGCAGGCTGCACGTAAGTGTTGTCACGTGAAGCTCTCCCTTGCTTCCTCCCCCCCCCCTCCCCCCCCTTCTGATATGTCTCTGCCACCCACCCATTACCTATGCATTAGACCCTCGTACCTCCCCCCAGGGTCTCACTTTCTGCTCATTTTTGTTTTCTTTGCAGATAGTGTATGATATAATGGTCACAGGGTGCACTGTCTTGGTTTGTTTGCCTTTGGCGGCGCCTATGGGCCTCTCGCCACTGCTCATTCTGACCCTCTGTGGGCCCGAACGTGTTTTGGTTGTGTCACGGAGCCCCTAGATCACTTGTCCTGCTTGACTACTCCGGAGTCGGCTTTCCCAGAGACGGGCTGTTGCCCGTGCCGTTGACCAGGTGCATCCAGATGCACAGTCCGAAACATGCTGGGCTTGCCCACTCTAGCACTGAATTGTCCGCGCCGGTGTGTGCATCTGCAGGATAATTTTCCGGACAGGGGCTTCTAACAACCACAATGGAGCAGAACCCCCATTGTGCAACGTGGATCATTGCATGCGAGTTGTTTTTGGGGGATGGGGACATGATGAGGTTACAGAGGGCACGTGAGGAGGCAGACGCCCGTTTCATCACAACACCGGAACGGCACCAGGAGAGGGACAGGCGTAGCGTTAGGAGAGGCTTTGGCATTGCAGAAGGAGGATTCGGAAATTCGTTTTCAGGTTCAGGATTGCTGGTATGCTGACGCATATCGTGCGGAATCGACCTGCCCAGCCACCAGGGAAGTATTGGCATGGCCGTACACCATTGCGGGGGGGGGGGATCCCCCCCCCCCCGCAGACCAAAGTGACCATAGCAGGAAAAAACGAAATTTAACCCCCCCCCTTCCATTGTCATGCGCGTGATAATATTTCTGTGCGTGATAATAGGGGGTGCGTGATATTATTTTGACCGCCGCCCAGGGATGCGCAAAAGATTTGTGCAACTGTGACCCCTGCTCTGGGGGGGGGGATTGAGGTCCTTTGCGATCACGCTCACCCTCAGTTGCTGTCCTGGCTGCTTTGCGTGTGGCTGGGTTGAGGTATGCAGTGATCCCTGGTGGCCCTACCATGTTTGTGCAGTCAATTGACACTGCTTTGGCAGCCTTGTACAGAACTGCCCATCACCGGTTGTTTTGCTACACAGGCCACCAGAATGCTGTGAATCTCCTGGATGTGCCAACACTGTTTCAAGATTTAGGATACATCGATCCAACAAAGCTCAAGTTGCGTGTCCCATTCCAGTTCGCTGTTCCCCAGCGTGCCGATCTCCCAAGGGGAGATGCATCCGCTCCTCAACCCAAGCCCAAGCGCAACCCTAAACCAGTTTCAAGGCAGTTGTCAATGTTCGCATTTCTCTCCAAATAACTGGACCAAGTAGCAACGGTGTTGCAAGAAATCCTAGTTTCCGCCTTTTGTGTTGCTACCTCTAACGTCAAGAATTGCATGCGTGATATTATTTTGGAGGTATAACACATTATCATGCATGCGTGATATTATTTCGGTGCGTGATAATGATGGGGGGGGGGGGTACCATTGGAAAACTCTGGTCGGGCCATTTTTGGTATACAAATTTTTGGCTCTCAGGCCCCCCCAAGCGTTTTTCGAAAATCCGAAAAGCAAGAAGACCTCCATGGATGTCGTGTGCCGAGAGAGAATGCACTAATCACAGCAATACGGTGCCCAGCAAAAAGACAGGGAACAACAAAACACAGAACACAAGCAGCCAAAACAACTCCAGACGAAAATTTGCACCGGAAACGTTGCCGAATCACTTGAGGAGAGGAGGGGCGTCAAAGGGGGGGATTCTGAGCCCCGCCCCACCTCAACCGTACCAACTCATACCCACTCAGTATTTATGGCGCACACACCTTCTGGTCCCGAGTTTGCATGGAACTGCGGGACTGGGACTTTCGGGCAAGGGGCTTCAGCTCAGGCTAAGGCTAGGGTTGGGGACAGTGTGGGGGCTAGGGCAAGGGCTATGGCTATGGCTATGGCCGTGGCTGGACTGGGGCTCGGACATTTGGATAAAGACTGTTGTGGGCGATGTGGGTCTCAGGCTTACGGCTATCACCAGGTCTAGGAGATCTAGGGCTCGGGTGAAGGTGTGGCCCAAGCTTGCCTGGGCTGAGCCTGATCCACAGCCGAACCCAAAGCCCTGGCTTCAGCGGGGCTCTGGCAAGACACTGCGTGAGAATTGGGAACAGCCCACACCTGCTGCTCTCTGACGTAGAGTTAAGCCGCTTGGTTCGCGCCGGCTCTTTTCCGTTGGGGGTCGAATGGCGGCGGTTGACCGCCTTGCCGGACGGCTTCTTGGTGAGCGCAGCCGCCAGAGCGCTCTTCTTGGGCTCGGCGGGCGTCTTGACCTTGACGTCTCGGGCTGTGGACCCCGAGGAATCGCTGCGGTTGCCTATTCCGGCCTTCGCCTTCGGCTTCGGCTTCGCAGCCAGAGAGCTCTTGCTGGTCGTCGCGTCTGCAACCGGCCGCCGGATGATGGTGCTGGAGGTGCTGGGGGCGGTCTTGATGACCGAAGAAGGGCCCTTCGTGACTGCAACCCTTTGGCTTGCAGGCGATCGAATCCCGTTCGTGGGTGAGATGGCCTGGGATGACGTGGGGGTGATAGGCTTACTGCTGCTCCGGGTCTTCTCGTCAGCAAGCTCCCTCTCCCTCGCCTCAGCCTCCGCCCGCTGCCTTTCCTCCTCCAGCTGCTGCAGCCGCTGCTGCTCCTGTTGCCGCTTCAGCTGTTCCTCCTCCAGCTTTAGCTCCAGCTCCTGCCGCCGCTTCTCCTCCTGGAGATCATAAGGGGAACTGTTGAGCATCCGGCAGGCGATACTGCGACTAACCCAAGTAGGGTGGTAGGTTCAGATCCTCAAAAAGACAAATGATTGAGCATGTGGCAATCTTCGATACGACATTTCCATCAGCAAGCAATTTTGAGACCATGCGAAATAAATGGGAGCAGCAGCTCAAACAAATGAGACCGAAACTTTTTCGAAGCCAACAGAATATAAGAAAGGGACGACCCTCGGCAGCTCAACCAATGTGCACTTCCATTACATCAAAGCCCAAATGTTAAATCCAAGAGGAAATTTTCCAATACAGTATAGTCGCATATGTGGCAAAATGAACTAGTTCGAGAAATGAGTGTGCGTGTGGGGCATAATTCCCACCACCACTGACCTGGGAAATGTAAAACAGGGCCAGGGGCAGGGATGTACGAGAAAAGAGGAGGGCCCACTTTTGAGGCGAGATTGGGCTATCCCCTCGTCGGTGGACTTTGAGGTTGGGCATTGGGGTCGTTAACGCCATCTCATGTGACTGGGGCATGTGCTGTGTGGTTAAGAGGGGGAAGGGCTCCTCCCGGAAAATGTTTTGTTTTCAAGCATCATTTGCCCCAAAGACAGATATCTATCAAAGAGGCCATGTCCGCAAGAGTGGACGCGGTGTTGTGCAGGGGTGCTCTCCTTGGCCCCGTCGTCATGATGCGGTCAGACGTGCCCGAAACACCAAGCAACAATGCCACGCAGCGTACCTGCAAACGTCTCTCCTCCTGCAGCCGCTTCTCCTCCTGCAGCCTTTTCTCCTCCTGCAGCTTCTTTTCCTGCTGCTCCTGCAACCGCCTCTCCTCTTGCTTCTGCAATTCCAAATAATCGGGCTGCGAGGGAGGCGTTGCTGGCCGAGCAGGGACGGCGTGCAGGGCAGGCGGCGCATGCGGGCTGGTGGAATTGTTACTCGTCGCAGCCGTCGGCTCGTGCTCGGGCGTGGCCCGCGAGCGATTCGGCTGCGGACTGTGGGTGCGGCCCGTCGCGTCGCCGCTCCGGGGCGAGACCTGGTAGCCCCCGCTCCGGGGCGAGACGGGGTTGGCGGGCGGGGAAGGCGGGGCTGCCTTGGCATCGGTGGCCCGCGGCTTAGGAGACACGGGCTGGCTCGTGAAACTGAACTTGCGGGACGGGATGCCCTGGATTTTGCTCACCGGTGAATAATCGGCGCCGGAGTTGGAACGGTAGAGCATATCCGAATTGTCCATCGACGGCTGTCGGGCCTGTCCTGAGGGTCGTAGCTGCGACTGCTCCTTCATATTGAAAACCTGCACAGTCACAAGGGCAGTGAAGGCGGTGGTCGGTCCGCATGATTGGGGCTGAAGAGGCGGCACTACTCACTCAGCAAGCTTCAATCCGCAATTTGCAATCAGCAAGCAACCCTCCCCTTGGGGCTCAACGAGAACAAGGCACTGGATGTGGAGCTATCACTTTGCCAACCATGGACATTGCAGTGTACTGCGCAACATCCAAACCCCGACCCCATGCGATCGGGGGGCATGGGACAGTGGTGACTGGAGTGGGAAGCGGCAGCGATACCTTACTTGGGACCGCCTCCATCTCATTCCTAATCTCGCTTGAGGTGAACGAACTCTCGTGCGGCACTGCTGGGGAGGGGTATCTTGGGGAGGGGTAGCGGGTCGTGGAGGCGGGCCGGATGGTGGAAGAGGGGCGGATGGGGGCGGCTGGCGGGTATGACGAGCCGCCGTTGGGGCTGCTGCTGCGTTCTGACCCCCGAACGCCCGGCGAATGTCCTCTCATATCCCGCATCGGTGAGTTCTGGCTTCGGAGGTCGCGGCTGGAGCTGTTCATCGCCGAGCGCACGTTCGGGGACATTTGTCGGACCTGGGGCGACACAGTCCGCACGTTGGGGGACACCTGGCGGACGTTGGGGGACATCTGGCGCATGCTTGGCGACGCGGGTCGCATGATGCCGCTCCCCATCCCGGGGTTCAAGACATTCGGGTTGGGATTCGTCGGAAAATTGCGGATTGAATTGTTGGTAGTGGGTGAATGGGCAGACCCAGCGTCACCATGTATTCCGGGCGAGATTGGCCGCGTCACCCCGGGTGAGGGGTTGCTGCTGCGGCGGTTGGCATCCATGTCCAAAGAGTTCGAAAAGCTTTGTACAGGCTTTCCGTGGCTGGGGGATAGCTGCGTGTGCGAGTTTGGAGACAGAGGTATTGTTCTGCTATTGGGCTTCGCAATGGTGCGTGAATTGTGCGGCATCACCATGCTGTTGGTTTTGCGAAAGCTACCACCTTGAAAGGATGAGGTATGGGATGTGTTGAAATTGATCTCGTCGTTGAGCTTGCGAAAGCTACCACCTTGAAAGGATGAGGTATGGGATGTGTTGAAATTGATCTCGTCGTTGAGCTTGTCAAGTTCAACTAATGTTCGTTGTACGTCATGGCCATTGCTTTCTAGCACCCTGGTGACCTTTTCTCGGGGGACTTGGGGATACATCGCCACTAATTCTCCGATATGCCGATTCTCTGAAGTCGACATTTCGCCGGATAGAAATGGGCTTCAAAACAAAGCTGTGGACAAAGAATGTGGGCAAAGTCACGGGTGAAGGAAAAAACGACAAAAACCAAACGCTTCAATCTCAAGTTGCCTCGGCACACTATCTATTGCGTCGGCGGCGAGCAAAGGTGCCGCGCATACTTTGTCATGCGCCACTACCCCGCGAGCACCGTGCCCTGTCTATTCACATCAAACCACTACGGCGCCACCGGTTACATGAATGGATGGATGGATGGATGGATGGGTTCCACCGACGAAAACTTGGAAAGCTCGATTGATTCAAGTGAGAAACCCCTCGTCCTATGGTGGTGCATCGCGAGTCGGAAGCACAACCAACAGCACCGTGAATAACACTCAACTTGTGATCGTGACCACCGGTGACCTTCGTGATATTCGTTGGCGAAACGTACAAGAATACCAAATTATTATTTGGAAGAAAGCCTCCATTCGTTTGCATTTGTGTCAAACGCAAGAGCTAAACTTGTATGAAGGGGAATGTCGTATGAAGGGGAATGTTTATTCGTAGATTCGTCGGAGACACAAACGTACGGGGTACAAGTTGTATTTGCACGCGTGCGACCGATGGCCACTGTCTTTGACGCAACCAATGGTGGCTGGCCGCAAATTATCAATATGTGTTGGGCGTTGCTTGGTGCCCATTTGCGAACCCAAACACTACCACCGCTTTAATGAACCCTTATTGGAACAACGGTGAGGTGTCTTCCCCAATAGATGTGCTCGAAAGACGACAATCATCGGTTGCGGGTTGTCAAACAAAACCGCGAAAACGAGCCATGATCGCGAACAAGCGCGACAACTGGTTGGCAAGCCATTGATTGAAATCGACAAATAAGAAGAGATTACCCTTTCGGTCAAAACAACTTGTGCGCATTTCAACGATTTTTACATCTTTGTCCTCTCTACGAACTTGAGCAAACACGAACACATGAGGAATATGGCCTTTAGCATGGAGCACTAGCGATCAAAATCAAAAACCTCAGAGTGTTCCAGAGTATTATGGAAAACGCGGTTGAGTTTGTGTGATTGCCTGAGGCATCCGTTTCTTGATCTCGGAACATTTTTTCGTGTATTTCTTGTCCGAGCGTTAGAAATGAGCGTGGCTTCGAAAAAACGATGATTACGTGTTGCAATTATTATTGGTGATTAGTCGGTCGCTAATTGCAACCAAGTTAAAGGGGTGTCACATCGACCCCTCCGCACATCTCACATACCAAGGTCAAACGCGAGTTCAATTGCATGATTTCCACTTCCCGTTTACACCTTTGGTGACAATTTTGTGCTCCCGTGCCGTACGGCTGTACGGTCAAACTTATGCAAACAAACATAATTGTATGCAAACCCAGAAACAAACAATAGAACCCAGGAAAGAGCGATTGTCTAAGACACAGTGCACACGATGGTCTTAATGCGTTTGAGCTCGCGTTCGAGCATCGCTTCGATGCGTGTAATTCTCATGGTGTACCACTAATTGCTTTTAGAATGCCTGGAAAACGAGTCGAGAAATTGATGGATGATTTGCGGAGCCTCAAACAAGCCACGCATCATGACCACATGGTTGTGACACGTTGTGACACGTGTGACACGGAAGGTTGTAAGTTTAGATGTTCTGCACCTGCATCAGCATACAAATTTTCTAACGAAGCTCCGCATGAAGCTAGTTTGGAACGGTTCCGCCAACTGCTTTCTCGAATATTCGGATTGGCGTACATGCAACTTGGCCAAACATTTTGTGACACGGAAAGGTAGGAAGGGCAGCAAAATTTTGGCATGTGGCGAACAAATTAAAATTCATCCCTAGCCAGCTAGTTCGCGCCCCACAAACTTCACAAATTCTCAAGGGACCCTTTTCATGGTTTCCTTTCTCACCACTATCTTTCACGACGAAGGGTAAAATGACTTGTCGAGCAGAAAGGGCATGCATGCTTTGCAACGTCGAGATATCGCACACCGTCTCTGCCTAATGAGCTTGAGTTGGCGGTCACCGACAACGCACACCCTACATCTTTTCAAGAGTTCCGGACTTGACTTTCGGAGGTCATGTTTTGCACACAAACCAAACCGGGAGCTCTAGCAAAATGATATCATGATATCACCGACAATATCACGTCTTTTGCTTTCTTTCGGTACGTCTGTTGTAATAAGGTCTACTATGGGTTATACGGGAGAACGTTCAACATTGAACCATGATGTAGGCAAAACTTTGAGGCATGTGCAATCAAACGTTTAGCATGTCATTGTTGTATTAAATTCGCCTATTGGAGGCCGATCCAAACAGCCGTTGAAATGTTGCCGCCCCAACGAGAAACGAAGGGAACAATTGCACACGTGTGAATGGATCCCATTTGGTTGTGTTATCGTGGGAAGATATGGCACAACCTTCTCAGTGGGTATCAAGCGAATCGCATATTGGTCAAGTCGCATGATTTGGGCCCTCCCGGTTTCTTCAACTGTTGCCCTTGATGACAAAGGCATTGAGTGCCGTTGCCCTTGATCTGGACGAAGCCGCGCAAGCACAACAATTAAGGTGTCATGAGTCAAGTCAATAGGTTTGTTCTGCCAAGACAAGACTGCAAGGTGTTAGTGACCGAAAAGTCTGGGGTGCCTGCGCAGTATGGCAAACAGTGCAATCCGATGCCATTCAGTGGCGTTTCCAGTAAAACGGCAAGTTTGAATCCTTTAGCGAGGAAGGGAGTACATTGAGCTGAAACGTGTAATGGATAACAATGCATTAAGACCTTCACCATGGGACAAAAGTCTTAGCTGAGCAAAGTCAAGGGATGCGTGACAATGTTTCCATCACCACTGGATTTTTGCCCCTTCAGTAACGTTCAACACACTGTAAACTGTTGCTGCAAACCCCCCCCCCCCAGGCGCAGGGGCAGCTACATGAGTATGGCCATACAACGGGGAATACACCTGAACCCCTGGGCACCTACAGACATTGGTCCATGGCTCCAAAGGCAGGGTGTTATTCGCACTATTCCGGTCATCTGAGGTCCCTGAAGCTGAGCTGTCCACGCTATTTCAGGTGTCCCGCCAGACTGTTTTTAGTGCAGAATTATGGCATGATATTGTTGTCACCGAAGGGCGCAGTCCTTAGAGGGTGTCTTAGGCACAGTAGAGAACATCAAAAAGGATGCCCTGGGTAGAAGCAATACTTTTGAACGGTGCGCGGAGTTTGCTTAGTGTCGACCTGCGAGTTTCTCTTTCTGAAGAGCAAGCTGTGCACCTCCCAACTTAGCTCTCCTCAGTGAGGTCAGGGTCGTGACCTCCGTTCTGTTACGCAGCCTAAAATGCTGGCGGATTCTGAAACCGGTCGACTACTGCTTCGAGATGGCACGCAAGTGGCAGGTGCTTTGCCCCCGGCAGGTGACAGAGGTTCAAGTCTTTCTACTCCTGAGGCAATCTTTATGCCATTAGTGCCATATGCAACTTATCTCCCCACCCGTTTTGGAGTCATAGCAGTTCAGAATCAAGTCTATCCTTCCGGCTTCAAAACCCTTTGGTGGATAGCGTGGATAGAGTTTCGGGTCGGAAACTTGCAGCCAAAACAGGCTGCACCTGGCGCACGCGACGCATACGGAGTCGAAGCCGCTGCGTTCACACTCCTTTTCGCTCAGGTGGTGAAATACCGCCCCCCCCCCCCCCAAAAACGCCCCCAAAACGTGGGTATATCCGGACGGTGTGTGGTCACCACGGGGTGTGAGGAGGTTGCCCGGGCGAGTTTTCACTTGGTCTTGGACACCTACTGGACCATTTCCCTTCGTGGTGGGCAACCTCCTTCCAAGGGCTCCAAGTGGCAGACATAAGAACAAGGCATACAAAAGGCACAAAACGAGCAGCAAAAACACCTCTCACTGACCACTGTGCAGTACAACCTCCAGGCGCTCTCTGAGTTCCTGCTTCTTGCCTGTCACCCTCAGTTTGCCTCCAGAGGCATTGTACTGCTTGATAGCCTGTGTTAGAACTGCTTTGGTTACCTTCCCTTGGACCTGAGGCACCAAACCCACCATTTGCAAGTGCTGCACAAGCTGTTGGTCCATGGCAAGTTTTTCAAGTTTTGCCCTCTTGTTGGCATTCTCGTGCAGCAGCTTGCCTAACATTACCTCAGAGAATCGCCTCACACTGAGCTCAGGGTCCGCAAGCCTTTCTCTACCTCTCTTCTGTGTGCCACCAAGTCCTCAGGAGCCACTTCGTCACGGTAAGAGGACCTGTGGCACCGAACCCAGGCTGCAATTAGATGCATTCGCATGTGAGGGCATCTGTCCAGGTGCATTCTCATGTAATGGAACACAGATTCACCCCAACGGTTGGTCCCACGGATTAAGGTTGGTACCTTCATTTCAAGGAAAGGCATGAGGTGTGTTTTTACTGTGTGCTTCAGTGAGTCTACAAGAATGCGACAGATGGTTAGCTGAGTGTGGGACTCTGGGAACTCTGGGAACTAGAAGTCATCTGAGACGAACTGCACGACTGACTGCTTGCTGACTGACTGCTTGCTGTGTCTTCGTCGAAGGTAGGTGTGCGGCGGGTACGGCGACTGTCAGCAGGCAGAACACACTTCTTGTGCCAGCATGCCTCACAACACAGAGGTGGACCTGGATGCGGATTGCGAAAATGTGACTCAAGGGGAGCAGGGACAAGTGAGAAATAGGCATTTGGCGAGTGCTTGCCAACCGCACAGTACCGCGTCGTCTTGCCCTTCTTTCTGTTGCCTGCGAATGTGCCCCAGTGAAACTGCGCGGAAGTCATTGCTGCTCCCAAATATGGCCTTTGTAGCCAACATATGATATTCCCCCCTGTGGGGGTCCGGGTGCATACACCAGTCTAAAATGCACAGAAATGCGAACGACTGCGTACCTAACGTCGAACGCAACAGCATTAGTTCAACCCAACGGACAAAATACACGTCGAAATCCACATCGCGTTACAGCCTATGTAGGGCACAGTCTCGAAATCTTCACATTAAAGGGCATTCATCCATGGTCTCGGCACGTCTAAAAGCGAAAAGTTCCAAATCCCATTTTAAGCCCTCAAAATGGCGCGTCGCACGCGATTTCACCTCCTGACTTTTCGCTGCATTCTTTTGGTGACATTCAATGCAGATCGGCGCACATCTGTGAGACCCAGCAGTTCATCGTTGAAATTCGTCAGTCCATTAACAAGAAGCATCCTTTCCAATCCGGCCGAAAATAGCTGATTTGCAAAATCTCCGACGGAGTACGTGCAATTTACAATTCCTTGCAAGCGATATCAATGAGTGATCATAATTTAATTATTCCTCCGTTGATTATGCATGCTTGTTGTCGATGGTGCACTTGAACCGCGTATAGCCTCGCCCCGTACCGCCCTCACCCAATGAAACGAAACGAAGTACGTGCTCCACAATCCAAGCCATCATCTCCATCACCATCTCAAAATTGTCGCATGTTGGCCGACCGCTTAAGGTAAAAAACCCCTATCGAGGGCCACTTTTGGTCCGGCAAAATCTGGCCGATTTCTGCAGACCTGGAGGGCCAGTTTTTTTCAGGTTACAGATGCCGGCTGGGGCCAGTGATTGCCGTTTACAGAACCGTTTTTGGTCGCAGGACCGTGGAAAACAATTTAAATAGAAATCGCCCTTTTTTAGGCGCTCCAGACCCCCCTGCTCCTATCGAGGCCACCCTGCATCGTGGAATTTTTACCAGCGCTTTTAATTTCTTGCAGATTTCTTTCCATATCCTACATTGTTGAGGTAAAACATTGCCCCAAATCACAAGACATCCATAAAAACATACAAAACTTTCAGGCACTTTTTAATTGTTGGATCATGGATGTAGTGGCATGCGGAACACCAAAGAAAACGGTATAGGGTCCCACGGATCCCCAACAAAGCCTGGTCTTTTTTCTTATTCTTTAAACAAGGATGCTATGAATATGGAAAGGGTGTTTTGGCGATGGTTTTTTGCAAACGAGTGAGATGAGGGTGGCAAAGGCGTTGGGAGGTGTTGTCAAATCGGAGGGAGATGTCGTCAAATGCATTGAGGTTGGCTGCAATAGTAACAAGCAATGGCTTCTCCACCGCATCACTTGATCTGAACAATAAACAAAAGGAAAAGGGGGAGAAACAACAACACAAGAAGGTGATGGAAGAAGAAGATTAAAGAGAAGATACAAGATCCCCCAAATGGTGTTTTTTTACTCCACAACATGAATTTCATGTGGCATGTTTGAGTTTGGTGGTTTTTCAAATGAATGATGTGCCTCACTTCCGAGTCGTTTCCTTGCCTTTGATCGACGTGTTGCCTTGCTAGGAGGGACAATTGGGACATTGCTAGGGCCATTGGTAGCGAGTTTCAAAGGGTTTTGCACAAAAAGACAACCTAAGACCAAAGTGGCCCTCGATTAGAGCAGCGGCCTCGATTAGGGCGTTTTACCTTATCGGCAAAAAGTGGGCTCGCGTTGACTGTTGACTCAAGAATTGGATCATTGTGGGGCTTAAGAGTGGTCATTGTTCCGCCCCTTGGGGGAGGATCGGGGTTCGGCTACATTTTTGCATGGGGCTATTCCACCACCACAACCATACCGCATTAACCTTAGACAAGTGCATGCTTTTCAACCGCATGTAGATTTGCATCGGTGTCATGAGGACCATTGAAGCTTCGCATTACGAAGATTGCTTTCTCTTCTTGTTTAGGCAGCTTCACTTTTGGTTTGCTTGACTCGGGAGATGTCATCGGCGGACGCTGCTCGTGCCAAGCGATGGGAAGAGGGTGCCAAGCTAAGAGAGCAAAAGAAGGTGTGGTTAGTTGTGGCTGGCAAGGTTCCTAGCCCTACGATTGCTAGGAGCACTTGCAAACAAACAAAAGTCATATGTAAAAGGTAAATTATTCGGGGTTGTCAATATCCAAATGAAGGCATCGATGGTGCATTTTCGTCTCCCAAAATCCACAAAGCCCACCATCCACGTCACGGTATCATGGTGGCTTGACCCCATTAAACAAGGTTACAGATGACACCATCTGAGGTGCTTGTGAGTGGGAGCAATAGCATCGACAATGGTGTTGTTTCCCATAGTTTGGACATCACTTAGAAGAGCCATGGATTGTCATGTTTTCAAATTTTTTGTGAGTGGGAGCAATAGCATCGACAATGGTGCCACTTCCCATAGTTTGGACATCACTTAGAATTGCCATGGATTGCCATGTTTTCAAATTTTTTTGTGGGTAGCTTAAAAACTCTGGTCATGCACCATGAAATACGAAACTTCGCAATTTTTTTCGACAACCCAGCCCTCATCCAAGAAATGAAGACGCCTGGGAAAAACATGAAAATTGTCATGGGTGTTCCATTTGGGGAGATATGTCCTTGTGTTTGAGTGTAACACGCCGGGAGCAACCCACCTAATAACAACTAATCACTAACTAATCACGAAGCCAAACGGGGGTCGTCAAGGCCATAGTCAACTCAAACACCCAATCGAACGGTGACGCGCTACCACCACGCCCTGATTCCGGGTCTTGCAACATGCATTATGAAAATTATGAGGTGTTGTTCACGTTTTCGCGTTCGACTTCATGTCCCAACCCGAGCGTTGTTACAGAGTAACAACACCTTCCCTTCTTCACCTAATCGTCGTTCTCATTCGTTCCGCATCAAATAATGTCATCATTTCGTGAACTAGAGGTAAATGGTGAATTGTTAGCTGCTCCCATTGGTGACGCAAAGGCCTTTGCTCTTTGAAATATGTTATCGGCAACTGCATACTTTTTTGTGCTTTTTTGTGCACTCTCAGCCTCTTATGTGTGAGTAGCTTTTCTGTGCTATCGTTGCGCTCGGTGTGCCTTTAGTCTCGGTCTCTTGTGGCATTATTATCCCGGCCATGTCGAAGCATGTGGTTGTGGGTTGTGGGACACTTCATGCTTGTATTTTGGCATTTGGTTTGTTACTAAGTTTGTGTCAATGAGGAAAAAATGTGTCTTTCTCGCCGTAGTTTACATGACAAGCTACATCAAGTACGGTGCCGTAGATTACTCGTCAAAATACTAGAGTCCATTTAAATATACCGCGTTTGACGCAAGTAATTGACTCGAAAGCCTAAACTCTAGGAAAAGATTGAAATGTGCATGAGCAAGGCCATCGGTCGCTCCGACCACTTTGCGATACCCACCACAATACTCAACAATACCCAACCTCCGCAACGGGACGTGAAACCTTCCGCGCAATCAACGCGTTCCAAGCATAGCGGGGCTTGTTATCTTGGACGCATAATTGCCCCCGTTTGTCCCCGTGCCACAAAATACTCATTCAAACCAAACCACGTTGCGGATGAGTGGAGCGGTGGAGAAGGAATCATTGCCGCGTTACCTCCATGCGTATGGTAATAATGGTATTGCGAACAAGTGGTGACTGATCGTTCCCATGCAACCCCCCCGCCCCGGCAGTCTTTTTGAGGTTCAACGAGGTGTGATTTGAGAATAATGCCTCATTTTTGACATTTGGTGGTGCACCGGCTTCGTTTTCTATTTCAAATCATTTCAGCTGTCTCTTTAAATTAGGCCTCACCCACCCACCCCACCCTCCCACACCCAAGCTCTCCAACTACCCTCCATTAAGTCCCCGAAGGATGCCAGAAACTCAAAATTGGGAAAACTCTTGGTGGGTGTTAATTTGGGGGGGGGGGGGGGCATGTAGATGGTGATAAGGCGCTTTGACGTAGATTTACCCTCATTTGCGGCGTGGTGGACAAAGTGTTACTTCGGCAACCCGATTCTCGCAGGCCGCCCGAGAGGCCCGGCAAGCTTCACGTGCCAAGGCGGCCCCAAAGCCGACCGCCAAGGCGCCCCGTGCCCCGAAGCCAACTATCCCAGTGGACGAGGCACCGGTGTTGGAGGAAGTGCACATGTCCGAAAACCCTTGCGATGTGAAGTCCACCGAGGCTCCGAAACGCGACGTGGAACAGGTTAGACCCACCCAAAAGCTGTTCAATGCCAACCTCGACTTCTTTGTTTTCCTTGGATGTAGCACCGACGCCATTCAATGGCCGTTGATGGACAACCGACAACAGTGCCCGTTGATGGGAACCGACAGCAGCCGACAATTGAGGCCGGATGCTAGGCATCTTACAGCGGTTGCGCAGTACTGCAAGAAAAGGACGTGGGATATCAAGGATGATCCGAGAAGAGGAGGGTGCGGGAGGGTCATGCCCAAGGAGGAAATTGTGGATGCCTCCAGGTCGTCGGGGATCTACCACACTCGAAAACCATGTTGGTGGGTTGCGGGCAGCCCGCCCCACATGTACCACCAAATCATCCATCTTTATCTACATGCTTTCTGGCTCGTCCTTCATGTCTTACCTCAGCGGTCTTGCTTGTGCCGTCCTGTTGTTGGACCTTTGGCAATTTCATGGACTACGGTCTCCGCATCTGGTGAGCTTTGGTGTTGTGGACACGAATGAAGCCGAGCCAACCACCCCCCACCCCCCACATGTGTAAAAACCGGTATCACAATTATTTTACTTCACGAGACCATAGGCCAATTGAACAATTTGTGACAAGGTTGCCGCATCGTTGTATCGGCCAGGATCATCTTGTGGGGTCGCCTTCGATCGTGCGCCCTCGCCCATTGCAAAGCAGGCGAATCACCACACATACCTTTCTCTTTATGTTTCGTCCTTTCCAATGTTCCCACCCTCAAGAGGAACATACTTGTAGGAACCGCCTTGCCCGTTGAGTTGTCTCCGTTGCTGCACTGCGAATATGCAATCGCGCTATGCGGCGGCTCTTTGTTGCGCAAGTGGAGCTAGTGTGCTTTGCTGTTCGCAGGCACTGGGTGAAGCGAACAACGGCGCTAAAATGAAGAGACAGAAGACAACGGTGTGTTTTGTGAGGCCTCACTGTGAGTGGGCTGGCTGACTTCGGAGCACACAAAAGCATGAGAGCCCCCACTCATTTTGGTACTGCTCACACTTGGCGTGAACACAAAACATACAGACAATGCGGCACTGCCCACTTTGTAACTGCTCTGGCCTACTCCATGTGTTCCTTGTATTGCCACCACTTAACTGCCAATGAAAGCAGTGCTATTCCAACCCTGTCATACGGCGCTTTACCAAAGCCCCCTGCACGGCCGTCGTCCCAATGAGTCTTTGTGACCAACAATCATGTCCCAATGCTACCAAGTGTGTGTTGGTGCATGTATTTCAATACGACACACAACATAGTGCAGAAGCAACCCGTTGGTATTTGCCGGCTGGGGTTTCTTTTTCAGGGAGGGGAGGGCACATGATCTCGTCGTGCTCCACTGTTTCCCGACCGATGTGGGCAGGAATATGCAGGGAAAGGAAAGCCTGCGCTCTAGTATGGATCTACAGGTGTGTTGGGCTGGGGTGACCGTTTTGGCATGGCCTGTGAGGAGCGTCGGTTCAGCTCCCTCGTGAGAACCGTCAGGTCACAGGCATTTAGAGAAAGGTATTGCAGGGTAGGCCAGCCAGCGGTTTGTAAAACGGCATCAGACGTAGGGACTGCCAGTCGGAGGGCTGATGTATTCTGCTTCAGGCATCGATCGGAGGGCTGTTTGTGGTCTGGTGTTCCGAGCAGGTAAATGGAAACACACTACCTGGGGGTGTGGGGGATATTGGGGCTTTCCTGGGGACTCAACCACCCACCTACCCAGCCCTGCACCCCAAGGGCTGGGGGGTCGAAGAAGTCGAAGGGGGCAGGGGGGGCACGGCCTTCTGGCATCTACCCTTTAAGAACCAGTGTGACTCCCATTGCGCCGTATGGTGCCATGATTACCCCAGCCTCAAGCAAATGCACAGCTTGGCCTCACCGGGCCAGGGGCGGCGGGTTGCAAATCCTATGCATGTGCCGTTCCCCCAAGTACAGAAACACATGTTGGGTTCACAGTGATAGCTTAGCGATGACTTCAGTGTACAGCTGCCACACTGTGTAGAATGGTCGTCAACGCATGACCACAGCTTACGTCTAGTGTTGTGATCAGGGACACGCGACAAGGCACGCACTCGGTCACACTTAGAGTGCATCCACCTGCTTGCACATTGTCTCCCTGTCACAGCGAAAGGCGCCTATGGACATGCACCACTGATGAGCTTTCTTTGTGCTTTCTTTTGCTGACGTGCTCCCGTACCCCTCAGCTCGCCTTGCAGCAATCCTAAGAGGAAAAATGGGTCTGGATGAGGTCAGATGAGGTCAGGGTGTTGAGGCTTGTTGAGGGTGGTGAAAGGCCTTCAGCATCTTGGACATGCTCTGCCCTGGGCTCCATTTTGCAGGAAAACGGACTCCGTGTTCGAAATGGTCCTTTCGTTGAGCACATTTTTGAAGTGCATGTGGAAGACTAAGAGGTGTGTGGAGGGACCAGCAGGAGAGCCAGGCATTTGACTGGGGTTTTGGCTGGAGCTGCAGTAAGAATCACATGGCCTGTCCAATACACGAAACCCCAAATCTCACCATCTGGCACAACAGTATTTGCCCCCCCCCCCCCCCAACAGCAATAAAACAGCCGCAAGAGATGTATCCCCCCGACCTGAGACCCGTTCGATGGTTGAGAGCACGCTTCAACACGGTCGTGTGTTTCGCTGGCATGGAAGCACTGGCGTGGACACCTGCAGGGCAGGATGCAGCACAAATGGTGGAATGGTGGACTTTGTCCGGTGCCCTCCCAGAGCACGATGCTCAACACACAGAAACACACACACACTGCTTTTTGAACAGAACGTCCGGGCCGTGCAGCGACTTGCAGCCCTCATCGGCGCTAAGGCGACAGGGACCAACGGGTGGTGGGGGGGCTCAATACACACTACAACCTGGACGCCGGCTCCATCCAGGCTCAGGTGTTCGGGCCACTGGCAAGAAAAGTCTGCGCCCCCCCCATCCGTGACCATATGACATTCCGTCCTAGTGGCAGGCTCCCATGCTGCTCCACAGGCCCTCGTCGCGAGTCACCGTACGAACCCCCTGACACAAGGTAAAAGTGGCGTACCAGAATGTCTGCCCACAAGCCCTTGTTCTGAACAGGACCAAACGAAAACAGCGGCAATGCAACTCAGGCCGAGACTGCGTCTCTGTTGTTCTACCTGATGCAGTCTAACCTGATCTAAACACTGCATTCCTATTTGTTACCCGATGTCTATATTGGTTTTTCTCAATGCCAGGGCTCAGATGCTCAGAGCGTGCATGTGCCCAGAATAGGCCGTCAAATTTTGTGGTTCTTTGTTCAATTCTGTACCTTTGGCAAAGCCACCTTGCAGAGGAATGCGTACCAGCAAAAAGGCTAGATATGATTGGGTGTCAGCAACTCGGGGGGTGTAGATGGTGCCACACCATGGTGGTTTAACAAACGTTCGTACCTCGCGGGAAACGGAGTAAAAGGCTGTCCCAACCAGAATGGCCACGAGTTGCCAGATACCTCCCTACAAGCCAAGCACAATAGGCCACTATGGCACGTGACTGGTCCGGTCTATGCAACCTGGCCTGCACACTTTGGGTTCGGCACAAACACCGCACTTTGCACACTGCGGGCGGAGGTAGGGGGACGACATACAGTGGTACACCCTCAATACACATTTGGGTGATTTGGGGCGTTGTCGTACTCCATGTTTGCTGCCCCTCGGCAAGTAGCCTCGGGAGAAAGGAATACGCCTACGCATCCCCGAGTATCGCTACGTGACCCATGCCGTCTCAGGGATACACTCAAGAAGAGCGAGGAATGGGCTTGGTGAGGTTTGTGTGCCAACAACGATCACACAATTTGAGTTCCATATTTGGAATCTGCATAAAATTCCAAACATTTGGAGCATAGTGAAGTGATGTCTTTGAGAAATTTTGTCAGGCGGCACATATGGGCAACTCACGGCCGCTGTGGCCCCAGAATCCGGGCCCAATGTACAGCGAGCAGCCGAACTGCTGTGCGACTTGACATCAGCCTTGCATACTGCAGAGTGGTTTCCCCACAGAATTTCTCCCTCCAGCACAGAGCAGCCATGAAACCAAGAGGGAGGGAAGGTGAAGGTTATACATAAAGGTTAAGAGCACTGGTTAAGGCACTCGCTCCCACCCCTCTGCCAGCCTCTCTCTGTCTTGTTTCGATTTGGTGCATGACTCTCTGCAGTGACTCAATGCCATATTCTTTGGGGAGCAGCTACGTGTGGTTCACTGTATCAGAATGGTGGGACTCCAGGAGCTAGGTCACTGGGGGGCCATGAGACCATGCAATACGATGCCGCAGTTGTGCTAGCTGTTGTAATGTGTCGGGTGTTGTATGTGGAGGATCATATGGAGGCGGTGTGGGGGAGAAGGGGAGACTTAAACATCTCTTTGACCCGAGTGCCCTTGTCGCTTGTAATATATAATTTGTGGCGTTGTTGGCGGTTTGGCTGCAATACAATATCTCCCGGACCCACGTATCTTTGACGAATGCTGCTGGTTGTATCCCCAATGCCGCAATGATGCCACATTGGTGGTATAGCAGGATCGAGGCCGGTGTGTACGTGTATCTATATACGAATACATCCGGCGTAACCAATCCCAGCGCTGATGATCAAGCACCAGCAACCTCCAATTCCCAGAAAGTTGAGTTTCAAGGCGGGCTATATTTATGGCACAGGCAAAAAGGGTTGCTACACCTTTTCCATGCATGACTCCAAACTGTAAAGGGGAGGGTGGGTTGGTGATCTCACAGCAGTTGCATGTGTTTCGACCAGAGATTCACACGGCCGGACTCGCAGCGCCACTCGTCCATTCCATCCAGCCGCTCTGTGGTGCCTCATCGGATCATTGGATATGTGAATGCCCTGTGCAAAGGGGTGGTTTGCCATAAAGACTGAGGAAGGGTGCCGCTGGCTACTTCCAGGTGTATGCACCGGTTTGAAGTTTTCAGGAGGAAGATGTTTACATTGTCTGTCCCAAGCTGCTGCGGAAAAGGTGGTTTTATCCAGTGATGATGGGACTGTTGTCCCTCTGCTCACAAGTGCCGCTCCTGGCCCTTGGCGTCCCTCCCATGCCCGCGCCGGCACAAGGGGGGGGGTCGATGATTGCGGAACGTTGCCAAAAGAGGGCGTGGGTGATTTCTCTGGACGGAGACTGGAACTCGCACCCCCCGCCCCTCACGCTCACGCTCCACACAAACCATCCACAATTCCTCGTTCGCGAGTTCACAACGCTCGATCTTTTCGAACTGCGGCCAACAAAAACGGGGGTGCGCGAAATCTTTGGTCGGCGGTGCTCCCTCGCACCCGTGTTCTACTGCAATAGTGAGTGCGGGCCTGGGACCCCTGGCACATCTGGGGGCTCATTTAAGGGCTGGTATCTCTCTAATCCGCCGTGGCTGTCGATCTCCTTCTACTGCCGACTGGCCCATGACGGGGATGGTGTGCCGCCCTCGGCCTATAGAATAACCGTCAACTGCCATTAGTCGGCCATCGTACGGGTCTTATGGATTGGATTTCCGTTGCCCTTCCAGAAACATAATATGGCGGTCATTCCAGGGGCGACCCCAGCTGACGGTGGATGGCGGCCCGACGACAATTGCTGCTCTACGCCGCTGACGGATATGGCGAACAGCCACCTGATGCAGGCAATTTAGAGGTAGTCAACAGCAGTGAGTAGGTGCAGATGTAGCAAAGTTTCGCAGCAACCCCCGCAACCAAGCCTCTTGTCCGGAACAGGACTGAGCGGACCTGATCTTCTCGTTCCACAACCGCCTTTGCTTTGCTCACTCCTTCCTCCTGCGGCCTTACATCGCCTCTTTCAGGCAGCCACATTGTGGCTTGTGGCATCTGGCCAATATATCCCGTGGGATGGCACGCATTGTGGTGTGGCATGTGCTGTCATCGCAGGGCATATGGTGCAGGACCCACCGCCTTGCTGTGTTTCCCCTGTCGAAATCTTTGATTTCGCAGTCGGGCACCCCTCCACCCCAGCCTCCCTCCGCTTCTCGCCTTCGTCGAGGATTTTAGGTTTAGAGGCCGATCGGGGATATTTCCACCGGGTAGTCCCTTGTGAATCATTCAGTACATCCCAAGGGGGATATGATGTGCGGTGTGCACACAGCGCGTGCGACGGTATTGAGCCCAATTTGACTGCCGCTGTTTCGGGTGAGGATTTTGGACGTAAGCCCTGGTTCGAGTGCACCCGTGTTGTCTGTGGACTGTGAGTACCATGTGGCAGCGCCCCCTATTGGCACCGCTAACCCAGTTACCCATCTCTACAGGAGCTGCCTTGCCTTGCATAGATCTCATCCACGTAAGCATTCCGAAGCTCGAGTCCTCCTTTTCTCAAAGGAGGGATTTTTTTTTGGGATGCAAGTTGCCCATTTTTTTGTTGCTGTATTGCGACAACCAGGCGCAGCAGGTCGCTTCACTGGTGCTGTTCTTTGGGGCCTGCTAGAACTGAACTGCCTCCAACTTCCTGGATATTTTCTTGAATTTGACAGGGATAGGACCAGGTGCTGGACTCCTTCCTCCTTCCAACCACCACACACCGACCAAACCTCAAGAGGGAAGGGCAGGTACCCCTGACCTGTAACCCATACTGAGGCCTGTCAAAAGTTGTTTGAACTGAACCTGGGACCTGAACTGCAATGACAGAACCAATGGAAGTGACTCAAGTCTTTGTGTGAACTGATCCATTTCTGGTGGTGTGTTTCAGATTGTTGCATATGGCTGTTGTTTTCGGAGGGCACCGGACCCGGGCATGGACAGTCCAAAAGTTGTGCAAGCAATTTTGTTTACAGCAAAATCAACCAAATTCTGTGATCTGCCACCACTGATGTGTCGCATTTATTGATCCTGCACCCCATAGCCCTGTGTGAAAATTTTGCACATCAGATGTGCTGGAGACACCTCCAGATTTGATTGCTTTTGGCAAGTCAACCTTGCGGAGAATAACCCCGAATAACACACCACTATCGGCCCCACAATTGTGCCATCTATACAAATGGGCTGATATGGCCCTAAAACAGCCATTTCACAGGCCCATAGACACCCAATAGGTGGGCCTAATTGGTACTACATGGCTCCCCATGAGTTTATATGTGCTCCCATTGTCACCAAATGATGACCTACGCGGGCATCCATCAGTCATAGGAGGTCACTCGAAAATCGCATTTTTTCGCCAACCCATGCCCCAAATGATGACCCAAGCTTGTCATTTGGTGTTGCCAGAAGAAGTCGTCACATGTGCCACATTACCAAAACATGGCACACCATGGAGTAGGGGCTGTATGCCGGGGCATTTTCATGTAGAGCCAACCCTCAAGTGGGGTTTCCAAGTTGTGCTTAATCATGAAGTAGTGCTGTGCCGGGGAGATTTGTGCCAAGGAGCCTTGCTTGCGGTGCGGCAGGGGTTACACAACCATTTTACTTGTTACCGAGATGTGCACAGGCTACACAGACAAGGCGTAGCCTGATGCACTCTAAAGATTGTGGCCGTTCTAACCCCAAGTGCAGCTGTGAGTATGTTGTTGGCCTTGTATCACCCGGTCTCAATAAGGAAGCTTGTGCACCACACCTTCCCTCCCACTCTTTTTTGAAGCATTTTTCACGCACCAATTTGCACTGTCCCTCCTTCCTACTCCTTCTCGAATTTATGTGCCTTTGAGTGGTTGCAATCTAGTTGCTCTTGGTAGATGGATGTGTTAAACAGGGTGTGTGTACCAAAGATCCCACCTACACTTTCACTCAGCTCACCTTAAGTGGGTCTTAGCCCTCCCAGCCAACTAGACATACTGGGTGGTGAACCTGTTGACCCGTGACCTGCACAGCAAAGGGACTCATTGCGATCCCAGGTAACAAACCTCTGGTGTAGATGGTACAGAAACAGAAAAAAAGACATGCCAATGACAAATTGAGGACCACAAAACTAAGGAAGGAGCCAGGGGGGGGGGGGGGCATCAAACACATGCGGCATCGTACAGTGCGTTGGTGTGGCTTAACAAGTCTCAACAATCTCTCTATCTCTCCTCTGCCCATTTCACAGGTCCATTATGTGGTTGCGGTTGCCGTGTCATGTGTGGGAATGCATTGCTTTATTCGTGCAGTCCAGTTCCCTGAGTCAAGTGTGCCTTAGCCTCTGGAAGTGGCTGGGCCGGCGATATGGTACGCGATGCAGATCCAAAGCAGAATTGAAAAGGCTGATGGCGTGCGTCAACAATGCAACATCTCTGGTGCTTGAGGTCCGGTGTGCACGAGTCCCGCTTCGGTGCACTGCTTGCAGCAGTCCTACTCAAGCGCTTGGGGTACTAAAAGAGGGGCTGCAGAATTTGGTCCTATCCCTGCAGAGCATCTCAGTAGGGGATAGCTGTGTCCAGGCACTTGCAGCCCTTAAGGCCCCCTCCCTGCGCACGTTGATCCTTGACCTGAAGTACAATGCAGTGGGCGTCAGTGGTGCCCGGGCACTGGCGGCACTGCAGGACGCGCCTCCTCTGCACACGTTGATCCTCGACCTCGAGCACAATGCAGTGGGGAATGGTGGTGCCCAGGCTCTTGCTGCACTGGGACATGCCCCATCTCTCCACACCCTGAGCCTCAACCTGGGATGGAATTCAGTGGGAGCAACTGGTGCCCAGGCACTGGCTGCGCTTAAGAGTGCACAGTCTCTGCACACCCTGAGCCTCAATCTTGCAGGCAACAAGTTGGGAACTAGTGGTGCCCGGGCGCTGGTGTCACTGAAGGATGCGCCATACCTGCACCGCCTGAGCCTCAATCTCGGGGATGCCTCGTTAGGCAACAACGCTGCCCACGCGCTTGCTGCGTTGAAGACTGCACCCTCTTTGCACACCCTCAACCTCAGCCTTGACGCCAATTCCATCAAAGACTATGGGGCTCAGGCACTTTCGTCATTGAAGAATGCACCTGCTCTACAAACCCTGAGCCTCAACCTTGAGGCGAATTCAGTGGGAGACAATGGTGCCCGGGCACTTGCCGCACTCAAGGATGCGCCATATCTACGAACCATCAGCCTTCATCTCGGATGCAACTCTCTGACAGACGCTGGTGCCCAGGCACTCGCTGCATTTAAGGATGCGCCGTCTCTGCATACCCTCAGCCTCAACCTTGGATGGAATTCCATCGGAGACAGCGGTGCTCAGGCACTCGCTGCACTAAAGGGTGCAGCTTCTCTGCACAGCCTGTACCTCAACCTTGAGAATAATATGATGGGTGAGAGCGGAGTACAAGAATTTGCTGCCCTAAAGGATGCGCCCTGCCTACATACTCTTGGCTTCAATGTGGGAAGTAATGCAGGTGGAGACAGTGGTGCTCAGGCACTCGCTGCGCTGCAAGAAGCACACTCTTTGCACACCCTAAGCCTGAATCTCAAGTCCAACGCTGTGGGAGACAAAGGTGCCCAGGCGCTTGCTGCGCTGAAGAATGCACCCGCTCTGCACACCCTGAACCTTGATCTTGGGTCGAATTGCATGGGAGACAGTGGTGCTGAGGCACTTGCTGCATTGAAGGACGCACCCTGCCTGCACACGCTGGACCTGAATCTCGGAGGCAATGCAGTGGGAGCCAGGGGCGCCAGGGCGCTTGCTGCCCTGCAAGACGCAAAATCTCTTCATACTCTGAGTCTTAATCTTGGAGAATTCCACAACGAGCCACTGGTGCCTGGGCAGTTGGTGCACTGAAAAGCTCTACCGTGCCCTGCTGTATTGATTGCAGAATTGGGAGGTCATGAAGAAAGGCAGTTCCGCCATCAGCCTGTCCAGTGCTTGGATGACGTGATCCGAAGCAGCTGCAAAGAGCTCCCAAAACATGCCCACAAATTGGATTGCCCCTACACGCGTTGTCTTGAACCCACCACTGCTCATATTTCTTCCAGTTGCCGAGCTCTGTGAGTTCCCTCTGGTACGCACACCCGACGCCTCTCCCGATGCCCCACGACCGGCCTGAGCATGAGCCCCGCGGTCCCTGCCCTCCAATGCTGTGCCCCCCGGAAGTGGCATACACGGACCACGCTCCCCATACGTGGCAGACGACATCCCACCAACCCCAGTAACTAGTGGACAGGTGCCGACGTACCAGGCATCACACCCGCCCCGAGGGGACCTCCATGCAGCCGGAACCTACCCCCGTCCTCCGCCCCTACACCCTCACCATGGCACCCCCACCGGACACGCCACCGGACACCAGGGACGCGCTTATCAAGCAATCCTCGCCGCCCCCAGTTGCCGGTTACCGGAGCCCTCCGGGTCCAACGGCTTTTGCAACGGAGTCTGGACCACCTCCGGCGGGGACTTCACCTGGACACAGAACACTGGACCCATCGGCACCTGCAACACTAGGCCGAGTTCAGGACCATCCGAGGGCCCGCACATGTACATTGAATCCAGTAGCCCCAACCATCCCAACAAAATTGCATACTTGACCTCTGCAGACGCCCTGTATTCCGAGGTCAATTTCTGGTATCACATGCACGGGGCTGATATGGGGTCTCTCGCATTGGAGGTCATGGACAGCTCTGGCCTCTGGAGTCAAGTCTGGATCTGGCAGGAGCCGGATCTGCGACAGGACTCAGATGACGCCATCTGGATCCCCATGCAGATTGTCTTCTTTGGGTCAATGCGGCGGGTGCGCTTCGTCGGTGTGACAGGCGCCTCTCAGACTACTGACGCCGCAGTTGCATACGTGAGCCTCGTCAAAGGTTGTCATCCTCTTGGAGACGCGTCGGAAGGGAAGGGGCTCGGGGTATTCTCCAACTTCTGCGGGCCCTTTGGGTTGGACGATGGGTTTGGTGCGATGATGCAGATGCCGCCCCTCTTTTTTTTCGCGGGCAGAATTCCGGTTGACGGGAGGCAGTCGAAGACTGGACGTTCCCTGAGACCCCCCCCTTTTTTTCCTTTCTCTTAAGGGACGTTGGTTGTAGGGTTACCCTGAACCATCTAGGACCCCTGTGAGGGGCTTTTTTCCACTGGCCTGGTGAGGGCCCTTTTTGAACCTGTGTTCAGGGACCCCCAAGAAGGCAGGGGTGACGTAGCATTTCTGCCCTCCTTTGGGCCCCCAAGAAGGTAGGGGTGAGGTAGCCACTTTTGATTTTGTTCCCCTATGTTGGGGATCCCCGAGAATGCCGTGTGGGAGCTATATACGGTGAAGTGCAGGGCAGAGGTTCTACACAGGGACAGACCCCGTCCAGGGCCACGGCCGCCGGGGTACAGCGCGCACAGCCCGTGCGCTCTCCGGGGCGCCAGACCCTCTGATAGTCTGCACTTTATATTGGATGTTCGAGGCGTTTTGGCTCAACAGCCTCTACCGTCACCCCCCTTCCCCCCATTACACTCCCACGCAGCCCCACCGGACCACGGCTGCATTGGCAGTCAGTTGGACCATGCAACCCATTGAAGACACGATGCGGCGGCAGAAGCCGCCAAAATATGTCTGAAATTGTGGGAATTCATCGCTTTCCGTTTTTGAACCGTTCTTTTTTTTTTTTTTCAGATTGCACAGCGTCTTTGGGGGTGCAGTAGCTTGTGAGGGGCGGGTCGCTTCCATTGAGTAGCTCCTGTGGCTCTGTGCCAGAGCCTGAACCCCTGGAGTGCCCGCTGCCAAATGCACAAAAGGGGGGGGGGCAGATCGCTGCAAAGTGACGGTGGAAGTCAAGTGAGGCCGACCTTCCCGAATGTCTCACATTCACATTGCGGCCGGCCCACGTGCCAGCGCCACTGGCCAGTGCTGTGGAGCAACGGGCAGATGAAGAACGAATTCCGAAACAGCAACGCAGATGTGCGCTGCAGGCGAGCGGGAAGAGCAAGAACACTGGAGTCGGGAAGGGAGCCAGGGAATACGATGGGACCCGGCTCCCGGTGCAGCAGCTCTTTGGTCTTTGGCATCCCCCTTTCCCCGAAGGCGTTCCTCGCGAATGGGGCGGCGGCGATTCCGTGGGTTGGGCGCCAGTTCCTCCTGTGGAATGCCTGCGCCCCCCCTCCCTCCACGTCCTCATTTAAGCCGGCCTTCAGCCTCTTCGACCCTGTGCTCTAATGCCTTTGGTGCAGGGCTGGGCACAGTGTGTGCGCCCTGCATGTGGTGTCCTGGCGGAATATGTGCTCTGGCCAGGGGAATGACTGAAGCACCAGGCCCTCGTCCTCGCTCTGAACCCCCTTTTTTGCCTTGCCCCCTTCAGAGCCCCTTCACCGGCACACCCCTGTTCCGTCTCGTTGCGCCGCTCTCCTCTACTCACCGCCCTCCACAACCCTTGAACCGTCCGTCAGACCTGTTCAATGGTGGCCCGGGTCGCCAGCGCGCAAATGGATGCCACAGAGCGGCATCAGCGCTGGAAGCGCTGCAAAGTGCACATACCCACCGTAAAAGTATTCGGCGGGGCGCATCCCTTCGGGTCGCCCACTGCACTGCACGCCGCACTGTGCCGGCACCATGCCAAGGTCCTCCCAGATTGTGTGGTGGGCTGCGGTTGTGGGTGGGACGGTGGACATGGGTGATGTACCGACACGCAGAGTCCGTGTGCGGCGGGTGGTTGAGTCCGCGTCTCACGGCGTCTGGCTGGGAGGTGGGTCTGCGTGTGCCGATGTCAGGCAGGCATCCGTAACAGTGGCATTGTTCTTCCGCCCGGTTCCATGTGCGCCTCCCCGGTATCGAACCTCCTGGCGAGCCTGTCTGCTGCCATGGCTGCGGGATAGGGCGCCAGGCCAGGGGCTGATGGCTGTCGCAATGGTGGACAAGTGCCACGGGTCCCTGACAGGGGGTCAGGTGGCGTCTGCCGGCGTCTGGCAGGTGCATGCCCCACACGCGCCGATGTTGGGTTTGCCGCACCCTCACATCAAGTCCGCACATGCACTGACTGTGCAGAGCAGAGTGCCCTCGTTTTGGTGTGTGTCTGGGAACCCAGGCTGAGTCAGCCCAAGGACCCCCTCCCACACGGCCCGAGGCCCCAAGTGCGGCTAGGTCGAGGCCTTGAGGCCAGCCCTCCTCCACCGAGGGGATCCCGAGATGCCAGGGGTCATGAAGCCGAGGCATCCACCGTCACTGTCGGGTGGATGAGCTGTGGAGTGGCCCCCTCCCTCCCCAGTAACCCCAGCCCCCCAAGCCACCGGGGGCCAACCCCAACCCACCCCAAGACAGCCCCCATGAGAACGCTCCGGAAGCTCCAATATATTATATATTTCACATCCCTAAGACACCCCCCCTCCCTGCGGGCCCCATAGTTTGGGAGGGCTAGGGATAGACCAACTGAGCCTGGGATCCTGTGGCCTGCCCAATGCCTTATGGAAGTGAAAGCCGGGCCCAAAATCTTGATTTCGGTGGTTTTCAGAAATGGTGCTTCTGCAGTGTGCGCACGGCATCTGCAGTGTGACACTTGGGAGGGTGCAGCATGTCGTATCCGCCAGAGGCCCCTCGGGGGATCAGTGGCTTGGGAAGATGCCCAACAGTGGCACATCCCTCGTTTGGGTTGGCCCCTGTCCTGACAGCCCAGCAGCAATGCTTGAGCTGGAAGTCAGCGGACATGCTGTCACCTCGCGCTTTGCCCAGGATCTCTATTCATCGGGTGTTGGGCCTCAAGTAGGCCAGCCTCGCCGAAGGGCCCAGGTGGCCCTTGGGGAAAATTTCATGGGGGCACCAAGACCGACCATGGCGTTCAGGGGCGGATAGCGCTCCCAACAAGCCCTTGATGCTGGTTGCTCTGTGGGGGAGAGCACGTGGGGTTTCTGCCAGTCCGCTGACAACAACGAGCCCCCTTCCCAGTGGGCCACAGCAATATTTCTTGTCATAGGGGTCATAGTGGTACCAACGCAATCCAGCCCTCGGTCAAATGGCGCGTCTTCTGACGCTACTTGTGGAACCAGGATGGAACCAGGATCCTCTGACCAGCCCCTGGTCAAATGGTGCTTTTTTTTTACCTTTAAGTGCTGTCCAGTGACCACCCTGTGCTCAAAGGTCAAACAGTGAAACACTACTGGTCGAAGTGCAAGAGGGAGAGGGGCGGGGGGGGGCACCATAGCATGGTACTGTGATGTATTTTGCACATCCACAGACACCAGAGTGCCATCTGCCCCCTGTCCCAATCTCCCGTTCATTCCCCTGCTTTCTGACAGGTGCATCTGGCGCTGGCTATCGCCCTCGTCCCACGCCACGCCTCCTTAGACAGGAGGCCACCTGCTTTACAATCTGAATACCACACCCCTGTGTCATTGTGCACTTTGTACCAAATAATTTTCCAGATTGGCGGTTACTATGCTTAGACAACGTGTGCCATGGACCACAAAGCAGGTTTTTGTCCTTTTTCTTTTTTGTCGGAAATTGCCCACATCATCTCTCCAGCTTTGCATAGCTGCACAACCCAAGTTTCTGGATCGCCCAGTAGGAGCTATCACATGCTGGTGGTTGGGGTATAGAACTATGCAAGACATCATCTCTATCTTTTCATGTCGGGCTTCGAACCAAGAAACAGAAATGAAACAAACGAAGACACACCCAGATACATGTTACGCGGTACATGATACACATGATGATTCAAGTAAATAATGTACAAATAGCAGGGCGCTATCGTGGCTACTGCCGCTGACACCTCCGCCAGACACTGCTCCTGCACCTCCCAGTGTTCATGGACCCACTACTGCACAGGGGAGTGTGGCCATCGCCATTCAACATGCAGCCAGTCGCCAGTGGTAGGTGGTGGGACTGGGTAAGGTCAAATGGGCTTAGAACTTATGAATGTCTCTCGAACCCTACACAGCTGCTTTCACTTCAGCACCAACTGGCAATTGGTTCCAACCGGCAAAAGCGGTTGGTGTGGGCTGAGGTGTCTCCACAAACACGAAACAAGAATTCTCGCAGGCCATGAAGGCCAATAAAACAGTGCATGTGCTTTTTGTTCCCACCTCGATGTTTTCAGGGGCTTTTGTGGGGTTACTTCATACGCCCCCCCTCCCCCCCCAGACTTGGTGCAGAATGGAGTTGCAGATTGAACTGATTGAGTCTGGCATTGGGTCAGGACTATGCTGGTTATTTCAAAACCTGGCATCATGGCCTGACCTGCAACTGCTGTGGCAGATTTTGCAGGGATTTTGAAACACCGAAATCACTGACAGAGTGTTGCCATTTTGGTGCCAAAGCAAAATCTTGGATATTTGTACATGTTGCTTTGCCTTCCCTGTCTCGACGTACTCCAATGCGGCAGCCCCCTGTGCCTGGTTTCGCATTCTGGCGATGCTGCATGGCGCTCATTTGGGTGCTGTGCTCTGACCCAATCATTGACAGCTTGTGTCGTTGCATTTGATTTTTTTTGTCCAGCTGCCATCAGGGAGGAGTCAGAACCAACGGCTTCCCACAGGCTGTGTTGCTTTAATCACAGGAAAATGACACTGCCACTTCCAGCGGTTTTCCGCTGAGGTAATTTACGGCTGCCTCACAGTGCGCGTCGTGAGGCATCCATGGAATGCCTCAGCCATCAACTGATGCATGTGGACTCAAGGGCTTGGCTATTCTTTGTGCATGCAGGTGCCTCAAGGTGTTCGGCCCGCGCATACCTCCTGTTTTGAGACCTCCAGAAGCAAATTGCATGCTAAAAAACATTGCTGACCTAAGCTTTGCATAGCTTTGCATGGGGACAAGATGCAATAGAAGGCCACAGCTGCCCTGCTTGGGGGCGTACTGTGCGCTGTGCACAAAGTCTGGGCAAGACCATACCCAAGCCACATAGTTGTGCCTACTACCACTGACAATGAGCCTTGTCATGCATTCATATGAGTTACTTGCATGCTTTGCCCTCATTTCTAGTACATTTGTGTGTGTTGTTGCGCATTGTTTCCTATCGGTTCGTGGTATCTACCCAGCATTTGAATTTGGATTCCGAGTACGAACGAATGGTGATACATTCGGGTCCCCTTTCCAGTTGGGGATATGGACTGGCCCCTTTCCGGTTGGGGATATGGATAGGCCCCTTTCCAGTTGGGGATATGGACCGGCCCCTTTCCGGTTCAGGATATGGATTGGCCCCTTCTGGTTGGGGATATGGACCAACCCATTTCTAGTTGGGTTGCGATGCGGTGGCCGCAAAGGAGTAGTATCAGAAATATGGGCATGATGTTTTTCTCACATGAGAAGAGAAAAAATGTTCATTTTCTTTTTCAAGATGAAGCATGCAACCGCAAAGAATGTACGGCTTATATGTCACAACTTGCGGCTAGTGTTGATGTGGTTGATGCAGCGGTGATAAAAGTTTGCGAATATCTCAATATGGTGGTGGACGAGATTCCATGGTCTGACCGCTTGAACCGCTACAATCACAACCCCCATTTCCCTTACCTTGTGACCCACTTCACGGACTCTATGCCCATTAGCTTGATAGGTGGTGCACTATCACATATCTTGTTCAATCCGAAGTATGCTGGCCCTATTTGGAAGCTAGCCGTTGCAGTTGACCACTTCGGGAACATAGTGTGGATTGGTCCACTCATGCCTAGCACTACACCGGATGTTACAATGTGGGACAAATATGATCCATCAAGGAAGTTGGGTCTATTCAAGGATTTGAGGTGGGGAATCATGATGGTGCATAAAGGCCGCTTGCATTCGAATACTCCTTTCATCGGCCGCAGGCCGGGTTCTTACGAAATGCGAAAGAGAGGTTACATGGGTGTTATCATGCTCGTGTTGAGCACCTATTTGCTTGGGGTGGGGGTGGGAAAGAGGCTTGGAGCCCCCCCCCCCCGGAGTTGTATGGCAAACGTCCAATGTAAGGGCGTTTTTTGCGCTGACGTTCTGAATCCCTAAGTGCAAGGTTATGTCTAACCGGCGCCTATGGGAGGGGGATGAGGTGACCCAGACAGCCCAAGAAACATTGGATAGCCATGGTGCACCGCAAACTCAAGGCAACATTCCGCACTCATCCAGTTTGCGCTGCAGTGTAGCAAGTCAAAACAATGAATTGTGATTCGTGGCTATGGTCATATGGTTGTAGGCCTGTGTCATGGGGGTATATGCGAGCTCAGTATCCATTGCTCATAGCCCCCGGAGTTGCAATGGATCCCGGGCCTCTCTCAAGGTCACCAACAAGGGGGTTAAAAGAACAAAGACAAAAGCAACATCACATTTTTTTTGAAACAGAAAAATGTACGCAAGTGTCGCGCCATCCTAGACGCCACCCCCATCAATGACATGGACCTGAGAAAGCCTCCCAAATTCAAGTTGCAGTTTTACTAGAAACATAGGGAATGCCATGCACGCAGTGCGCACGCAGTGCGAAGTTTTGAATGTCGGCCAATACTCAAACCCTACTTTTGGCCCCTTTTGACAAGTTTTTGGTTCCATACTGGGATTTTTTTTAGCTTCCTATGCATTTGGGATGTGGCACATTTGAATCGTCACCCTTTGTTGCCCAATGTCAACCATTTTTACCCATTTTCCATCCCCCATATTGAACTCTCCCCACTATGGGGACCCCGAGAAGGCAGGGGTGATGTAGCCCGCGGACCTTGAGGAGTTCGTGGTACGGCCTTCATCCCCACCACATCACTGACCTTGCTCGCCATCAACAAGTGTGTCGCGTCCTCGCTCAGAATCACCACCGCCCTCCCCTTCACCCTATTCGCGGTCCCCATCACCCAAGACATCACGGACAACGCATTCCCCACGCTCCGAGTCAAGGGACACCTCATCGCCGCCTCCAAGAGCGAAGCCATGGGCACCGAAACACTCGAAGCAAGCGGACTTTACAAGGCTGAGTGGTTTGTTCATAGGGACAGTGGAGTACCAAGTTGAAGGCAGTTTCGTCGTTCTCATGTGGGCTTTGCTGCTTCGCTGTGCAACCAGTCAGGTGACAGGTATTCTTGGGTGAGTATCCCGGCCTCTGCGTGCACAGTATGCACGCAGTGCCCACGCAATGCACACGCAGTGCGCACGCAGTGCAACAACTTGGCCATATGTTTGCGTTTCTTTTTCAGGCAGTTTTCTGTCCGTTTTTGCTTTTTGTTGTGTGCACATAAGTCAGGATGGGCGACTTCGATAACGGATCGGGAGGTGAGAGTGCTAGTGTGCATACTCTCATATAGGCTCTGTTGACAAGTGTTTCAAGTTATTGCTGCCCTTAGATTGCATACCAAGGCTACCTGAAGATGACCTAAGGGTTGAACATGCAAGCAAGACAGAGCTACATGGTCCATTCATGGCAAGCACCAGCTGTTAGTTGATGGCTGTTAATGCCCCAACGTGCAACCGCCATCATTTCTCTAATAGGGCCTTTGCATTTTTCAAATTTTGGAGTGCCCTGGCCGGACTTTTGCGTAACATGGGTCTTGCTGGAGTGGGGTGGTGGGTGCGCGTGTGGGTCTGTGGCATGTGGGTGGATAGTTCAATTTGATTTCGGTCAATTTGGCCCAGGGCGGTCCTTAAGGGACCAGATTTTTTTTTTGTTAAGGACCGCCCTTAAGGACCGCCCCAAGGGACCACCAACCGCTAACCGCCAACTGCCACCAACCGCCAACCGCCGCCAACTGCCAACCGCCGCCAACCGCCAACCGCCGCCAACCTCCAACCGTCAACCGCTGTCAACAGCCACCAACCACCCATCACCAACTGCCAACTGCTGCCAACCGCCGCCAACCACCAACCGGCAATCTCCACCAGCCGCCAACCGCCAATGGCCACCAACCATGGTTGAACATATGAGCTACACGCGATTGTTTTTGAAAAAACCATGTTCTGGAACAGTTTTTTTTTTCCGTTAAGGACCGCCCTGATTTGGCCCAAGGTTCCTACTCCCCCCTAAGGAGGGATTGGGGTAAGTGGGTGCGTTTCGGCTTTTGAGTTCATAGCAGGGAGAGGCGGGGTGTGTGTATTGGGGTGATTTTGTAGACCTACCCACCTATTCTACAGTGAAGTGCATGTGTTTCCAGGCTGTAAAAGTGCACATACTGCACTGCATACAGGACACAGTGCACATACTGCACTGTGTCCCCTTGCAGCTTCAAGGTGAAAAAATTAACTGTAAGCGTCCATAGCCCACCAGGGAGTAACAGCAACCATCCAGAGCCCACCAGGGAGTAACAGCAACCATCCAGAGCCCACCAGGAAATAACAACAACCATCCAGAGCCCACCAAGAAATAACAACAACCATCCAGCTGCTGAGGGGGTAGGGGGGTGGGTCAGCTGGTCCCCGGGAAGCCCCACAATGACCCCCCCCCCCCCCCCAAAGTCGGCAAGCAATGGTCTGGCCCTGGCAATCACTTTGTCCGTGTTCTCCTTCGTTTTTGCAGTTGAATGGGGTGAGGGTCGCAGCACATCCGCTGCTCCTGCCTGCCATTCACCCTTTCCTTTTTCGTTGGGCTTACAAAAAGAAAGGGCTGGCTCTGCGGGATATCCTGGAATGGAAAGCCTTCGCGATGGTGAGGATCCGGTCGGTGCGGTGCAGCTGCAATTTCAGAGCCACGAAGAAGTGAGCGACAATGGTACGCTGCAGCCTGCCGCTTCTGAGCAGAGGTTTCGCCGCCGATGCAGTGCTGCTGTCATCGTGGTCATCGTCCTTGTGACCGTCGTAGCAGTGACACTGGGAGTGGCAATGGGGAACACACCGGACGAACCGACTCCAAATCCCCTTCCATCCCCGCGTCCTCCCCAACCCGAGAAACATACATCGCCACCTCCACCCCAAAATGATGCGTTGAACACGGTGTCTTTGCCCTCGTCGAGCCCGTCGGCGTCCCCCCGCCCTGGGCCTTCGCTCTCGTCGAGCCCGTCGGCTTCCCCCCCCCCAAGGCCTACGCCCTCGTTGAACCCGTCGGCGTCCCCGCCCCACGGGCCTTCCCCCTCGTCGAGCCCGTCGGTGTCCCCGCCCGACGGGCCTGCACAATCCCCCGGCGTGCCCCCTGCCAGCCCCGCTGAGACAAGCTGGTCATGGACCCTGCAGCAGACTGTGCAGCGGGACGGCTACCAAACCGCACACCTGGATTTCTCGCCGGACGGCAATCGTCTCGCCATCGCGTGGCAGAACCGTTATCACCGAGAGCACGAAGTTGTAGACGTGTACGAGTGGCACGGGGACCGGGCCGCGTGGACGCTGCTCTCCTCGCTCCCAACCTACGTCAACTACGGGGTGCGCATGCCCTCGCCCTCCGCGGTCTGGGTGGGACAAGGGTGCTCCGCTTCGAGCCTGCAGAAGCTGGTGCTCGACGAGAGCCTGACCCTTGGCAGTGCGCACGTGTCCTTCGGCGTCAACAACGCCTGGAGCTGCGGGGCCGGGTTCAACTTCGACGTCTACGAGGGGGGCAACGGCTCCATCGTGGCGCTGGGGTACCCGCTCTACTCGACCCCCGGCCGGGACTACCTTGGGCAGGTCGAGGTGGTGCGGGTGAACGCCACCGGGGCAACGCCCCGCGAGGTGCTGTACACGGGACGCTACGTGTGGACCAACATGGGGCAGTCAGTGGCTGTGGACGGCACGCGCGTCGCCATCAGCGGGAGATCCACGAACATGCCGTACCCGGAGGACGGGCCCGCGGCCAGCGCGGGAATCGCGGTTGTGGCCAGCGTGGAGCAGGGGGAGACCCTGGGCGACCCGTGGTTCGGGCCGTCCGGGTTCCAGTTCACACGGGTGGCGTTGCGCGGCGACACCCTCGCGGTGATGGTGTGCGTCTGGACCATCGAGGTGCGGGTCTTCCGCTGGGATGGCGTGGCGTGGCGGCCCCGGGGCGACGTGATCGTGCTGGCGGAGCCCAAGGTGGACGGCAACCACGTGCACTTGGCGTTGGGGGAGGACCGCGTGGCGTTCGGGGGCGTCGGCTTCGTCGGCTTCGAGTATGACGAGCCCGGGGCCATGTTCGTGTACGAGTACCGCCACCACACCGGCTGGACTCCGGTGGGGCGGCCCGTGCAGAGCGGCGCGCGGAGGGATGAGTTCGCCAGAGGCATGGCGTTCACGGGGGATCGGCTGGCGGCGAGCGCCAGAGTCACGGCCGATCGCAACAGGGTGGGGCTTGTCAAAGTCAGGCTGTATCACTTGTCGAGCACATAGGCGCCCAATGTCCTGCCCTGGAGGTGATGCGGTCAGGCCATATGTGTTTCCTCCCACCGAAGCCTCTGTGCTTGCTGGACGAGAAAAGGGCCTTTCACTTGCCGCCTTGAGTCAACATTGCAGACCCATCACAGTGCCGACTGGCCTCAACAGCCCCGACAACCTTCGAAGAGAGAGCCACTGGTGTTGGGCATGGAAACTGAGTTCAGTCAGGAACCAGCCCCATGCCATGTGCTACTCGGTGTTATCCGCTGCTGTTGCACCCGGAACTCAGTCGGAACCAACTCCATGTCCCGTGTCCGCCTCAGTAGCTTTTGTCCAATGGCAATGGGTAGAATTCACAAGGACTCCCAACTTCCATCTCTACAAGCGCTCAATAAAAAGAGGGCTGGGGTTGGAAGCCTCATGGCAACCCAGAAGCTGCCGGCCAAAGGCCAGCCCTGCCACTGGAGGCTGTGGAGCACACAAAGTCCTCAAGGAACATATTAACATATTTTCACATATCCTATAGTTGAGTGGGCAGGGGTCTGAAAGGTGGTGGGAATACTAAAAAGTGACTTGGGCGATTGAGAGGGGTTGGTGCCAGAATATAGCATGGACGTTAGTTACACACGGGCCACAAAGGGAGTCAAGGGGACAGGGGGTATGTCTCAAGAAGACAGTTGGTACGGTGGTCGGGTGGAGTCGCTGAGTGTAGGGATTGGCGGGGGTTGAGGAGACATCGGACCCCCCTTTGGAGGGATCTTGAGAGATCTGTCGTTGCCTTCCCAAGTCTTGAGAGATCTGTCGTTGTCTTCCCAAGCCTTATCACAACCCACTTACACCCAAGAAGAGTCAGTCTTCGACCAAGGAACATTCGGGTTTTTAAGAAACCATATGTTGGTTGTTAGAGTCCAGTCAAACATACATTTTGGCTGGCAGACAGCAAAGCAACAACCTGGTTGAATTCGAGCGATGTCGTGAATTGCATCATGGTGTAGAGTTGCAGTGGTGAAAAATGGTTTTCATGTTTCAAAGCAAACCAGCATGCCCGCCAACAAAAGGTTTCCCGTGCACCTTTGTGTCACTCGCGATGTAGCGCAAGCTTCCAAATTCAAACATTGCTGTGGCATGGACAGAGTTGTTCAGAGGCCCTGTATGATAGCGAACGGTATAGTTTGGTTTCAAATATGCCTGTGACACCATATGAGTAGCCCTGTTGTGTGTGTTCTTTCATGAAGCATCGCTGAGGAGTGCTAGTGTGGAGTGACCAGCAGGTTGAATCATTCCTGGAGTATGATTTCCAAGTTTCTCCCATAAGTGTACAAGGCAGCAGCAAACCAGAACAGAAAAATAGTACAAGGTGTCAAGCGTAAGTCGCTTATTTTTTTTTAATTTGGCGTAAGTCGCTTTTTTTTTTTTGAAGGCGTAAGTCGAGTGTGGAAGAAAAAAACTCGAAAATGTATGGTACACGACTTACACTTTTTTTGACGCAACCTACACCAAAAAAAAAGTTACACGACTTACGCTTTTTTCTTGCACGACCTACGCTTTTTTTGATACATGACCTACTACCCCCCCCCCCCCCCTTGCAAACTCCAACCCCTTGCAATCCCCCCCCCCTCCCGGGAGACCGTCACTTCCATGCTTTTCTAGTTAACATGTATTGTGCTGGGTTGTGTTGCCCATCTGCTTTATGCATGGCCTTGCATTGCTTTCCCATTACTCAAATCAAGCACCTGTGTGTGTTCTGTGATATTCTCGCTCCAAAGGCCAGCCTCCAAACGGACTGGTCTGGCTGTGCAAGTGGGCGCTAAAGCGGCTGCCAAACCAGCCCCGCACGCCATTGCCTCCTCCTCATCAGCCCGTGCAACACACCCCGTGCCTGTCATGCAAACTGAGCATGTGCAACTGTTCAAAGTGTTTTATTCTCCTACCCAGAAGTTCTTTACCGTTCATTTGGATCCTCAATAACATTTGTGTTGCATGAAATACATTAGCATCGAATCAACGCAAAAGTCGCTTCACACGTGTTCTCTTTGCTTGCATCAGTGGAGGGTACCACAGTTTGCCTTGAAATACCCTTGCAACCCCCCCCCCCCCGGGAGACCGTCACTTGGCGACCGTCTCCCCCCCCCCACCCGGGAGACCGTCGCGCGCTAACCGGGGAGTTTGCAAGGGGGAGGCAAGGTACCAAAAAAAAACAAGCGGGTTACGCTTTAAATCAAAAAGCGAGCTATGCTTTTTTTGTTACGCGACCTACGCTTTTTTTGATACACAATCTGCAGCCAAAAAAAGTTAACTAAGCGAGTTAGGCTTTTTTTCTTTTAAACAAAAAGTGAGGTACGGTTTTTTTGTTATGCGACCAACACTTTTTTTGATACGCGACCTACTGCCAAAAAAATAAACGTAAGAGAGTTACGCTTTTTCAAAAAAAAAAAACAGTGGGCTATGCTTTTTTGACATGCCTCTTCTAATTTTGTCCCTTGAGAATGCAAGGGTTACGTAGCACTTCCACCCACTTGTGGGCCCCCGAGAAGGCAGGGGTGAGGCAACTAATTCTGATTTTGTCCCCTTGTTTGGGGACCCCCGAGAATGCAGGGGTGACCTAGCACTTCCGCCCACTTGTGGGCCCCGGAGAAGGCAGGGGTGAGGCAACCAATTCCGATTTTGTCCCCTTGTTTGGGGACCCCCGAGAATGCAAGGGTTGCGTAGCACTTCCGCCCACTTGTGGGCCTCCGAGAAGGCAGGGGTGAGGCAGCCACTTTTGATTTTGTCCCCTTGTTTGGGGACCCTTGAGAATGCAGGAGTTACGAAGCAGTTCCGCCCTCTTGTGGGCCCCCGAGAAGGCAAGGGTGAGGCAGCCCCTTGTGATTTTGTCCCCTTGTTTGGGGACCCTTGAGAATGCAGGGGTTGCGTGGCAGTTCCGCCCACTTGTGGGCCCCCAAGAAGGCACGGGTGAGGGAGCCCCTTGTGATTTTGTCCCTTTGTTTGGGGACGCGTGAGAATGCAGGGATTACATAGCACTTCCGCCCTCTTGTGGGCCTCCGAGAAGGCAAGTGTGAGGCAGCCTTTTCTGATTTTGTCCCCTTGTTTGGGGACCCTGATAATGCAGGGGTTACGTAGCACTTCCGCCTTCTCGTGGGCCTTTAGAAAAACAGGGGTTGGGCAGCCCCTTGTGATTTTGTCCCCTTGTTTGGGGGCCGTGAGAATGCACGGGTCGCGTAGCAAGTCTGTCAACTTATGGGCCCCCGAGAAGGCAGGGGTGACCACTGTTGATTTTGTCCCCTTGTTTAGGGAGCTCTGAGAATGCAGCGGTTGCGTAGCAATTCCGCCCACTTGTGGGCCCCGGACAAGGCACGGGTGAGGCAACCACTTTTGATTGTGTCCCCTTGTTTGGGGACCCCTGAGAATGCAGGGGTTACGAAGCACTTCCGCCCTCTTGTGGGCCCCTGAGAAGGTAGGGGTGAGGCGGCCCCTTGTCATTTTGTCCCCTTGTTTGGGGACCCCTGAGAATGCAGGGAATACATAGCATTTCTGCCTTCTTGCGGACCACTCAGAAGGCAGGGGTGATGTAGCCACTTCTGATTTTGTCCCCTTGTTTGGGGACCCCTGAGAATGCAGCGGTTGCGTAGCCTTTTGGCCCACTGGTGGGCCCCCGAGAAGGTAGGGGTGAGGGAGCCCCTTGTGATTTTGTCCCCTTGTTTGGGGACCCCTGAGAATGCAAGGGATGCAGAGCATTTCTGCCTTCTTGTGGCCTCTTGAGAAGGCAGGGATGAGGCGGCCACTTCTGATTTTGTCCCCTTGTTTGGGGACCCTTGAGAATGCAAGGGTTACGTAGCATTTCCGCCCACTTGTGGGCCCCTGAGAAGGCAAGGGTGAGGCAACCACTTCTGATTTTGTCCCCTTGTTTGGGGACCCTTGAGAATGCAAGGGTTGCGTAGCACTTCCGCCCTCTTGTGGGCCCCTGAGAAGGCAAGGGTGAGGCAGCCACTTTTGATTTTGTCCCCTTGTTTGGGGACCCTTGAGAATGCAGGGGTTGCGTAGCACTTCCGCCGTCTTTTGGGCCCCGAGGGGGTAGGGGTGAGGGAGCTCCTTGTGATTTTGTTCCCTTGTTTGGGGACCCCTGAGAATGCAGGGGTTACGTAGCACTTCCGCCCACTTGTGGGCCGCCGAGAAGGCAAGGGTGAGGCAGCCCCTTGTGATTTTGTCCCCTTGTTTGGGGAACCTTGAGAATGTAGGGGATACATAGCATTTATGCCCTCTTGTGGGCCCCTGAGAAGGCAGGGGTGAGCCAGTTCTGATTTTTTCCCCTTGTTTGGGGACCCCGAAGAATGCAGGGGTTGCGTAGCACTTCCGCCCACTTGTTGGGCCCCGAGAGGCAGCCAGACTTACTCTGTTTATAAAAAGAAAAAGGGTGTTATGCTTTTTTTGTTGCGCAAGGTGTGCTTTTTTTGTCCCTCGTTGTGAAAGCGTCGGGGAACCCCTAGACGGCAACGGTGATGTAGCCACTAGTCCCACTTGTGTGCCACTTCTGATTTCGCCCCTCGCTCTGAGTTGGGGTCTAAGACTAGTTGTTTCTCCTTTTTGTCCCTTGCACTGTGACCCTACATTGCCTTTAGCGTGCCGGCTGGCGGGTAACAGCTCATCGCACCATTAGGTTTGGGGTGTTGTGCCCCCCTTTGCTTTGCCGAGGGGGCTATGCCCGACATACCCATTTTATATTGGCATTTCTTCTATTTCTCTTGCAATGGGCCGAGGCTTGTGTGTTGCACAGGTGGCGTAAACGGGGAGAGGTGATGTACCCTTGTGGGCTGTGGTTTGCGACCACCACCTCGAGTTGCTATGACCACAGGCAACACGCTTGTTGGTGCTCACAAATGGCAAATGACATATCCAGGCAGTGCCGCTAGTACACGGGCACTTATAAAAGTGTGCCATGGTGTGATGGGATGGTGTGGTACACAATGCATATGTGCTGTCGCTTTGGCGAGGGGAATTGCATATGGACACCGTATAATCCCTTGTTGACCGCCGGTGCTTTGAGTGCTTTGTATTTTTGGCTTGGGAGGCGCTGGTTAGGGCAAGATGGAGGGATGTTTACGCAGGTCGGGGTTTGCTCTCCTTAGCGGGTATTTTGGGAGGGGCAAAAGCCGACCTTTTCTGGGCAAACCCGCTGTAAAAGTAGGCGGGGCGCGGCGCAGATACTCTCCCAAGGTTGACCAATTGCAAGTCCAAAAAAAGGGGACGCAACGGCGAGCGGGTGAGGACATACCCCCTTGTTGATGCCGCAGCAGTGGCGTCGTGGAATAAGATATTGCGAAAGACACAGAAAGGCAAATCGTTGCAATGGAGTCTTCATGTCCATCCACTGGGTCAATGCAAACTGTTGCACTTGCCAACATACGGGACCTATGCTAGGTGTGAAGGCGTCCTTTTGTGGCATATTCTGAAGGTTCTAGGTTTCAAGGTTCCCACCCAGTACTCTTGGGAATTGATTGCTCAGCGGTCCTTCAAGTTGGGACGTGTGGAACACTTGGTCACTGCACAGGCGGAACCACCAAGACAGTATTCCTCAAAGAAAGCCCACAAGAAGGGCCTGAAACAACGAGGTCCGTGATCCAGTACGGATGGTGCGGCATCAGATGCGTCCAAGGATGCTGTGGCAGTGCCCTCCAAAGGCGACTCTGCCCTGCATACGAAGACGTGGCACCGGTTGAACTTTTTCCGCCCCCCTTGGACTTGTGGGCAGTGCGAGCGAAAAGTGCACTTGTGGTGCATGCACTGCGAAGGCTGTGGTTTGCGTGTTGTTGCGTGACCACAGTGGAGTGCCCGATGCGAGGTTGCATCCCTCTTGATGAGGATGCGTGGTGTACCGCAAGTGGAAAATGGAGGTTGATGTGGATTCCATCCTGCAAGCCACCTTGCCCCCTGGTCCTGTGGACGATGAGGTGGTCTCATACGAGGCGTTGGTACTAGGTGGTAGGGTGAGCGAGCTTTCAAATGCTGCCACTCCGGAGCAAGATGCTATGGTGCTTGTCCTTGCCACTCCCTCCAATGTAGCCAAGCCGTCGGGTGCCGGCATTTCTGAGGAGGAGGATACTGCTATCCTTGTGGCTGCGGCACGGATGGCGACGGGCTAAACGCCCGTCAATGAAACTAAGCCTCTTGTTGTGGGATATTGGTTGAGTGACAAGGACATTCTTGCGTGGCTTCACGACAAGTTGTACCACAATGAGGTCGAGGAGCCACGGGCATGGACTATGGCGGTGACATACCTTGTGTCCTGGCTGAAAATCATGAGGAAGTACGAAGACAGAAAGGGCACCAACCATACAACCGTTGGTTTGGCTTGCAGGTGCCACCACAAATTTATTGTTAATGCTGACGATCGCGAAGGGCTTCCTTGGTTTCTTTGTGCCATTGACTGCAGAGTCCCAATATGTGCCTTCAAAGTCCACATTTGGGAGCCACTTTCTGGTAATTCCTTGGTCTAGCCAATGTTGAAACGCCTTCAGTCAAAGGGTGTTGCCTCACATGCTCGGGCTTTGGGTTTTCAAGAGGATGGTTGGTCATGTGGCTATCAATCGCTGCATCTTTGTGATGAGGTGGCTGGCCATGGGGGAAGCCCGGACGACGTTGATGTTACACCTCTGCCGAAAGGGTTCATCAAGGAAGCACTGCGCATCATCAATGAAGATCGCTCCGTCCGAGTCCACGGCACCATCCCGGAGAATGGGTGGGAGGGTGAGGTGATTTGCTGGGAGCTTGGAGAATCTCCTCCTGCCCTAGCCTCCAACCCTGAGTCCCCGCCCCCATCTACTTCCCCCCTCCTTTTTGATGAAGAGGATCCTCTTTCGGAACCTGAGAGCAACATTATTGCCTCCTCGGAGCCAACAGTTGGAGAATCTCCTGCCTTCCCGGCCTCCAACTCCGAGGACGTGCCCCAAGATGGGAAGTCAGTGAAGGGCAATGTTAAGGCCCCTCCACACACCCCGCAGTCCACTTCCTCTTCTAACCCCCCCCTCCCCACAAGTGATGATGCCTGTCCATACGTGTTCATCGGTGGGAAGCTTGTCGAGGTGCCCGAGGCGTACCCAAAGGGCACAAAGGGTCAGTTGGTGAACGACCAGCGATTTATTTGACAGCTGGAAGAGTTGCTTGCGAAGGATATCCATGATGTTTGTGCGCAGAACACAAATCCGCGTGCAAAGCAGAAGGCATTGGACACAAAGACTGCTTCGGTCTACAAGCGTGTGTTCGGCGGCCCCACGCCATTATGGTTGCATGTGAAGAATGTAGTTGGCCTGAGGTGACCGAACTCAAGTGGTATCGCTAGCTTGAGCTTCATAGCCATTGGCGTTGGTAGCAATATAGTCATTTTTGATACCGCTTGCCAAAGGCCGAAGGGCAAATTGCGTTTTTTGTTTGCAGTCATGATGAGTGTGCTACACGTTATTTCCGCCATCTGCCGGCGATGAGTATAAAAACCACCCTTCACGCCACGGCTCCATTGCTTTACCAGTGCCGGAGGTACCCAAAATGTCCGTGGGGGCTATGCTTCACCTCCTCCGGTAGCAATGGCCGTTGTTGGGTGGTTCTTGTGTTTCCCCACCCCCCCCTTTTTTTTTTTTGGAAAAAAGGGTTTTTTTTTCCATATGCGATTTACGCCAAAAAAAAAGTTTACGCAACTTACACCATAAAAAAGATATCTGTCAAAAAAAAGCGTGATTCACGCCAAAAAAAAAAGTTACGCGACTTATGCAGAAAAAACGAGTTACGCTTATTTCCACAATTGAGCTACGCTTTCCCAACCCGGGAACAAAAAAAGTACAGTACCATAGAGCTAATTTTCCGGACACGAACACCAGGCATGAACAAACAATAGTGGAAACACACCATGGACAGTACCTGCCCATGCTATGTGCCACACCCAATCCCTCTACGTGGCAGATGGTGAAATGTAGTTCAGAACTCATTGTGATAGTAGGTGCAGTGATTGAACGTACACATAGATGGTACAATTATTCTTTCTTTAAATCGAACAGAGGAACATTCTCAGCCTCCCGTTGTTACGACAGCCATAGCAGTTGCGGAGGGGTGTGTTGTATCGCACTCGGGATGCAGGATGAACACATTTCAGTATTTTCTCGTGACACACAAACAATCCCAAAACATAAAGGGCATAGGTTTGGCAGTATCTCCACTAGGCTGCAGGCTTGCCGGCTCAGCCTTAGGTGGCAAATAGGCTCCCCCTATTTTCGGGAACCTAAAAAACAAACAAACATTTTTTACAGCGAACTTAGATGGGTAGGTATTGGGGCCCACCAAGGTGTAGCAAGGGCTAGAAATAGGGTATGGCAGCTGACAAGATCCTAGCCTTCAGAACTTCAAAAATAGCTAATATTTGGATGAAATACAACCACAAGAGCTTATTGCATCCTCAATACTGCATTTCTCACTATGATGGTGGAGAACAATACACTAAATAGTAACTTTCAATTTGGTCCGGGTGTATACAGGGCTACAAATCGCTATTTTTAAGGGAAAATGGCTATTTTTTTGAGTTCTGTAAGTGGTCCTGTCATCAGTGATGTCGTACCCTATTTTTCGCCCTTGCTACCCCATGGTGGGCCCCAACACCTAACTCTACCCATCGAATTACCTTCTAGAACATGTTCTTTGTTTGAGTTCCCCATCCTCAAAATTGGCGGGGGTCCCTACTTCCCACCCAAAGCCCAGCCAGTGACCTTGCAGCCCGGCGGATATACTGCCAAACCTGTGCCATATGAAGGTATGGACCCTGCATGAGAAGGGGTTCATTGATGATGAAGAAACCAAGTGCACGGGGGTGATCAAGAGCCTTAGATGATGGCAAAGAGATCAGAAGGTCAGTGAGTCACGAATCCAAGTTAGGATTGTCGACGGGTATGGTGTGCTACTCATGAACCTTGAAGAGTGGTGCTCACTGGTAGTTCACATCATTTGGAAGCAGACAGCAGTGTTTGGCCCGGATGCTATGGAAGTGCTGTGGTAGGGGAAGGGCGGTACGCACTTGGGAGACTGAACTGATGGTGCCGCGAGGGAGTGGCAAGAGGATGGTAGACATTCCGATGGGAGTGGAGGGGAGGGACAGTGCAGGATATGGTTTGTCCTCAGGAGCTACATAGACAAACACACACGTGCAACACATTTGTGCCTTTGTGCCTCTATTGAACCAGCACTGCGAAAACCCATGTGGCATAAAGATGTGACCCTGTTGACAGGCATCCAGATGTTGGGACCAAGGGGCCATGGTACAACAATGTTCGCATTGGCCCAGCATACACTGTGCACTGTCAAATTGCAAAATCATGCAAACGTATGGAGCGCAGGGCTCGTAGCTAAATGGATACAGCAGGTGTTTGTAAAGCATATCTCTATAAGTGCTGAGTGCCCAACTCTTTCCTCCATCCTCAACAAAACTCCCATCCCCCCGGGCTCTCTCCAACGTTGGTTCGTTCACTTGTAGGCATGCATGCTCTATTGTTGCCCCCGATGGTACCGTCCCAGTCAGCAGTCGCCCAATCCACCTGCATCGCCTTGGGTGTCCCCTGCTCATTTTCGCTCTGTTAGCTGTACCCCACTCCTTTCCGTAGAGCAAACCCCCGCCATGAGTGAATGGTGGATCCTGGCAGATGTGTAATCACCTGAAAGATCTCCCTTGTGTACCACAATGAATGAGTAGTGCGCTGCTATTGTCCAGCTGCGTCGCCTTAGGTACCCCCCCCTCATTTTCGCTCTGTTAGCTGTACCCCACTCCTTTCCCTAGAGCAAACCCTCGCCATGAGTGAATGGTGGATCCTGGCAGATGTGTAATCACCTGAAAGATCTCCCTTGTGTACCACAATGAATGAGTAGTGCGCTGCTATTGTCCCGCTGGGACTTTGTGGGACATGCCAGAGCTCTACCATTGTGGTGCGTGTGCACAACAACGGCCGCCTCACAAATTTCGGGCCAAATCTTTGTATGAGTTTGAGCGAGGAAGGTTGAAGGCCAAGGACCTGAAATGCACCGAGTGCACAGTGAAGCAGGGCAAAGGCAGTAAGCCACAGCCTGTGACTGGCACCAAGCGTGCCACGCCCAGCTCAGCTCTGGCGGTAGACAAACGGCAGAGGATTCTTTCAGATGTTGTTCCAGTGGCAGCACAGTCGCAGCAGCAGAGCACAGCTGCAGACAAGGCACGCATTCTGGCCGTCAATCAGCAGACCACCAGAGATGTCAGGTGTGGATTGCAGGGAAAGACATGAATGTGCATTCCCTTCGGTGGAGGGCTCCAGGCCGCGCAGCACATCCTGTGTACGGGCACATGCACACTGTCAAGATGTCTGTGAAGGGGCTGTGGGCAGTGGGGCGCGATCGAGCTGTGGGGAGTGGGGCATTCGAGGGTCTGTGGGGAGTGGGGCGGTGGAGGGGCTGTGGGGAGTCGGGCTGTCCGGAGTGGGGCAGTGAGGGGCTGTGAGGAGTGGGGCTGTGGGGAGTGCGGCAGTGGGGAGTGGGGCTGTGGAGGGGCTGTGGGGAGTGGGGCTGTGGAGGGGCTGTGGGGAATGGGGCAGTGAAGGGGCTGTGGGGAGTGAGGCAGTGGAGGGGCTGTGGGGAGTGAGGCAGTGGAGGGGCTGTGGGGAGTGGGGCTGTGAAGGGGCAGTGGGGAGTGAGGCAGTGGAGAGGCTGTGGGCAGTGGGGCAGTGAAGGGGCTGTGGGCAGTGGGGCAGTGAAGGGAGGAGAAGGGGCCCCAGCCTGGTTCTCGTTTACGACGAGCCCCATGCGTTGCCCAACAAAGGCCAATGTAAATACAAGGAAGCGGTCCTTTCTTTCCTCCGCCCCGAGTAAGATGACTCTCGCAGCACACCTGAAGACATCCCTCTTGGCAGGCCGTCCCGGTCCTAGTGCATGGCTCGATCCACCTGCGGGTCCTCTAGCCACGGCTGTGACGGGCCCAGTCCGCCCAAGTAGACTTTCCAGGGAAGGCCAGTCCGCAGGGGGGTCTTCCCGGGGCTTCAGCACTGACTTGTGACGACGCCAGGGTATGGGGACGTAGCCCAGCATGTCCAGGCATGCTGACAGCTAGCTGGCATGGCATGCATCCGGCATTGGGGTCCCCCTAGCGTGGCTAGTGTTGTGGCACAGGCCACTGTGGGGTGTCGTGGCCTTGGGCTAGAGCGGTTTGGACGTCACAATAGATGGTCTGGGGCCTTTGGGTGCAGCACACCACCAGGGGATGGCGCCTAGGAGTAGGCCAGCCGCGATGAACCGTCTGTCCCTGCCATAACTGGTGGTCCATAAGCGGCGAGACACGGGAAAGTAGCCAGTTAAGTGCTGTTGGCATGGGGGGTCAATGACCACGATAGCAGGCCGGATGGACAGGACCTTGTCCACAGCCAGAGCAAGCAGCTTGGAACTAGTGGAGTACACATCTGTGATGTGGTTGCTGGGCGCTTGGGGTCTCCGGACACGACAGTGCAGAGCGGCCGTGGGGTGGACCAGATGGAGATCATTGGTGGCCCATAGTCCCACCAGGATGTCCCAAGCTGGCCATTGGAATCCGTTTTCTGGCGTGCACCACTGAGGTGCACAGTGCCAGGATGGGGGCAGGGACTGCGCCATGTGGATGTCCACCAGTAGGCAGCAGTTGTGGTGGCTGCAGGGAGTAGGGCAATGAAGGGGCTATGAGGAGTGGGGCAGTGGAGGGGCTGCAGGCAGTGGGGCTGTGAAGGGGCTTGGGACAAAGGGTCCACAAATACACACACGGGTCTGTGGGCACTCTGTTGTACTGCACGGCCTGCAGTCCTGCAACCCCACTCCCCATAGCCCCTCCAGAGCCCCTATGCACAGCCCCTCCACAGCCCCACTCCCCACAGCCCCACTCCTCATAGCCCGTCCACAGTCCCTCCCCACAGTCCCTCCACTTCCCGCCCCCTCACTGCCCCACTCCCCACAGCCCCTTCACAGCCCCACTGCCCACAGCCCCTCCACTGACCCACTCCCCACAGCCTCTCCACAGCCCCACTCCCCACAGCCCCTCCACAGCCCCACTCCCCACAGCCCCTCCACAGCCCCACTCCCCACAGCCCCTCCACAGCCCCACTCCCCACAGCCCCTCCACTGCCCCACTCCCCACAGCCCCTCCACAGCCCCACTCCCCACAGCCCCTCCACAGCCCCACTCCCCACAGCCCCTCCACAGCCCCACTCCCCACAGCCCCTCCACAGCCCCACTCCCCACAGCCCCTCCACAGCCCCACTCCCCACAGCCCCTCCACAGCCCCACTCCCCACAGCCCCTCCACAGCCCCACTCCCCACAGCCCCTCCACAGCCTCACTCCCCACAGCCCCTCCACAGCCCCACTCCCCACAGCCCCTCCACAGCCCCACTCCCCACAGCCCCTCCACTGCCCCACTCCCCACAGCCCCTCCACAGCCCCACTCCCCACAGCCCCTCCACAGCCCCACCCCCCACAGCCCCTTCACTGCCCCACTCCCCACAGCCCCTCCACAGCCCCACTCCCCACAGCCCCTCCACAGCCCCACTCCCCACAGCCCCTCCACAGCCCCACTCCCCACAGCCCCTCCACAGCCCCACTCCCCACAGCCCCTTCACAGCCCCACTCCCCACAGCCCCTCCACAGCCCCACTCCCCACAGCCCCTCCACAGCCCCACTCCCCACAGCCCCTCCACTGACCCACTCCCCACAGCCTCTCCACAGCCCCACTCCTCACAGCCCCTCCACAGCCCCACTCCCCACAGCCCCTCCACTGCCCCACTCCACACAGCCCCTCCACAGCCCCACTCCCCACAGCCCCTCCACAGCCCCACTCCCCACAGCCCCTCCACTGCCCCACTCCCCACAGCCCCTTCACAGCCCCACTCCCCACAGCCCCTCCACAGCCCCACTCCCCACAGCCCCTCCACAGCCCCACTCCCCACAGCCTCTCCACAGCCCCACTCCCCACAGCCCCTCCACAGCCCCACTCCCCACAGCCCCTCCACAGCCCCACTCCCCACAGCCCCTCCACAGCCCCACTCCCCACAGCCCCTTCACAGCCCCACTCCCCACAGCCCCTCCACAGCCCCACTCCCCACAGCCCCTCCACAGCCCCCCTCCCCACAGCCCCTCCACAGCCCCACTCCCCACAGCCCCTCCAAAGCCCCCCTCCCCACAGCCCCTCCACAGCCCCACTCCCCACAGCCCCTCCACAGCCCCACTCCCCACAGCCCCTCCACTGACCCACTCCTCACAGCCCCTCCACGGCCCCCCTCCCCACAGCCCCTCCACAGCCCCACTCCCCACAGCCCCTCCATAGCCCCACTCCCCACAGCCCCTCCACAGCCCCACTCCTCACAGCCCCTCCACAGCCCCACTCCCCACAGCCCCTCCACTGCCCCACTCCCCACAGCCCCTCCACAGCCCCACTCCTCACAGCCCCTCCACTGCCCCACTCCCCACAGCCCCTCCACTGACCCACTCCCCACAGCCCCTCCACAGCCCCACTCCCCACAGCCCCTCCACAGCCCCACTCCCCACAGCCCCTCCACAGCCCCACTCCCCACAGCCCCTCCAGAGCCCCACTCCCCACAGCCCCTCCACAGCCCCACTCCCCACAGCCCCTCCACAGCCCCACTCCCCACAGCCCCTCCACAGCCCCACTCCCCACAGCCCCTCCACAGCCCCACTCCCCACAGCCCCTCCACAGCCCCCCTCCCCACAGCCCCTCCACAGCCCCACCCCCCACAGCCCCTCCACAGCCCCACTCCTCACAGCCCCTCCACAGCCCCACTCCCCACAGCCCCTCCACTGCCCCACTCCCCACAGCCCCTCCACAGCCCCACTCCTCACAGCCCCTCCACTGCCCCACTCCCCACAGCCCCTCCACTGACCCACTCCCCACAGCCCCTCCACAGCCCCACTCCCCACAGCCCCTCCACAGCCCCATTCCCCACAGCCCCTCCACAGCCCCACTCCCCACAGCCCCTCCACAGCCCCACTCCCCACAGCCCCTTCACTGCCCCACTCCCCACAGCCCCTCCACAGCCCCACTCCCCACAGCCCCTCCACAGCCCCACTCCCCACAGCCCCTCCACAGCCCCACTCCCCACAGCCCCTCCACAGCCCCCCTCCCCACAGCCCCTCCACAGCCCCACCCCCCACAGCCCCTCCACAGCCCCACTCCTCACAGCCCCTCCACAGCCCCACTCCCCACAGCCCCTCCACAGCCCCACTCCCCACAGCCCCTCCACAGCCCCACTCCCCACAGCCCCTCCACAGCCCCACTCCTCACAGCCCCTCCACAGCCCCACTCCCCACAGCCCCTCCACTGCCCCACTCCCCACAGCCCCTCCACAGCCCCACTCCTCACAGCCCCTCCACTGCCCCACTCCCCACAGCCCCTCCACAGCCTCACTCCCCACAGCTACTCCACAGCCCCACTCCCCACAGCCCCTCTACAGCCCCACTCCTCACAGCCCCTCCACAGCCCCACTCCCCACAGCCCCTCTACAGCCCCACTCCCCACAGCCCCTCCACTGACCCACTCCCCACAGCCCCTCCACAGTCCCACTCCCCACAGCCCCTCCACAGCCCCACTCCCCACAGCCCCTCCACTGCCCCACTCCCCACAGCCCCTCCACTGCCTCACTCCCCACAGCCCCTTCACTGCCTCACTCCCCACAGCCCCTCCACTGCCCCACTCCCCACAGCCCCTCCACAGCCCCACTCCCCACAGCCCCTCCACAGCCCCTCCACAGCCCCTCCACAGCCCCACTCCCCACAGCCCCTCCACAGCCCCACTCCCCACAGCCCCTCCACAGCCCCACTCCCCACAGCCCCTCCACAGCCCCACTCCCCACAGCCCCTCCACAGCCCCACTCCCCACAGCCCCTCCACAGCCCCACTCCCCACAGCCCCTCCACTGCCCCACTCCCCACAGCCCCTCCACAGCCCCACTCCCCACAGCCCCTCCACAGCCCCACTCCCCACAGCCCCTCCACAGCCTCACTCCCCACAGCCCCTCCACAGCCCCACTCCCCACAGCCCCTCCACAGCCCCACTCCCCACAGCCCCTCCACTGCCCCACTCCCCACAGCCCCTCCACAGCCCCACTCCCCACAGCCCCTCCACAGCCCCACCCCCCACAGCCCCTTCACTGCCCCACTCCCCACAGCCCCTCCACAGCCCCACTCCCCACAGCCCCTCCACAGCCCCACTCCCCACAGCCCCTCCACAGCCCCACTCCCCACAGCCCCTCCACAGCCCCACTCCCCACAGCCCCTTCACAGCCCCACTCCCCACAGCCCCTCCACAGCCCCACTCCCCACAGCCCCTCCACAGCCCCACTCCCCACAGCCCCTCCACTGACCCACTCCCCACAGCCGCTCCACAGCTCCACTCCTCACAGCCCCTCCACAGCCCCACTCCCCACAGCCCCTCCACTGCCCCACTCCCCACAGCCCCTCCACAGCCCCACTCCCCACAGCCCCTCCACAGCCCCACTCCCCACAGCCCCTCCACAGCCCCACTCCCCACAGCCTCTCCACAGCCCCACTCCCCACAGCCCCTCCACAGCCCCACTCCCCACAGCCCCTCCACAGCCCCACTCCCCACAGCCCCTCCACAGCCCCACTCCCCACAGCCCCTCCACAGCCCCACTCCCCACAGCCCCTTCACTGCCCCACTCCCCACAGCCCCTCCACAGCCCCACTCCCCACAGCCCCTCCACAGCCCCCCTCCCCACAGCCCCTCCACAGCCCCACTCCCCACAGCCCCTCCACAGCCCCCCTCCCCACAGCCCCTCCACAGCCCCACTCCCCACAGCCCCTCCACAGCCCCACTCCTCACAGCCCCTCCACAGCCCCCCTCCCCACAGCCCCTCCACAGCCCCACTCCCCACAGCCCCTCCACAGCCCCACTCCCCACAGCCCCTCCACAGCCCCACTCCTCACAGCCCCTCCACAGCCCCACTCCCCACGGCCCCTCCACTGCCCCACTCCCCACAGCCCCTCCACAGCCCCACTCCTCACAGCCCCTCCACTGCCCCACTCCCCACAGCCCCTCCACTGACCCACTCCCCACAGCCCCTCCACAGCCCCACTCCCCACAGCCCCTCCACAGCTCCACTCCCCACAGCCCCTCCACAGCCCCACTCCCCACAGCCCCTCCACAGCCCCACTCCCCACAGCCCCTCCACTGCCTCACTCCCCACAGCCCCTTCACTGCCTCACTCCCCACAGCCCCTCCACAGCCCCACTCCCCACAGCCCCTCCACAGCCCCACTCCCCACAGCCCCTCCACAGCCCCACTCCCCACAGCCCCTCCACAGCCCCACTCCCCACAGCCCCTCCACAGCCCCACTCCTCACAGCCCCTCCACAGCCCCACTCCCCACGGCCCCTCCACTGCCCCACTCCCCACAGCCCCTCCACAGCCCCACTCCTCACAGCCCCTCCACTGCCCCACTCCCCACAGCCCCTCCACTGACCCACTCCCCACAGCCCCTCCACAGCCCCACTCCCCACAGCCCCTCCACAGCTCCACTCCCCACAGCCCCTCCACAGCCCCACTCCCCACAGCCCCTCCACAGCCCCACTCCCCACAGCCCCTCCACAGCCCCACTCCCCACAGCCCCTTCACAGCCCCACTCCCCACAGCCCCTCCACAGCCCCACTCCCCACAGCCCCTCCACATCCCCACTCCCCACAGCCCCTCCACTGACCCACTCCCCACAGCCTCTCCACAGCTCCACTCCTCACAGCCCCTCCACAGCCCCACTCCCCACAGCCCCTCCACTGCCCCACTCCCCACAGCCCCTCCACAGCCCCACTCCCCACAGCCCCTCCACAGCCCCACTCCCCACAGCCCCTCCACAGCCCCACTCCCCACAGCCTCTCCACAGCCCCACTCCCCACAGCCCCTCCACAGCCCCACTCCCCACAGCCCCTCCACAGCCCCACTCCCCACAGCCCCTCCACAGCCCCACTCCCCACAGCCCCTCCACAGCCCCACTCCCCACAGCCCCTTCACTGCCCCACTCCCCACAGCCCCTCCACAGCCCCACTCCCCACAGCCCCTCCACAGCCCCCCTCCCCACAGCCCCTCCACAGCCCCACTCCCCACAGCCCCTCCACAGCCCCCCTCCCCACAGCCCCTCCACTGCCCCACTCCCCACAGCCCCTCCACAGCCCCACTCCTCACAGCCCCTCCACAGCCCCCCTCCCCACAGCCCCTCCACAGCCCCACTCCCCACAGCCCCTCCACAGCCCCACTCCCCACAGCCCCTCCACAGCCCCACTCCTCACAGCCCCTCCACAGCCCCACTCCCCACGGCCCATCCACTGCCCCACTCCCCACAGCCCCTCCACAGCCCCACTCCTCACAGCCCCTCCACTGCCCCACTCCCCACAGCCCCTCCACTGACCCACTCCCCACAGCCCCTCCACAGCCCCACTCCCCACAGCCCCTCCACAGCTCCACTCCCCACAGCCCCTCCACAGCCCCACTCCCCACAGCCCCTCCACAGCCCCACTCCCCACAGCCCCTCCACTGCCTCACTCCCCACAGCCCCTTCACTGCCTCACTCCCCACAGCCCCTCCACAGCCCCACTCCCCACAGCCCCTCCACAGCCCCACTCCCCACAGCCCCTCCACAGCCCCCCTCCCCACAGCCCCTCCACAGCCCCACCCCCCACAGCCCCTCCACAGCCCCACTCCTCACAGCCCCTCCACAGCCCCACTCCCCACAGCCCCTCCACAGCCCCACTCCCCACAGCCCCTCCACAGCCCCACTCCCCACAGCCCCTCCACAGCCCCACTCCTCACAACTGCGCTCCTGCGCGGCCCCAGTCTGCGCCCATGCGCAGCCCCAGTCTGCGCCCCTGCGCAGCCCCAGTCTGCGCCCCTGCGCAGCCCCAGTCTGCGCGCATGCGCAGCCCCAGTCTGCGCCCCTGCGCGGCCCCAGTCTGCGCCCCTGCGCAGCCCCAGTCTGCGCCCATGCGCAGCCCCCGACTGCGCCCCTGCGCAGCCCCAGTCCGCGCCCCTGCGCAGCCCCTTGCCTTGACTGGCACCCCCGAGACGCGACCCACTCAACGCGCGGGGAACCCAACCTGACCCCCAATCCAGCGGAGCCCCCCCCCCCCCACACACCCAAAACCACGGCAGGTGTCAGCCCCTGGTGGCGCAGGGTGCGGGCATGGGCCGCCCGCTTCGACCCACCCTGGCGGGACCGAGTAAGCCGCCATGTGGCGGTTGGGTGTCCCACATTTTCAGGGAACCCCTCCGGCTGTGTCGGAGCCTCGGGCGGGTCAACCAGATACCAGATACCAGATACCCACTCCTCACAGCCCCTCCACAGCCCCACTCCCCACAGCCCCTCCACCGCCCCACTCCCCACAGCCCCTCCACAGCCCCACTCCTCACAGCCCCTCCACTGCCCCACTCCCCAGAGCCCCTCCACTGACCCACTCCCCACAGCCCCTCCACAGCCCCACTCCCCACAGCCCCTCCACAGCCCCACTCCCCACAGCCCCTCCACAGCCCCACTCCCCACAGCCCCTCCACAGCCCCACTCCCCACAGCCCCTTCACTGCCCCACTCCCCACAGCCCCTCCACAGCCCCACTCCCCACAGCCCCTCCACAGCCCCACTCCCCACAGCCCCTCCACAGCCCCACTCCCCACAGCCCCTCCACAGCCCCCCTCCCCACAGCCCCTCCACAGCCCCACCCCCCACAGCCCCTCCACAGCCCCACTCCTCAGAGCCCCTCCACAGCCCCACTCCCCACAGCCCCTCCACAGCCCCACTCCCCACAGCCCCTCCACAGCCCCACTCCCCACAGCCCCTCCACAGCCCCACTCCTCACAGCCCCTCCACAGCCCCACTCCCCACAGCCCCTCCACAGCCCCACTCCCCACAGCCCCTCCACAGCCCCACTCCTCACAGCCCCTCCACTGCCCCACTCCCCACAGCCCCTCCACAGCCTCACTCCCCACAGCCACTCCACAGCCCCACTCCCCACAGCCCCTCTACAGCCCCACTCCTCACAGCCCCTCCACAGCCCCACTCCCCACAGCCCCTCCACTGCCCCACTCCCCACAGCCCCTCCACAGCCCCACTCCCCACAGCCCCTCCACTGCCCCACTCCCCACAGCCCCTCCACTGCCTCACTCCCCACAGCCCCTTCACTGCCTCACTCCCCACAGCCCCTCCACTGCCCCACTCCCCACAGCCCCTCCACAGCCCCACTCCCCACAGCCCCTCCACAGCCCCTCCACAGCCCCTCCACAGCCCCACTCCCCACAGCCCCTCCACAGCCCCACTCCCCACAGCCCCTCCACAGCCCCACTCCCCACAGCCCCTCCACAGCCCCACTCCCCACAGCCCCTCCACAGCCCCACTCCCCACAGCCCCTCCACAGCCCCTCCACAGCCCCTCCACAGCCCCACTCCCCACAGCCCCTCCACAGCCCCACTCCCCACAGCCCCTCCACAGCCCCACTCCCCACAGCCCCTCCACAGCCCCACTCCCCACAGCCCCTCCACAGCCCCACTCCCCACAGCCCCTCCACTGCCCCACTCCCCACAGCCCCTCCACAGCCCCACTCCCCACAGCCCCTCCACAGCCCCACTCCCCACAGCCCCTCCACAGCCCCACTCCCCACAGCCCCTCCACAGCCCCACTCCCCACAGCCCCTCCACAGCCCCACTCCCCACAGCCCCTCCACAGCCCCACTCCCCACAGCCCCCTCACAGCCCCACTCCCCACAGCCCCTTCACAGCCCCACTCCCCACAGCCCCTCCACAGCCCCACTCCCCACAGCCCCTCCACAGCCCCACTCCCCACAGCCCCTCCACAGCCCCCCTCCCCACAGCCCCTCCACAGTCCCACTCCCCACAGCCCCTCCACTGACCCACTCCCCACAGCCCCTCCACAGCCCCACTCCCCACAGCCCCTCCACAGCCCCACTCCCCACAGCCACTCCACAGCCCCACCCCCCACAGCCCCTCCACAGCCCCACTCCCCACAGCCCCTCCACAGCCCCACTCCCCACAGCCCCTCCACAGCCCCACTCCCCACAGCCCCTCCACAGCCCCCCTCCCCACAGCCCCTCCACAGCCCCACTCCCCACAGCCCCTTCACAGCCCCACTCCCCACAGCCCCTCCACAGCCCCACTCCCCACAGCCCCTCCACAGCCCCACTCCCCACAGCCCCTCCACAGCCCCACTCCTCACAGCCCCTCCACAGCCCCACTCCCCACAGCCCCTCCACAGCCCCACTCCCCACAGCCCCTCCACAGCCCCCCTCCCCACAGCCCCTCCACAGCCCCACTCCCCACAGCCCCTTCACTGACCCACTCCCCACAGCCCCTCCACTGCCCCACTCCCCACAGCCCCTCCACAGCCCCACTCCTCACAGCCCCTCCACAGCCCCACTCCCCACAGCCCCTCTACAGCCCCCCTCCCCACAGCCCCTCCACAGCCCCATTCCCCACAGCCCCTCCACAGCCCCACTCCCCACAGCCCCTTCACTGCCCCACTCCCCACAGCCCCTCCACAGCCCCACTCCCCACAGCCCCTCCACTGCCCCACTCCCCACAGCCCCTCCACAGCCCCACTCCCCACAGCCCCTTCACAGCCCCACCCCCCACAGCCCCTCCACAGCCCCACTCCCCACAGCCCCTCCACAGCCTCACTCCCCACAGCCCCTCCACAGCCCCACTCCCCACAGCCCCTCCACAGCCCCCCTCCCCACAGCCCCTCCACAGCCCCACTCCCCACAGCCCCTCCACTGACCCACTCCCCACAGCCCCTCCACAGCCCCACTCCCCACAGCCCCTCCACAGCCCCACTCCCCACAGCCACTCCACAGCCCCACCCCCCACAGCCCCTCCACAGCCCCACTCCCCACAGCCCCTCCACAGCCCCACTCCCCACAGCCCCTCCACAGCCCCACTCCCCACAGCCCCTCCACAGCCCCCCTCCCCACAGCCCCTCCACAGCCCCACTCCCCACAGCCCCTTCACAGCCCCACTCCCCACAGCCCCTCCACAGCCCCACTCCCCACAGCCCCTCCACAGCCCCACTCCCCACAGCCCCTCCACAGCCCCACTCCTCACAGCCCCTCCACAGCCCCACTCCCCACAGCCCCTCCACAGCCCCACTCCCCACAGCCCCTCCACAGCCCCCCTCCCCACAGCCCCTCCACAGCCCCACTCCCCACAGCCCCTTCACTGACCCACTCCCCACAGCCCCTCCACTGCCCCACTCCCCACAGCCCCTCCACAGCCCCACTCCTCACAGCCCCTCCACAGCCCCACTCCCCACAGCCCCTCTACAGCCCCCCTCCCCACAGCCCCTCCACAGCCCCATTCCCCACAGCCCCTCCACAGCCCCACTCCCCACAGCCCCTTCACTGCCCCACTCCCCACAGCCCCTCCACAGCCCCACTCCCCACAGCCCCTCCACTGCCCCACTCCCCACAGCCCCTCCACAGCCCCACTCCCCACAGCCCCTTCACAGCCCCACCCCCCACAGCCCCTCCACAGCCCCACTCCCCACAGCCCCTCCACAGCCTCACTCCCCACAGCCCCTCCACAGCCCCACTCCCCACAGCCCCTCCACAGCCCCCCTCCCCACAGCCCCTCCACAGCCCCACTCCCCACAGCCCCTCCACTGACCCACTCCCCACAGCCCCTCCACAGCCCCACTCCCCACAGCCCCTCCACAGCCCCACTCCCCACAGCCCCTTCACAGCCCCACTCCCCACAGCCCCTCCACAGCCCCACTCCCCACAGCCCCTCCACAGCCCCCCTCCCCACAGCCCCTCCACAGCCCCACTCCCCACAGCCCCTCCACAGCCCCACTCCCCACAGCCCCTCCACTGCCCCATTCCCCACAGCCCCTCCACAGCCCCACTCCCCACAGCCCCTCCACAGCCCCACTCCCCACAGCCCCTCCACAGCCCCACTCCCCACAGCCCCTCCACAGCCCCACTCCCCACAGCCCCTCCACCACTACTGTCGAAGTAGGGATTTTACGACGCGTCGGGCCCCGACACCTCCCGACGCGTCATACATCCCCGACGCGTCGGGCCCCGACACCTTGTACGACACTGTACGACGCGTCGTACATCCCCGACGCGTCGGGCCCCGACACCTTGTACGACACAGTACGACGCGTCGTACAGTGTCGTACGACGCTTGTACGACACTGTACGACACTGTACGACGCTGTACGACACTATACGACGCGTTGTACAGTGTCGTACGGCGCTGGTACGACACAGTACGACACAGTACGACACAGTACGACACAGTACGACACAGTACGACACAGTACGACACAGTACGACACAGTACGACACAGTACGACACAGTACGACGCGTTGTACAGTGTCGTACGACGCTGGTACGACACTGTACGACACTGTACGACGCGTCGTACAGTGTCGTACAGTGTCGTACGACATATATATGTATATATATGTATGTATGTATGTATGTATGTATATATAGATATAGATACACACACACACACACACACACACACACACATATACAGTATACAGTATATACACATACATATATACAGTGGGATTGTACACATTGTCGGCATATTTGGGAAACGGTCCGCTGCCATCGTTTACCCGCATAGAGGGGGAGGGCGGTCTGGGGTCTGTAGACACTGTACACCACAAGTAGACACGGCCTGCTAATTGTAGACACTGTCGGCATGTTGTAGACGCGAAGTGCCAATATTTGGGAAGGGGGCCGAAGGCCCCCTTCCCCCAAAACGGTCCGCTGCCATCGTTTACCCGCATAGAGGGGGAGGGCGGTCTGGGGTCTGTAGACACTGTGCACCACAGGTAGACGCGGCCTGCTAATTGTAGACACTGTCGGCATGTTGTAGACGCGAAGTGCCAATATTTGGGAAGGGGGCCGAAGGCCCCCTTCCCCCAAAACGGTCCGCTGCCATCGTTTACCCGCATAGAGGGGGAGGGCGGTCTGGGGTCTGTAGACACTGTGCACCACAGGTAGACGCGGCCTGCTAATTGTAGACATTGTCGGCATGTTGTAGACGCGAAGTGCCAATATTTGAGGTTTCCCCTTTTGGACTGTTTTGACCAAAATGGAAACACATTTGGACCCATTTTGCCCCGTTCTGACCAATCTGTTTTTTTTCCATTTACATGTGTTTTTATGTCTACATATGTATATGTCTGTGTGTGACGTACTGTGTCGTACTGTGTCGTACCGTGTCGTACTGTGTCGTACCGTGTCGTACTGTGTCGTACCGTGTCGTACCGTGTCGTACCGTGTCGTACTGTGTCGTACTGTGTCGTACTGTGTCGTACTGTGTCGTACTGTGTCGTACTGTGTCGTACTGTGTCGTACTGTGTCGTACTATGTCGTACTGTGTCGTACGGTGTCGGTGCTGTACGACACCTTGTACGACACTGTACGACGCGTCGTACATCCCCGACGCGTCGGGCCCCGACACCTTGTACGACACTGTACGACGCGTTGTACGCTCCCGACGCGTCGGGCCCCGACGCCTTGTACGACGCCCCGACGCGTCGTACAGTGCATTTCCGACAGCACTCCCCTCCACAGCCCCACTCCCCACAGCCCCTCCACAGCCTCACTCCCCACAGCCCCTCCACAGCCCCACTCCCCACAGCCCCTCCACAGCCCCACTCCCCACAGCCCCTCCACAGCCCCACCCCCCACAGCCCCTCCACTGCCCCACTCCCCACAGCCCCTCCACAGCCCCACTCCCCACAGCCCCTCCACAGCCCCACTCCTCACAGCCCCTCCACAGCCCCACTCCCCACAGCCCCTCCACAGCTCCACTCCTCACAGCCCCTCCACAGCCCCACTCCCCACAGCCCCTTCACAGCCCCACTCCCCACAGCCCCTCCACAGCCCCACTCCCCACAGCCCCTCCACAGCCCCACTCCCCACAGCCCCTCCACAGCCCCACTCCTCACAGCCCCTCCACAGCCCCACTCCCCACAGCCCCTTCACAGCCCCACTCCCCACAGCCCCTCCACAGCCCCACTCCCCACAGCCCCTCCACAGCCCCACTCCCCACAGCCCCTCCACAGCCCCACTCCCCACAGCCCCTCCACTGCCCCACTCCCCACAGCCCCTCCACAGCCCCACTCCCCACAGCCCCTCCACAGCCCCACTCCCCACAGCCCCTCCACAGCCCCACCCCCCACAAGCTCGCCTGGATTGTGTCTGCACACGCATTGTGCAATGCCTTCGCCCATCCTTTATCGCCTCTGCGGCAGGCCCCCGTCGGAATCCAACGGCACTCCCCCTGCCAAGTGCACCCCTGAGGCCCCCGCCACAGCCGTGGATCCCTCGCTGATGTACTTCAAGAATCCGCAGCAGGCCCCGACGGTGAAATGGGCCAAGTCTTTCTTCATGAAAAAGCATAAGACTTCGTACAGAATCCACGTCTCGTCGCCGACCGGTTGGCGCACTGTGGCGAGACTTCCGGTCCGCCGACCCCACGAAAGCCCTCACAGGAAC